>VZRX01020290.1:0-20948 GCA_013398075.1 Notiomystis cincta
GGGGGGTGTCTTTTTTAGGCAGCCTTCTCATGGGAAAAGGCACCTGTGCACCTCAGTGTCCCCTCCTTTCACTCATGGCCAGTCCCCCTCTGTCCATCCCTGCTGCATGTGTTCCCTCCCTGGGATGCACGAGCCTGGCTTTGACTTTGGCCCCTACCCTAGCTGCTCCAAATAAAGGGGGTGGGCAGCACCTGCCTTTCTCTTCCCCCAAGTCCCCCCAGAGTGGCCAACCCCAGGGGTCCTCCCAGCTGCATCCATTTTCACACCAGTATAATCTCCCTGGAGGAAACCAGCTCAGAGCTGGAAGCTGCTGGGGCCAGGTTAAGGCAGCAGAGGGGACCCTGTGGGTCTGTGCCATCAGCCATGCACTGCTTGCTCTGGGAGAGGCCTCAAATGCCTCTTCACAGCCATGGCAGGGTTGTGGTGGAATACCCTTGTCCCCAGCAGGATGTTGCCAGGGATACTTTTTGTCCTACCAACCTGCAAAGCCCTCCTGGTTGATGTTTCGCTCTGCCTGCATGGGATCTAGCACCTGTTTGGGGGTAGGGGAGAAGCAGGGCGTTTGCCACCCTAGTCAGTGTTTCAGCAGATGCTTGTATCTCCCGGGTTGGTGGTGCCTGGACCCCCTCCAGGTCTCTGGTCTCCTGTCACCCACTGAGAGGCCATTCCCACTATTTATTGTGCTGTTGCAGTCAGCGTTGTCATCTGAGAGCATTTTGTGGGGATAGCTCCATCCCCCATACCTGGTTTGTGGGGTGCTGAGCTGAGCCCACCTCCCTCCCCCCATAATTTTTGGGTAAAGCTGATGGGCAGCGTGGTATTTCTTTTTGTAAAGTGGTTCCTTTGTACTGATCATTGATACCTGCTGCTTTGGTTTCTCCACCCTGTCTGTGGTGTTTCTGTGTTCTGTCAAATAAATTATTCTAGTTTATTAAACTCAGAAAAAAAAAAAAAAAGAAAAATAGTAAAATACAGTCCCAATGCCTGGACACTTCTGTTGGCTAAAGACAGGGGAACTGGCACAGGCAGCAAGTCACAGAACCATGGAGTGGTTTGAGTTGGGAGGGACCTTGAAGCTTATCCAGTTCCAACCTCCCTGCCATGGGCAGGGACACTTTCCACTAGACCAGGTTGCTCCAAGCAACCTTGAACACTTCTAGGGCTGGGGCAGCCACAGTTCTCTGGGCAACCTGTGCCAGGGCCTCATCACCCTCACACAGGAATTTTTTCCTGGCTGTGCAAGGACCAGGAAGCAGCAGCATCTGCCCAGCTCATGCAGTCCCCTCCTTTCACTGATGACAGCCTTCGTGGTGTGCAGAGACTTGCAGAGAGGAGCCAAGGAGGAGATGAAGGATTCTGTATCCTGCAGCAGAGACTGCACATTTCTTTGGAAATGAACTGCATGGCCATGCAGTACCTGATGAGCACAGGGCACTAACAAACTGCTTGTTAAACAAGCAATATCCAGTCTGTGTCCTCTGAGGAACTGCTCAGAGCTGATTGTTTTAAGGATCACAGAATCACGGAAGTTGGAAAAATCCTCTTAAGATCATAGAGTCCAGTGGTTTCCCCAGTCCTGCTATGGCCACTAAACCGTATCTCCAAGAACCACATCCAAACATGTGTTAATGCTGCAGGGAGTTTCTCATCCCCTTTGAGAGAAGCAGGAGCCAGGACTGGGGAATGAGCCAAATAACACCTCCATTTATGGGCCTAAATTTAGAGACTGTTCCTCACAGAAGGGCTGTGGCTTGTCCCCTCACAGGCAAGGAAGGAGAAGCCGTGCCTCAAGTTGTGCCATAGGAGATTAAGATTGGATATTAGGGGGAAAGCCTTGAAAGGATTGTTCAGCCTTTGGACAGGCTGCCCAGGGCAGTGGTGGAGCCCCCATTGTTGGAGAAATTTAACAGATAGGTACATGTGTCAGTTGAGAACATACATAGTTTGTGGTGGGCTTGGCTGTGTGTGGGTGAAGACTGGACTCCATGATCTTAAAGAGCTTTTCCAACATGAATGATTCCATGATTCTATGTCCCCAGCTGTGTTACCTTGCCCAGGTATTAAAACTCAATGGCCTCAGTGAAGACAGGCCTTCTGGAGGACCTTTCTGTGGTCCCAGGGAGAGCAGAGGTTGGACACATTCATGTCCCATGCAGCTTGAGTTCCCTTTGCCATGCTGATGCTGTGGGGAGGGAGAGACTGTCCTTAAGTTGGTTCACTTCACGGGTGTCAGCATTTGTACCAGAGGCTGTCCTAACCTTTCCCACCAAAGACAAATCTGGCTCCAGCAAAACCAAAGTCCCCACAGTCACACAATCAGACTCTGATCCCACACAGGCATTGCCAGAGGGTCCATGTGGTGCATTCCTGGGAGCAGGAATTGCCCTATTGCCCAGCGCAATTCTTCAGATCCCTCCTGTGTGCATAATCCTTTCCCACAGCATCTGTGAGTACTTTGTATTTCTGACGTCTCCAGTCCCCTGTCAAATCTGGTTCAAGCTGGACAAGAAGGCTTAAGTTATTTTAGAAAAAAAAGGGAAGTTTAGGTGGGTACAAACTGAGCTATTACTTAAAGCCCATTTTGAAAGCCAAGCAAATTCGGTTCCCTGTCCTCATTGCATAATCTGCATCACTGTGATATGGGAGGGGTTCAGCTCCTCCACATGTCCTGGTGAAGGAGGCAAAGGAGGAAGAGGTGACTGGAGTACTGGGAAGGCTCAAGTGGTGTTCTCAGAGCTCACCTCCTCCAAGGTGAGATCCTCCCTCTGTGGGTGTTTCCCCAGGAAGGCGGAGCCGCACAATCTGAGTCTGCACCTTGTTTGCCAAGTCACCTGCTCCCAGGAGGAAAACCTACTGAGCTCCAGGATCTCTCTCTGGGAACCCTTCATGTCTGTGTACTACACACTGCCCTTCCTGGGGCTGCTACAGATCCCAGTCATGGGGCAGAAAGGCCACCTCCTAAACGCAGGAACCTGCAGCTCTTGATGCAGGGGAAGGGCATGCTTGGCTGTACCACAGCCAAAAGGAATTGACTCAAGAGCAGATGGAGACACTGGAGAGTCAGGAGCCCTCCCTGCTGCACGTACTGACCAGGCTCTTGGTCAGAACCCACTTCCTCCAGTTCAGCTCTGGCTTGACTCAGTTGGTTTTGCTGTGGACCCTTGGCAGTGGAAAGGATGCTCAGACACTCCTGTAGGAGAGCAGCTCCTCCAGGACTCAAACAGACTTTTCTCTTTGTTGATGGAGGTGACACAGACCCATGCCTTTAGTAAGTGACAAAGCATTAATATCCCCAGCCTTGGGCAGGACATGCTGCCCCTGTTTCACATGCTGACGGGTGGAATTTTGGGACGAGTGGAAGTGCCTGCATGGCTTGTCCTGGGAGAAGAATGGAGCAGGTTCCAGGCTCAGCCATGAGGCAGACAGCTGTTGCAATGGCACAGAGTCAGTACAGTGCATTCCCAGTGTAAGGTTTCCCCAGGTGCTCTTGAAGTACAGCCTTCACCCCACTTCACCTGTCTTCAACTCCTCCTCACCTCAGCCAACACCCAAAGCAGACAGGAGCCTTTTGCAGGCAGGTTTTTACTTCTCAATTAACACCTTGGTAACTGCGGGTATTGCAGGAGTCATCACCTGCTTCCTAAGCCCAGGAAATCATATCAGTTCCATCAAATCTAAACTTGCAGTTGGTGGGAAAAGAGCCAAAGGACACCAATGCCTTGTCTCAGACCAGGTGCTCTGAGGATCTAGAGGGGGAGAGGCAGAGTTTGGAGTAGGCTGGGGCTGGAAAGGTTGCTCCTGTTCCTTTTACAGGCTGCAGGCAGGAACACAAGTGGTCACACTGACACTTCCTGAGCGGAGGCTGCTGCTTGTGACATATGTGCACGTGATAAATGTCAACACCCCTTGGGTGGTGCAGCTTCCCCTTGGTGCTCTGGGCCTGGAATACAGTGGGTAAATATCCCACAGAAGAGCCTGTTTCCTGAAACTCCTGCTTTTTTTCATGAAATTGGAGAATGGTTTGCTTTGGAAGGGACTTCAAAGATTATCCAGTTCCAACTCCCTGCTGTAGGCAAGGACACTTTCCATTAGACCAGGTTGCTGAAAGATCCATCCAGCCTGGCCTTGAACACATCAAGGGATGAGGTAGCAGCAGCTTCTCTGGGCAACATGTGCCAGGGCCTCCCCACCCTCACAGGGAAGAATTTCTTCCCAGTATCCCATCTAACCCTGCCCTTGGCACTGTGAAGCCATTCCTTGTCCTGTCACTCCAGGCCCTTGTCAAGGCTCTCTCCTTTTTGTTCCTCTCTCTTTCTGCAGGCATGACACAAGCCTATGATCAAACAACAGCAGGACATTCTCTGCCTGCAGCCACAGTAAGAACCACAGGCACAGCTCTCACCTGAAGGCAGGTACACAGAAGAACAAGTAACAGCCAAAATTTTTACTATTGTTAAAACAGAAATTTTACAGTTGTTCTGCTCACTGCAACGGTCTCCAAACAGTATCTGCAGGCAAACACACACTCTGCACCCCACGCAAACTAGAGCAGAGGCAGGAAATGCCCCATCTCACCAAAACACCACCTACCCGCACTTCCCACAAGGCTGGACCCAGTCCCAGACATGCAGGGAACCATCACTCGCTGCTGAGAACAAAGTTCTGGGTTTCTGCAGATGCCACGTGTGCACAGTGACCAAGGGTGAGTCCCCACTGCCACCTGCTCCACCAAATGCATGGCCTTTGTGAACGAAGATGGGCTCTGCTTCCCTGCCAGAGCTGTCCCAGCTCTGCGTGTCATACACGTGCACGGTGCCATCAAAACCTTGGATAAAAGGGAATTAGAGTGCAGAAATTAATTGATTTGCTCTAATCCACTTGGGCTTAGGATCACCTCCCAGCAGGAACAAGGAAAAATGGCCCAGACTAGAAACCTGTGAGAAGAGAGCAGCTCTGCCTCCCAGGAGAGTGTCTCAAGGAAACAGTTGCTGGAGAGAGCCCAGACCAGATCCCTAAAGTTTGTGGATTCATGAGTGTGAACATGCAACACTCTGATCAAGACGCAGCCCTGCTACCCAGCTGGCTTTATCAATGCTGTAGCCTGCAGCTGGGCTGTCACTGGTACTATCAGGGTAGTGCTTGTAGTCAGCTTGGGGCCTCTGATCTCATGGAAGGGCAGCAGGCATCTCCCAAAACCCACGCAGGCCCCTTCCGGAGCTGTCAGAAAGAGGCAGCTGAAGAGGATGATAGGCTGGCATCTCTGCTGGCTCCAAGGGCAGCTCTAAAAAGTCACACTCACTGAGGGATTTTAGGTGGAGTGAACTGGGCCTTAACAAAAATATAAATCAAAAAAGCACCCAGAAAAAGAGATCTCTGCCCTAAGCACCTACCTGAAATGGCAAGGTAGCCTTCCAGAGCAGGAGCCCAGGAGACGCACAGGAATTCTGCACCTGAGCCAGGAGAGGGGACTCTGGCCTTTGCCAAGGCCAAGAACTCAGAAGTTTTCCTGAGGTCTGTCAGGGTCAGGAGACCCCTGCTCGAGAGGCGAGCCACGGGCTGGCAGCTGGGCTCCAAGCCCTGAGCTCCATGCCTGGTACCCATGCACCACTGCTCGCTGCATGGTGCTGAGGGCGCCGACACGGCCTCCATGAGGTTCTGCGGCTGCCGGATGTCGGCCACGCACAGCCGGCCTGTGGCGCAGCACAGAAGGAGCGTGTTGCAGTCCAGGAAGGCCAGGCCACTGAGCTCCTCACTGCCTCTGGAAGCTGGAAAAGAGAGGCAGGTCTCAGGTCCACTGAGGAGCATTATCAGGATTTCTGTGCTGCAGTATTGCCTTGAGAAAGAAAGCGGGATGTATGCTCAGGTTCAGCTCCGGGGCCCACAGCATCAGAAAGGGGTGGAGTTGCTGGAATGAGTCCAGAGGAGGCCACAGAGAGGCTCTGAGGGCTACACAGCCCCTCTGCCCTGGTGACAAGCTGGGAGAGCTTGGGGTGTTCAGCCTGGAGAAGGCTCCAGAGAGAAGAGAAGGAGCCACTTCCATGCCTAATGGAGCTCCAAGAAAGCTGGAGAGGGACTTTGGACAAGGGCCTGGAGTGGCAGGACGTGGGGGTGTGGGTTCATACTGACAGAGGACAGGGTTAAATGGGATATTGGGCAGAAATTCTTGACTGTGAGGGTGGTGAGGCCTGACAAGGTTGTCCAGAGAAGCCATGGCTGCCCCATGCCTGCAAGTTGGATGGGTCTTGGAGCAACCTCGTCTAGTGCAAGATGTCTCATGGCAGGGGGTTGGAATGAGACGAGCTTTAAATGTCTCTTCCAAGCCAAACCACTCCAAGATTTTGTGAGTCCCTGTGGCACAGGGACAGTGACAAACAAACCTTCCTTTTCCTCAGTGCTGTGATATTGCCACTGGACACACACATCCCCTCTTCCCTGCCCAGTGATGAGCTCTGTGGGGACTGAGTCTCACTACGTAGGTGAAGGCAGAGTCCCCAGATCCCCAAGGAAACCAGACCTGCACCCACCACCTGTTGTAACCAGGCTCTCACCTCCCTTGTTTGGGACAGCATACACAGCACCCCTCTGTGAACCCAGTTCTCCACACTGAAACTATCTGCAGCGCTCTGGTCGTGCCCAGATTTGGAGCAGAATTGTGAGAAATCACTGTAAAGTGAGTGGTAAACAGCTGGAGATGCACCCCACCTCTTTCCTCAAGACAATGTACTTGTGGTAAATATCTTTATAACCAGTTGCATATGTCCAAAAGTACCTGCTCAGTGAGACATTCGCTACTCAAGCACTTAGCACTGCTTTACCCAAACCCCACCTTTCCAAAAATAAGACACTAGGCTTGCCTTGAATACCTGCTGTGTAGACATTTTTCCTTGATTCAACCTCTGTAATTTGGACTCTGTCAAGTCTTGAGCCGTGAAGGACCCATGGGGCTCTGGCTGAAATGGTGGCAATTTTAGCCCAGGATTGCCCAGTATCATTTTCTGTTGCTATGGTGCTTACAGATTTAATAATATCTATTAGGAAGAGACAGAAACAGCTGTAAAACACATAGGGAGCCAAGCAATCCATCAGATTAAGCTGCTTCACAACAATGCCTCACAAAGGTAAAACTGACCTACAAAACCAGTAAGAAATCTAATTATGCCTAACCCCCCTCTTCAGGATAAAACCCCTTTCCAACCCATCCAACAAGGACTGACAAAAAAACAAGCAAAATGAATGAAAATTTGTGAATTAAGAAGTTTATGTTCAATGAAGAAGTCTTCTTCTTTTGCACTCCCTTTCTGGTGGTTTACAAGTATTTCCCAGTAGCAGCCCCAACAATGGTGATGCTTTTCAAGAGAAGTAAGGTGGATCACGGTCTATCCCAAAAGGCAATGGATGGAGCTCCTTTATTCCTAACCATTGCAGTTACTAAGGGGATGCTGCCAACTACTTGCATTACAAGGCTGCTATGGCAGGCCTAAACATACTAATTCTCTGATTAGGTTTGTGCTGTTAAGTCCACCAAAACTGGTGTTAACCCTTGTCTTGTACCCTTCTTCAGCCTGTGCCACCCAAAGGTGGTCACTCAGGACATGGAAGCAGCACTCTTCTCCTCATCTGACACACAGGAAGAAGGGGAAGCTAGAGGTGTGAGATGCAACAACAGCTGCATTGAGAAACTACTTGAGCACAGAATCCCTTACCAGAGTCCTCTGCTGACACCTGCCAGACCTGGAGAGAGCTGTCAGGTGGGCCACTTGTTACCAGCAAGCTGAGGAAACAGAAGAGTCTCACAAAAGAGTCTCCTCAGGAGCAGAGAACAGCCTTGTTTTCCCCAGCCTGGGACAAACTGGTCTGCTGCTTCTGTAAGCAGGAGCTCCTGCCTCTGCTTGGAGCAGAGAGGTGGCTGGAAGGACCATAATCCCAGAACTCCTCATGCAGGGATGCTCCACACAGTGCATGCAAACACAGTCTCAGACAACATCATTTATGAGGATATTTTATGAGGATCTGGCTGAGGAGTGGCTAGGGGAACTGGGAGGGACTCAGCCTGAAGAAAGAAAGGTTCAGAGGGCATGTTTTTGCTCTCTGCAATTCCCTGACAGGAGGGTGTGGCCAGGCGGTGATTGGGCTCTGCTCCCAAGGAACAATGGACAGGACAAGAGGAAATGGCCTCAAGTTGTGCCAGGGAACATTTAGGTTGGATATGGGGAAAATTCCTTCCCTGGAAGCGTTGTCCAGCCCTGGCACAGGCTGCCCAAAGCAGTGGTGGAGTCCCCATCCCTGAAGGAGATGGCCATGTAGTTGTGGCAGCTGGGGACATGGGTTAGTGGAGGCCTTGGCAGTGCTGGGGGAATGGTTGACTCAGTGGTGTCAGAGGGCTTTTCATACCTAAATGATTCCATGATTCTGTGATTTAATTACCACATTTTCCAGAAGGACTAGACTAAGAATGATGCAGACAGCCCCAAAGTAGTCACTTGTGTAGGAAGACAGACTGAACAAGGGATACAAATCAGCCAAAGGTGTTTGTTTGGTCTAAATACAGAGCAGGAAAAAAAGCTTCTGAACCTGCACACACAGGGTCTTGCAGAGCAGTGTCACCAGCCACCAATGTCCTACTCTGCTGCTGAGCACCTCCACACAGTGAGAAATGCAGAAGGAAGGGAAGGTAGAGCAGGAAAACCCTACAGGCCCCTGCTGCTCAGAAGTGGGGTAGGGAGGGATCCCTGGTGAGGCAGCAGCAACATCACCAGGTTTTGGTATGTCACCGGCCCAGACTCACACTGGGCTCAGAGCTTGCAGGACTGACCAGCTGGGTTGGGAAGCAGGCATGGAAAAGCAGTTTGCTCTCAGTGGATAAGTCCCCTCTCCATCTCCAATACACCCCGGGAAGGACCTCGTGTCATACCTGGTGTCCGGCACGTATTTCAGGCTGTACACTGGGCGCTCTGAAAATCCACCACATTCTACCTTGAAATCCCTTTCTGGACACAGGCCCTAGAAATTAGAGGCAAAGCCATTGCTTCACAAAATGGTGCACAACTTGTGCTCAGTTATAACAAAAAATGACAGAGACACGAGGCACACTATTGCTTGTATAGCTCTTCCCTGTCCACTGCTGCCTTTTTCAACAGGATATATAGGACTGAAGGATCCCAAAATAGTCAGAGAGAACAAAAATCTGGAGAAAGTTGCTGCCAAGAACTCTGCCTGTGTTTGCTGCCATCTGTGCACATCTGGCTCAGGAGCTTTCTGCTTACCCAGGGACCAAACACCACCTTCTACTCTAGGGTGGAGGTCACCCAGCCAAGGGCCAACCTTGGTGCTCGGCAGGGTGGTCCCCCAGGCCTGGGCTGCTCAGCAGGCCCCTTCTTCACTTGCCTTGCTGTCCTCATCTCTCCTCTTTCCCCATGAAATGCTTTCATTCACACACCTGGAAATGAAGTATCCACAACCCAAGCTGTCTGCAGAGCAGCTGCAAGGTAACATGACTGGACAACAAACAGGTGACTTATGTGCTTTACCTTTCAACCGAAGCTGCTCAATCCCTGGCCATGCCCTTGTTACAGCAACAGGTAACAGCTCATGCAGGACACCAAGCCCTGGCTTGGTCTCTGAAAATATCAGGCCAAGGAGGTCAGAGAGGTCTGGTGCCACCCTGGCTGCAACACCCACCTGGGTCTCCTTTGTCAGCAGCGTTGGCGGTGGGATCAGCTGCAGGATCTCGTTCCCATCAGACTGTCCATACCCGGCTACACAGATACCTTGGAGGACGGGCATGAAGAGCCAGGAACACGGTGAGGGCTGCCTCCCTGCCCAGCCCACCCTCCTGAGACAAAGCCGAGTTACCGCACAGCCCATGCACCCCCAGACCCTGAGCCCGAGCCCAGGCTGAACCCGGAACAGCTCCAGCCACTTAACCCCACTTCTGGGGTCCTGGCCCTGCACCCTCCGGGGCTAAAGACCGGCCCAACCCCACAGGCTCCTTTCCCCCTTCTCCCTCTACACGGGCCCCGGCCCCTGGGCCTCCTCCTCTCCTCCGGCTAGGCACAGCCACCCGACCGCGCCAGGCCCCAGCCCGGCCCCTCGCCTCCCCTCAGCACTCCCCGCCGCGCACTCACGGTTCCCGCGGGCCCATTCGATGAGGCGGGTGGGCACCTGGAGCTCGAAGGTGTGCAGGTCGCGGTACCTGCGGGGAGAGGGCGGGTATGAGGCCGGCGGTGCGCGGGTCAGTGCCGGGGGCCGGGGGCCGGGGGTCCCTCACAGTCGCAGCGACTGCAGCAACCACTCGTCCGCCGCCTCCATGGCAACGCCCGCGCGCCCGGCGCACTCGTGACGTCACGTGCCAGCGCGCAGCAGTGGCGTCAGCGGGTGAGGGGCCGCCATGAGCGAAAGGGGCGGTGCGGCCGCCTGGAGTGGCGGAGTGGGCTGGGATGAGAACGACCTTAAAGTTTGTCCTGTGCCGTTCCCCTGCCGTAGAAGGGACATCTTCCACTGGACCAGGCTGCTCCGAGCCCCATCCAGCCTGGCCTTGGACACCTCTAGGGATGGGGCAGCCACAGCTTCGTTGGGCAACCTGCGCAGGGCCTCACCACCCTCACAGCCAAGAATTTCGTCCCAATATCCCGTCTAACCCTGTCCTCTGGCAATGGGAAGCCATTCCCCTTTTCCTGTCCTTCCAGGCCCTTGCCCAAAGTCCTTGTCCTGCTCTCTTGGAGCCCTGTGAGGCACTGGAAGGGGCTCCATCTCCCTGGAGCCTTCTCCAGGCTGAACACCCAAGCTCTCCCAGCCTGTCTCCAGAGCAGAGGCGCTCCAGCCCTTGAAGCATCTCCTTGGCCTCCCCTGGACTTGCCACACCAGCTCCGTGTCCTGATGTTTGGGGTCCCAGAGCTGGACATGTTAATCCTAAACATAAAACCTGCTTTCCCCCTTGTTCTGTTGCTCCAGGCCCTTGTCAAGCCACTCCTTTTTGTTCCTTTTGCTCTGATTTCTTCTGCAGACATGACACAAACCTACGATCAAACAACTGCAGGATGTTCTCTGTCAGCAGCCACAGCCGGAAACACAGGTACAGTCACATCTCTCAGTTGCCAGATCATACCCAACTTTTCATCCAATAGGATCTTCAGTGCTTCATGTTTGAAATTCTTTGCCTCCTCCATGGCAAGGGTTTGGAATGAGATGAACTTAAAGTCCCTTTCAACCTGAAACAGTGGTTCTGTGACTGTGTGGCAATGGCATCTTTCAAAAAACAAACAACTGATTGCAGATGAGTCACATGTTCTCTGACATAAATATGTAAAATTACACAAAAATAGAATATGAAGTGAGTTAAATCCTATCTCTTAGTTGAGATCCCATGGATCACTGTGTTAGGGGGAAACCAAAGTCTATCACATAGGGTAAAGAGATCTGAAATAGAAATATTCAGAAAGAGCAGAAAACAGGCACAGATTGCCCAGAGATGCTGTGGCTGCCCCATCCCTGAAAGTGGCTTGGAGCAACCTGGTTTAGTGGAAGGTGTCCTTGCCCATGGCAGGGAGTTTGGAATGAGATAATCTTTGAGGTCTGTTCCAACCCAAACCATCTTGTGATTCTGTGATTCTGCTTCCTGAAGACCACATTTCCTTTTTTGTTTTAATAGCAAAAGTCTTTTGCATCCCATGTGCAGTAGTCTGGGACCCTCCTTTGGAGTCATTGGATCCTGGTGTGTCTCTGAGTGGTTGCTCACCTGCCTCTGGCCTCAGGCTCCTGCCATTTCCCACCATGCAGAACTCAACCTGCAGCTTGCACACTGAGCCACCTGAGCTAAATGTATTCCTTAACAGTTCATTTCCTAGTGTGGGATTTTGAACATTCTCCCAGTCTGCAGCCACATTTCCATATTCTTTCAGTTAAGCTTATAAACCCATTTGACCTGCAGAAAGTGCATAGAATGGTAAGAGGATAAGAGAGAATTTATCCTCCACACACTATTTTAAACAATATTTTTTCAGCATTTGTTTACATTTTTCGGTGAGTGGTAGAGTAAAAATCAATTCTACTTGGATTCCCTGCCAAGGGAACAGAGAGGTGAAATGTCACCATGGGTTGATAACTGAAGAATGGTTGATTTATAAACTGTTAGCTGCCCAAAACAGTTATCATTCTGCAGTGCCAGGGGGCCTGTTCCTGCCTGAGCAACTGGCCATTTGCCTGGCCAAATAAAGAGCAGAAAAGTCTAATAGTTCTTTGTCAGTAGGTGAATTAATGAGCAGAGGGTTGAGGAAGAGCTAGAAGGATGAAAGCTGTCGTGTGTGATGAGCTTGTGGAGCACTGCTGGGTGACTTAGAACACCTAGTGCATAGGAAGGCAGCAAAATATCTCTGTATGTCCTGTCCTGTCAGGATTGGAGTTTAGCCACATATCCCTGTTAAGAGAAGGATTTTCCCAAGAGGGTTTTGATGAGCTCAGAACAACATTCCTCATAAACCATCTTAATGAACTATGTGCTGTCTGCTTGACCTCTGTGCTTAATTGAATTGATCTGCAGCTGGGAGAGTACTCTGACAGTCAGGCAAGAAAAGCACAACTGGAATGATAAAAAAAGCAAGAGAAGAGGAAATAAGTAACCTGACATGGCCAAAGAGCAAGGGATAAAGAGATGCCTGAACAAAGCCTAAAGTGGTCCAAAAGTATAGATGGGGAACTTGTTGGAAAAATGAAGCTGAGACAGCCAGCATGATGTGCAGAGAGGTCCTACCAAACTGTGCTGACTCTGCAAAGGAGGGGGTGCTCCGCTCTCCACTAGCACTGCCTTCAAATTCTTCCAGCTTCTGGTCCACAGGAGCCATCCAGAATCATTGTGACAATCCTTATGGTCACACACCTAAAAGAAAACACTTCATGGTGTGAAAAATAAATTGTGAAGTGGTCCTGTGTTCGTCTGGGGAATAGCACAGCAGAGACAGGCTAGATGAAATCCATCTCCTAAGATACATTTGTTACTCTGCTTTAGCTGCCACTCTATTGATGTTCAACCTATTGGGTGCAAAGGTGACAGTCTGATGCCCCTGGTCATGGGCTGCCATGGGCTATGTGGCTTGTACTGATCCTTTGGTGTTTGCTATGTTGGTGAGAGGAGGGAAAGTGGGAGTTCCCAATCCATCATGAGGTCATGGTCACATGAGGTCCTGAGCACATTGGAAAGTGCTACAAAGGCAGCAGGGAAGAGAGAACGGCACGTAGAAGGTGAAATATGGTTGTAAGTTGTCTTTTTGTAGCTTAGTAGGAGTGCTTTTTGCATTTCTCAAGCCATTTTCACCTCAAAGTTGAAAACCACTTTTGTACTCTTTATTAATTGCAGAGCAACTGTGCTCTTGTAAATGTTCTGTTTCTGGCATGACAACGTTCACAAGTATGTTCAAAATGATATTGTCACCTTCATTCAGTTTCAAAATTACAGGTTTTCCTGCCAGATAAGCTCATTACTTGCTCAGTTGCACATTTATTTTCTCTGTCCAGGCTGGACTACTCAACTTCTGCATTCCTTGGTTTTCATTCATGGTCCATAACAGCTAAAACTTCTCATGGGGTGCAGTGAGGGTGTGGTCCATAAAACCACTCTGCCATTCTCCTCCCCAGCAGGGCAGGGAAGAGAAAATCTACCAAAAGGCTCATGGATCAAGATAAGGGCAAACACAGATCACTCACTCATTACCATCTCGGGAAAAACAGGCTTGATTTGGGGGAATTGGTTGAATTTATTATCAATCAGATCAGAGTAGGATAATGAGGAGTAAAACCCAAATCTTAAAACACTTTCCCTGTATTCCTCTCTTACTCCACTCTTCTTGAGTTCAGTCAAGGCTCAACTTGACTGGCATGGAGTCCTCCAGCTGCTGCAGGTGGATCTCTGCTCCCCCATGCACTCCATGAGCTGCAGGGGCACAGCTGCCTCGCCATGGGCTGGACTATCAGCTGCCAGGGAATCTCAGCTCTGGCACCTGGAGCACTGATCTTGGACACTGCAGGGCTGTTGCACTCACATATTCTCACTCCTCTGTCCAGCTGAAGTTGCCCAGTATTCTTTACTTTCTTGAATGCTTTGAGAGGTGCTCCCAGTGTTGCTGATGGGCTTGGCCGTGGCCAGCGATGGATCTGCCTTGGAGCTGCCTGGCAGTGGCTCTGCCGGAGATGGAGGAAGTTTCTGGCATCTTCTCACAGAAGCGACCCCTGTAGCCTCCCTGCTGTCAAAACCTGGCCACACAAACCCAATACTGAGGAGTTGCCAAAGAGCCTGAATATCCCCACTGTAGACCAGAGCAGAGGCTTCCCCCGGGACAACTGCCCTGATTTTGGGCAGTGCTGCCTTGTGGGTCTGCACTCAGCCTGCACCTGTGGTGTGCCCTGAGGTGCTGCAGAAGTGAGCCTCTAACCCTCTTGTTGCGTGTTAGTTTGGGGTTAGAACACCTCTCTCTGGAGACAGCAAAAAGCCAGCATTACTCCAACAACTCTGAGAGCACTGACACCAAGAACATAACTTCTGTTGACTGAGCAGAAGGACAGCAGACCTCTGATCCTTCCAATGACAGCTTGACAGACTGCCAGGAACTTTTCTTACTGGTCCTAAGCAGTAATAAAGGACAGATGATTGCAAATCTTCCCAATATTCTCCCTTGGCATCCACACTAACACCCAGACAGATCCAGTCATCTACAATAATACTTGTCTGGGAGGGGGCAGGTACCTTGGAAGTGATGTCAGAAAAAAAAATTCACCTGTGAAACAGTTTTGCCAATGGTAATGTCTGGAAAGTAGGTTTTATATAAGACTAAGTGCAGCCTGTGTTGTACAAAATGTGCCATTTCTGTGGTATTTGTAAGGAAAGCAAAGTGACAGACTTGAGCATTTGTTTTTTATAAGATCTCTCTGACTCCACCTAATTTAAATTCAGTAGCAATGATGGATGCAAGGAAGGATGAAGTGGTATATTGTGGAAGTTGGTTTTCACAGTATTTGAGGGAACAAAGAAGCAAAATGGTACGAGTAAACAACAAAAACTGCTGTGAAGAGCTGAGTGTGGCCAGAGCAGGATCTGGGAGGACAGTCATGGGTGAAAACCAAGATAATCCCTGTACTGCTGACCCAAGAATGGTTCTTGACTTCTGAGACTGCTTTTGAGAGACAAATTTAGTTTGTACCCTCTGCTAGTCAAAGGATACTTAAATATTTCTGACTTACCCATTTGCTATCGCACTTTTTTCTCACTACAGTTGTTCATAAGAGCTGCCATGGTACATAAGAGCTGTCCTGTTCCTACAAATCTGCAGAAGGGATTTATATTAATGAAATTATTCCATGACTGATGCTATGAAAGGACATTGACTGGATGAAACTAGTGAGAAACAGTGGGCCGAGTCTCTTCATTCATTCATTTAATTATTTAATTTCATTCAAGATTTTTCTTTCTCCAAACAAGCATGTCTTGGTTTTGAAAGACAGGTGTCTACCAAGGGTGGTGGGAACCTCCCTTGAAATGGAGAATATGACCCCCTTCTCTCAGAATTATTATACCTTTGAAATTAAGGGGCTTTCAGGCAAAGCTATGAGAAAAGGAATAACAGTTCTTTACTAGTATGTGTATAAGGCAAACAAACCACAGCTGTGACAGCACCAACAAACAGAGCCAGAGCCCACCGAGAGCCTTCTCTCCCTGCAGGCACTTTCCCCTCGGTGCAGTTCCAGTCCCGGCCGGCAGGGGCGCTGTGGCTCCGCTGGGCAGGGCAGGTGCGATGGTTCCCCCGCGGCTGCAGGGGGCGCTGTGGGGCAGCTCGGTTGTTTCTCCGCACGCGGACGATGGAGGACGGGCTCGGCGGAAGGGATGGAAAAGGGACTTTGTTTACAACCCCCAGGGGCAACTGATCCAGTGCCCCCCTGATTAGCAAAGAGAGCTGTAGCATCCCAAACACGGCAGGGGGAGGCTCCCTGGGAGGGGGAAAGGCATCCCAGGTTTTCCCCTGAGGCACCCGAGCAGGTGGTGAAAGTTCTTTTTTTAGTGAGGTACAGTGTTAATAAGGTCCCAGTTCAGTGGCTGCTCTCATGAGCAAATGCTTACCCACGGGAGGGGACAAACAGGCAGGGCTGGGCTCCGGTGGTGGCAGTGAATTCCCCCCCAAGCAGCAGCTCAGCTGTCCTCCTCTGAAGCCGAGAGAGCAAGAAGAGCCTGCAGCTGCCCCAGCCCCCCTTTTCCCAGCCCACTTTTCTCAGTATCTCTGCTCCTCTGAGAGAAACCTTCAGATAAGAGAGTAGCCAGCTGCAACTTCTTTTGTCTCTCTTAAGAACACGGTCGTTACTGTCTCTCAGTGAAATGAAAGAAACTTCCCTGAGAGAAAGAAAACAAAAGGAAAAACCACAGCCTCCAAGAAAGCATAAAATTATGATCTTTTGTTCCAGGTTCAAGACAAACCAAAGTGGGGACTGAACTGGGTTACTAAATGCGTATATACCACTTCTTCCTCAGGAACTGAATAATTAAGAGTTGGAAATAATTGGAGGTAGTGTCAGTATTAGTAGAAAGTACCCTATGCTCCTGCTCTGTTCTTACCCTTCTCGAGGTACCTGCCTGAGGCTGCTGGTGCACTGGGTGGACTCCTGGACTGACCCTGTACAACCATTCTGAACTTTGTACAGAAATGCAACACCATTTCCTCAGCTCCCACCAGTGTGGGGGAGCAAGACCTTGGAAGTACAGATATTTGATGTTTGTGGTGAATAACTTGGGGTCTGTGAGACCCAAATACATCTCCTCTGTTCTGCAGGAGAGGGAAGGAAAGAGATTTTCAACTTTTTGCCTTGCAAATTAGTTATTTTTGGAATTAATGTTTGCATTTGGTGCAGTGCTGTGAAATCCATGTCCCTCGGAAGGAGAACTCTACTTAAACCATCACTGATCAACTCCTTCCCTTTTGTTGGAACTCAGTTCCTCTGTTTTCCTTAGAAATCTTTTTAATGCCATATACAAGCAGGAAAGTAATCCTTAAGTAGGTCACTGGCTTGTAAGGAACTTGGTCCTCTATGTGGGTTAAAAGGAAGAAGTTAGACCTATTCCTGGGACTTCACCTCGAATTTGTTTGAATGTGCAACAAATAAACTTCTGTTTTGGTTGGTTGCTTCAAAAGAAGAGCACAAGCTATTTCTTTTCCATTCTAATGGGAAAAAAATTTGCAGCAGGAATATTTGAACATTAAAGAAATGCAGAACAACTTTGTCTTAATAACATTAAGCCTCGCCTAAATTACAGATGGAAAATAAGAGGTTTGGGTAACAAGGAGATCCTTTCTTGGGGAAAAAACCAACCATCATCCATTTCTCCTCTGGGAGCAGCCAGGCAGGTACCCACAGGCCAAGTGTGCATGCAGCAGCAATGCATCCTGCAGGCAGGGATGTTAAGGGACATCATTGGCCTCTTCTCTGCTTAAAAGAGAAGGGTGTCCTTATAGGATATTCAGTAAAATAGAATTTCTCAAAATTCTTTCCAAAAAGATTTTTCTAATTCAGTAAAATTCAGAAGTATTTTTTGAAGATTTGGCAGTATTATACATTGCATTTGAAAAAAGAAATGTTCAATAAATTCTGAGTTATTTTACTATGCAGAAAATTTCTTTCCCCCAAAATGAAGGAAAAAGGAACAGAAAAAAATCCCAAATCAGAAACAAGCTGCTAGGTCCTAATAAAAGCAAGTGAGTGAAATAAGTGATTGAACATTGAAATGTGCAAGAGTTTAGGTTGAAAGGGACTTTAAAGATCATCTCATTCCATCCCTGCTGCCATGGGCAGGGACACCTTCCTCTGCAGTCGGTTGCTCCAAGCCCTGTCCAACCTGGCCTCATCCTATCAAAAAGGTTTAATAGAAATCTCAAGTTGTATATCACATATATAAATTATTATATCTTAAAAACAAGCAAACAAATAACCCCAGTGTCTTTTATATATGAAAATGAATAAAGCTAAAAATGAGATGGAAATTATTCCTTTACAGACAACTGTATCAAAATCAGAAATGAGCTGTTCCCTCTTTGTGTGTTCATGAGTGGAAAAATACAAGATAGGACTCTAAAAGGGAAAAATGAATTCTTGTAACAATATACATGACAAATATGTGCTGATTAGTACATGGACTGATTAAACTGTTACATTTTTTCCCCCACACAAAATATCACTGGGACAAAAGACTTATCAGTATATGCATGTAAAAATTAGTGAAAGGAGCAGATGAGTATATTCTTGCTCCATGCTTATCTCCTGAGAGCCAGTGAGTGAGCTGAGTGATTAACATGCAGGACTCTTCCAGCAGGAACTGGACCTAGACACAATTAATGTGACTGAGAGCATTCTGGCACCTGGCAGCCAAGGCCTGTAGGGTCCAGGCCAGGTGGAGAGCAGACGACACCTGCCGTGTCCTGGTCCTTGTCTTGATGTGCTGACCATGGTCTGCAGCTTCGTGCACTTGCAGACCTGGGAGACCCCTCCTTGCAGAGCTCCAGCTCCAGGGCCCTCAACACAAGAAGGACATGGAGCTGCTGGAGCAAGTCCAGAGGCCAGAGAGATGGTCTGAGGGCTGGAGCCCCTCTGCTCTGGAGCCAGGCTACAAGAGCTGAGGGTGTTCAGCCTGGAGATCAGAAGGCTCCAGGGAGACCTTGGAGTCCCTGCCAAGGCCTGAAGGGGCTGCAGGAGAGCTGGAGGGGGACTTTGGGCAAGGGCCTCAAGTGACAGGACAAGGGGTAATGGCCTCACACTGCCAGAGGGCAGGGTTAGATGGGATATTGGTAAGAAATTCTTGTCTGTGAGGGTGGGGAGGCACTGAAACAGGCTGTCGATAGAAGCTGTGGCTGCCCCATGCCTGGAAGTGTTCAAGGCCAGGTTGGTCAGGGCTTGGCGCAGCCTGGTGTAGTGGGAGGTGTCCCTGCCCATGGCAGGGGGAATGGAACTGGATAGATGTGAGGTCCCTTCCAACCCAAACTCTTCTGTAATTCTATGATTTTATGAAGACAGTGAGAGCTGGCATCCCTGGCAGCCCATGGAGTGTGCAGTGACCTGCTTTGTTCATGCAAGAAAGTTTCTTGCTCAAGCTGAAAGAGCTGGGCATGCCATTAATTTTCATGCATTCCAGTAATTTAATTGAGCTTTCTGTGTCTGTTGTTTTTGAGCACTTTGTGGTTGATGCACCAGTTGGTGCATTTACCCAGAAACAGCAGAAGATGGAACGTCATGTGCTGCTTTGGAGGACTCAGAGCAAGAGGGAGGTGAAGAGGCAGGTCAGTCATAATTAACTACCAGGAAGCATTTAGTAACCATAATGTGTATTCCCAAGCAAGTGTTTTAAAGGTGTGATGTCAGAATTATCTTTATGCTTACTTCAGTCAGGCACAGATCATTCTTCCTTTTCCCAGGGCAGAGTCTTGGACTGCCAGCCACTGTGATTTTTATTACCATGTCATTAAGACTCACTGTGTTCAGGAGGGTTTTTAATGGACATGAACTGATGTAGCATCATGGTTTTGTTGCAGGTATTAGCTTTAAAATGAAAGGGGGTAGGGCTACATTGAGTTAGTGTCTGGTGGGCACAGTCTGGAGACCAGAAACCTTCTGGAAGTGAACAAATGATTCTGCAGTTATTGACGTAGGTTCAGGAGCTTTAAAGCTTACACCACATTGCAAAAGCCCAAAGTGGTGTTACTCAAACTAATCCAGAATTTCCCTTAAGTACAAGAACACAGAGCAATTATGCATTAGAGAAGGATTAATGAATATAATGGGTAATCGGCATGAAAGCAGAGAGATCCAGAGACAGAGTACAATTGTAGGTGGGGTTTTCTCGGCAGCCAGGGGATTACCTGCACTGCCCCTGCTAAATCAGCTCACTGCTGCAGGGTCTTGCATGTGCTTAGACCATTTTTTAATCATTACATTTGATACTGCAAAAACTGCGACAAAAGGAGAATTGAGTGAGGCCAGCTATTTCTTGTTTGTGCCCTTTGCACGTTTATCTGCTCATGGGAAGCTCCATGGTTAAAACTTGCTCTTAAGTGTGACAGGCCTGGGCTGGGTAGAGCTCATTGACTTCTACAGTTCATACATTCAGTGTCTTAATTGCTGGTAGCAATTGGTTAACGGGAATCTGGGGAGGGTATTCCCAAAATCACAGAATGACAGAAGAGTTTGGGTTGGAAGTAAGAGGTCATCCAGTCCAACACCCCTGCCATGGTGTCTCGGCTTAGAGACAAATTTTAGAAGGAAACTGCCCTGGAATGAGCATTTCCTCTAAAGAGAAGGGCTTCAATAATCCCTTTTTGCTGATGAGAGGACTGAGTATCTGTGGGTGAAAGTGAAAAAAAGAGTAAAACTATTTATTAACAAAGCAAAACACCCACAAAGCACAGGAAAAAAAATAATTGAACCTCACATCCCACCTCCATCTCACCATGTGGCTGGGAGGCAAAGATGGTGGCTGCCTGTCATGGTTTGACTCTGGCCCAAACGCCAGGCACCATGAGAGCCCCTGACTCACCATCCCCTGTCACAGCTGGGCAGAGGAGGGAGAAGGAAAAAAATCAAGGAATGTTTCATGAGTGATTTAAGGACCAGGAGAAACACCTCAAGGGCAAAGCAGGCTCAAGTTTCAAAGTGAATTTATTACTCACACAGCCAGAGGAGTATAATGAGAATTAAAATAAGCCCTTCAAACACCTTCTTCCCCTGAGCCCCTCCCTCCTTCCCACCGACAGCGCAGGCAGACGGGGCAGGGGGGTTTGGTCAGTCCATCCCCGAGATTTTCTCCCCTGCTGTGGGAGAGGAGTCCATCCCCTGTGAGGCCCTGGGGTCCCTCCCACAGGAGACACTTCTGTGGGAACTTCTCCGGCGTGGGGCCACGCTCAGAGCTGCAGCCAAACCGCACCTGCAGCTCC
>VZRX01020291.1:0-11972 GCA_013398075.1 Notiomystis cincta
TCTTTCTTTCTTTCTTTCTTCTCATGCTATAGTATCAAGTTAACATCATTAATGAATTGACTCCAGAAAAAAAAAACAACATTTACAAACATAGAGTTTGTGTCTACTTAATAAATTTGTTGCTGAAATCCGTTTCCTATGGAAAAGCAAACGTTGATTCCTGATAGCTAGGAGTTTTTTAAGACTTCCAGCAGATGATAAGAAAGACAGTATAATATGGACAGGATGCCACCTTCTAGTTACAAAACAAAAATCGAAAGCAGTTAAAGCAAATATAGGTAGTAGGCTCAGAAATTATATTGATAGATTAAAACATGTATCAAACAAAACCTCTTCACTCTATTCTGGAGGCTACTAATTTGTGTAAGAGTTCTTGCACAGAATCAGAATTCTCATTTTCAAGGACGTCATAGAAATTTCTGATCAGTCCTTATGAGCTTGGTCACTCCACTCTCCTGAGCAGCCAGGCTGTGTATTCAAAGGACAGTTGTCAATAAGTGCTGCTACAAACTTTCTAGTTGTGTTTATACAAAGTTTTAGAAACTTTTTATACTATCTCTTGATTGGGGGACTGCTGAAGTTAGGCACTATAGAAAATCAGGTAATATTTCAGGTGCTAGTTTTTTATCATATGATAACAAAGAAGGAACAAAGCTGATCCAATTTCTTATGCTTTTCAATTTTTATCTCCCATGTAATTTCTCCACCTAGACTACAATATCACAAAAGGCTGTACTCTGGAGCACACATTTACAGACAAATCAGGCAGAAATTAACAATGGAGTGCACTTTCATAGGAAATCTATTTAGAAGTTACAGAAAATAAGAAGTTAGAGTCTTTCTAACTTATGATTTGCAAGCAGTTCAATACAAATTCTACAGAATGTCTTACTAAGACCCATACGAAAACTATAGCTTTCAATTTAGTTAATTCTATTTGTTGGAAAAAGCCAGACTCTGAATGTACCCACTGTGTTGGGGTTTTTTTGTGGTTTTTTGGTTTTTTGTTTGTTTGTTTTTTTCCCAAATGAATCATAATTATCTGTGCTGTACATGTTCCATAGTCTTTTTTGCTTAGGATATACATTCCTGAGTCAGTGATGTATCTAGTGTTAGAATTCTTACTTTTCTAGCCTCAAAAGTGTATATTGCAGGGCCATCAGAAGGGCAGACTGTGAAGAAATATTGCTATGATCATTTACCAATTGCTGCAAGTTATTATGCATAAGACTGCATTTATTTTTTTAGTCTTAAGGGACCATTAAATTGATAACAGCATAATTTAAAAATTGGTTGTTTCTTACCTACCATTCTCTTTTTAAACATATCAAGGGTATTGTTTATTTTCTGGACTCTCTTATCTTTTCTGCATCTTTCTACAAAAGGCTGCAGTGTGTGTCACAGCAAAGCTTCCTGCTCTCTGTAACAATGTCCTGTTTTATCAGTGAGATGTTGTTTAAGAGAAAAGAAATATATATATTCATTTTATGTATGTATATATTTCTTTTTGAAGTAGAAATACCATTTATATCTTCAACATTTGGTGTCAGGTCTTTTTTCTCTCAGTTGCCTCATAATGACACAAAGAAGGAGTAAACAAACATCTCTGCTCCTTCTACAAGAAAATAAAACCAGAGAACTTGTATTTGAAAATCAAAACTGTAAAACAAAGAAATTATTTAAACTATTGAAAAAAAATTTCTTCCTTCATCCACTCTTGGAAGAATGACATGCAAATATTTGCCCTTTTTCTGAGATATCTTTCTGCATAATCTTATACACCCTAAATTTTAATTTTTTAATTGCAGTCAGTACTGATATATTATTATACTCTCTAGATCATGTTAAGCGATCTGCCTCGCTCTTCATTGTTTGTTCTCTTCTATAATTGAAGATTAAATCCACACCACAGTCTTCCATGCTACAAGTTTGATTTCCCCAAATCTACTGGCATGTTATCAACTGTAAAATATGCAGATATTAATCTGAGCTGCTATTTCCTTTTAACTATAGGGACAGGAGAAGATTTATACATCAAAAATAATTTTTAAATTGTTTGAGAAATTTCAAAGGGTAGATGGACAATGAGCAAGTATAAATGTGAAAAAAAATGTATTTTTACTTTCATATCAACATTTTTTTTCATATAAACAGTCTTTCTCCATCAGCAGGTTTTTTTCTTTTTTTAAAAAGCTCTTTCTCTTGACTGGATTCAGATAAGACAAAAGTGTTATGATAAAATCACTATAAACCTGACCATGGGCCAGAAAGATGCTTTATTGAGAAAATTATAAACTCCTTCTAAACTTAATTCTAAATTAAAAGCACATATTACTTCTAGTTGGTGGAAATGGTTTATTGAGCATTGATATTAAAGTCCAAGTACAAAGGTAATAGGACATGAAACAAAGATTTTAATATCTAGCACTGGAACTAGAAACAGAAAATCACTGACATTCAGTGATTTCATATATAAATATTTAGTTAACCCCACGTGGATGATTCCTTAATAATCCAGTGATGTTGCAGGTCTGCTTGCACTTGGGAAGGCTACAGAAGAGATGTGTATGTTTGTGACCATGACATTGACCCCTGTGACATTATTTTTTTTCTTATTTCATAATTGAAATATACCAGGTTAATATAATTGTCACTTAGTTTTATATACATTGCCACAGAGAACTTGTGCACAAATATAAACCTGTATTATTTGACTTTGACTGCAACTCCTTTCCTTTCCTGGCAACCCACTGAAATCGATATATATTCATGATCTAATCCAATAGAGCATGTGATTAATTTCATTCAGTCACACCAAAGGCAGCATTCACATGTTTCAAGTTAAATAGTGTTTATCTTGACTTCTGAATTAACAACAATAAAAATTTAAGTACTCATTAAAAAAAAGATAAATATATTCAGATTTTTTTTCATTATCCACCTCCTTAAGCTTACCTATGAAAAAAGAAATTTTTTAATCCTTTTTATTTTACAAATATTGCCAACTTGAGGGAAAAAACTCTCATCAGCAAATAATGTGTGAAGAAATTGTTAATTTATTATGAGACAATATTAATGTATTGAAATACTTAAATTGCTCTTTTCTTGCCAATGTAATTAGTCTTCCTTTGTGTGTTTAGTCTACAGTTTTTCTTTGTGCCTACATACAGGGCTGGAAAGAGTAAGTTTATGGATAACATTCTTTTATGGGCATTCCTCATGCATCACATTAGAAAACATCATGTAGCCACATGCAACCACAAGTCTTCATGAAAAGTAATAAAACTTTAAGCCATTCTTCCTGGTATACATGCCTGGTTACAATTCAATGCTAATTACATTTCAAATAAGCCACTATCAGATCTCTAATATTCAAACTATATTTTTCCAAAGAAAGAAATCTTCCTGAAATCCCTACCTGTAATTCCAGGAACAGTAACTACCTTGATGGATCAGCTTAAATTCAGAAGATAACATCTCCATATGTTTTCTTTTTCTCCATCTCTGAGATTCTGCTTTATGTTAAACTCTGAGAAAGTGCAATTTCTGAAAACTCCCCCTTCAGTTTTGCTTCCAGTGTACATAAACAGGCAGGAATGCTATGACCTTTTGTACTATATACTCCAGAAACACTTGCTATCTTGTCACTTATTTTGTCAAGTTTAAATTTGCTTGCATTTTCTAGATACTGACATACAATAAAAGTTCTGTAAAACCTCACTACTTTGGGCTGGATTCTCATTAAAAAGTTTTTGTTTTCATCAGTGTTTAACTTCGTCAGCTTTAATAGTGTTGCTTTTGATCTACAACAGCTTGTGAGAAGAACAAGAAGCACCCTTTCTATCATACATTGAATAACCTTCAAAGCAATTACCTCTTCCTTTCTGATAGAATACTGAACATCAGAAGACCTGAGACCTGACTATTTCAGAAATCCTCCAGCTAATACTAATTTCATAAACTTGTGAGATAATGTTCTTTGTCTTGAAGTCTCTGTTTGGTGATCTTAGTGATGTTAAGACTACCTGAGTCTACTGTTCCCAGAATTGTGTGTACTGTTCTACCTCACTTTCACAGACTTGTTCCATTTGTACCTTCCCCACCTTGCAACAAACCTTTCTTCAGGAATTTTCAGCTTATATGCTTAAAGACTTTTCAAGACTTGTTGCAGCTTCCAGCAGTTCAGGTAGTGTCAGGCTTAATAGCTGTATCTTTGCCATGCTTACATAGCAATGCTTGTCATGCTAACTGCTTCCAGAGGGTTGCTGTACATCATATTGACCGGTGGAACTTTCCCTCACAGTTGGGATTTACCCATTTACCAGCTGGTGCTGTGACCCTTTCCAAAACTTTTGGAATAGAAGCACCAAAAGAGAAGGAAGGTGATCAGCTAAATCTCTTGCCTACATCTCAAAAACACAAAGATAGTAACAACAGTATTCATCATGTAAATGTCCATTTCAAATAACATTATACCTAGTTTTTGAGTACCATGTAAATTTTTCACAAACAGGTTTTTAAGGGCCTATTAGCCAGAATGTATATAATGTGCTGGTAAGTCATGAAAATATGATTTCCTTGAGCAAAGAGAAAATGCCTTTTATTGAAATTCTTTTAAAGGACTTGCAAGAGGAGGTTGAGGAGACTCATTGCATAGCCAGGCACTTCTTGAAGCTGTCTGCAGCTTGCCTGTAGAGCCAATACATAGAAAACTTAATTTATGCCAGGCTCATGTCTGTTCTTACAGTCTTCAAGGACTTCCAAACGTCACTGAAGTGCTCTTTGAGTCAAAGAGATTTCACATCTGTCATAACCTAAACATATTAATTTGAAAGGTGTTAAAAATGCCTTAGTAAAATACTTTTGTAGATGTTTCCTGAGTGCTCTGTTCCACAATAGTAGTAGCAGTTATAAAACTATCTGCTATGACTGTCTCATTTCTAGTGTGATCTGCTCATATTTGATTTGATATGTATGAAAAGGCAATCCAGACATATCAAGGCATAATTTCAGAGGACTTTTCTCATAAAGAAGTTTCACCTGGGTACATAATTTACAGATAATTAGGAAAAGGTAACTCAGAACTAAGTATTTAATGGGGTCAAGAATATCTACAATTGATTCATCTTGCAATTGATTTTGAGGCTGAATCAAAATGTATTATTAAAACTTGGGCCTGATGGGTATACTTGTAATATGGAGTGTTTGTAGTTAATAACAATAATAACAATAATAATAATGGTATTTGAAAGTTGTTTAAACCACTTTTATTCAATTCTGGGTACCAGAATTTTTGGTACTACCAAAAAGATATTGACAAATTGTTAGGAATTTACATGCAAGTAAATATAAGTAAATGTAAGCAAAAATGATCTGACTGATTCGTGAGGGAAGACTAAAAGAACTAAATCTGTGCAGTTTGACTGAATATTGACTAAGGTCACCAACAGTCTAGTTGGTGTTAAACTCTTTTGGCACAGAGATGCTCCTGAGAGCACAGCAGATCTGTGGTACACCAGAAAGAATTTCAGAGGGGCTTTTAACTTTAAGGACATTCAGTTCTTTCTGACTGCACAAGAGAACCGTGTGAACTGAAGGATATCGACCTGCACCATTTCATGTCTTCACTTCTTCCATCAGTTCTTTAAGAACAATGTCCCCAAACACCACTGAAACAAAGAGTTGGGGATAAATGGTCCTCATGCACTTTCCAAGTTTTTGGTAAAATATAATTGAACGGGATGTTTAGTGAGGAAGATGGAAGCAAATGTTGGGGTTTTTAAAGTTAATCTGGACATTACTGATAGTGGAATTCATATCTAAATCAATTGTCATTTTATTTTTTTAATTTCTATGGTTTTAGAAAGATCAGTTTATAATGATTTGAACATGAAATTTACATACTTGTATGAAAAGGGTATTCACAGATTTAGATATCTATGGAAAAAAAATCCCAATCATTAAAGCATATAAAAATATGAATTTAACATAAATATTTAAATTTAATCTAAGAATGGAATAAATCAGAGTGAAATGTGGAAGCTGAAACAAAATAATCCAATTTCAAGTCACTTTGAAGGTTTAATATATTCCTGACAATGTTGGTTATAGTTCTCAGTTTATAGAGATTCCTGCAACAGAAATAGCTGAAAGATGCAGAAACTTGGTTTTGAAACTCTCTTTAATTATTGGCTTTCTCGTTTTATGAGCTTCTTAAATATTGATGGGCAGATGAGGAGAAGAAGGGAACAAGGAGGAGATTCAGAAAATGTCAAGGAATTACATATTGCTCCTGATTTTCAGTTTCTATTAGAACTTGAATGGGTTTTGACTATGGGTCTTGTAATGGAATAGTGGCAAAGATGCTGTGGATTTTTAAAAAAAAATCATAGAAACAAATTCTTAGAACCTTTGCATAATAGGTAATATTTGCAATGACAGTTCCAAATAGGAAAAAAAAGCCGTCCTAAAACACAGTAACATACTCTCTACCATTTGTTTCCTCTCTAAGTGGAAATTAGTTTATCTAAATATATTTGCAAAGCATAAGAAAACAGGAAGTAGAAAAACAAACAAACAAAAAAGACTAAACAAAAGCACTAATCTAAGCTATTCCTGAGTAATCTTAATAGAATCATGCATCAAGTATAGACTTACATAAGATTTTAAAGAATATTTTAAAGAATCAGAATTTAAAAGTTGCCTGGAATTTCTTGGTATTTCTATTTTCTATTATGAGAGAAATTGAGGAGAAGATATCTTCAAATCTGAAGAAACAGTGAGCTTTTTGATAAAGAGTTCAAAGACAGAAAAGAAATGGTCATAGACCCCTGTATCATACTTCCTTTTGTAGTTGCTGGTCTAGCTTAAGAGAAGCCACATCCTACATATTTTCTTTGTCTAACATCACCTTTGTTATTTTCTGTCATTAGGCAACACTCCTCCACCTTTATGAATTCAATTTGTGTAAATAAAGATGGAAAAAATATTTTTATTATAACAGTTTTTATCTCTCTGGCTAATCATAATTTCCATAAAGTTCTCATTTTTGTTATAAGTAGCCTATTGAAGTTCATGGAAAAAAAACCCTCAAACCACTAAATCTTGGATCAGGGTTGTTGGTATTAGCTATGTATGTCTTTTGCACCACTGACAAACAGGAATACGCAGGCCTTTATAAGAAACTTTACATGTCTTGTTGAGTATTGCACACTTTAGGAAAGTTTTTTATCTTGAAATATAAGAAATAAAGGATTGTTTTTTTCCTTGCATAGGAATTTCTTTTACAACTCATGAGCTATCAAAATTGGCATTATGTGCTGGGATACATACTGCATCATGCTGAACACTTCAAGAAATTTTGCTGGTTGTGACTCTCCACCATTTCATTCTTCTTTAGCAAATTCCTGGCAGATTCCCAGTTTGTTTCAGATTATCTAGCCTTGTCGCGGTTTGAGACAGGTGTCTGCTAAGAAAGGCAGGAGTCTCCCTTGGGATGAAAAAATGTAAACCCCCTTCCCTCTGAATTAGTAGTATTTTGAAATTAAGGGGCTCACAGGCAAAGATAGGGAATAGAAATAACAGATCTTTACTAAGTATTTATATGAGGCGAAACAGGCAACAACTGTAATGGTAACAACAAAACAGAACCAGAAACCCACTGAGAGCTTCTCTCAGCTGTGGGCACTTTCCCCTCGGTGCAGTTCCAGTCACAGCCGGCAGGGGCGCTGTGGCTCCGCTGGGCAGGGCAGGTGCGATGGTTCCCCCGCGGCTGCAGGGGGCGCTGTGGGGCAGCTCGGGGAGCAGACGCCAATGGCGNCTGCCCCTGTCCCGGCTCTGACCAGCCCCAGCCCTCGCCCTGTCTCGGCCCCTTCCCAAGAAACCCCAGACAGAGAGGTGCTGCACCCAGATTCCTTCTTGGCTTGGCCACTTCTGTTGCTCTCCTTAAGTTTTAGTATTACCATTTCTTAGGAGTCTTTTCTATGGGGAAAATTCCCTAAAAAAAAAAAGGAGACCAAAGCCCTGCGACACCTTTAAGCCATTTCTTTATGCATAATGCTCATTTTTTTCTGTCCTCATTCTTTCCAAAACAATATCAGCAGGACCCTTCAAAGCTTCTCCTTCTTCATCCAGGAACCTGGTGACCTCACAGAATCATGGAATGGGTCAGGCTGGAAGGAACCATAGTGGGTCATCTGGTCCAACCTCCCTGCTCTGGCAGGGTCATCCTCGAGCACATGGCAGAGGATTGTGTCTAGAGGGTTCTTGAATATCTTCAGTGAGGGAGACTCCACTACCTCTGAGCAATCTTTTTCAGTGCTCAGTCACCCACACAGTAAAGCTCTTCTTCCTATTCAGGTCAAACTTCCTGTGCATCAGTTTCTGACTATTGCTTCCTGTTCTATAGCTTGGCACTCTGGAAAAGAGCCTGGCTCCCTTGTATTGACACCCTCCCTTCAGATACTTGTAGACATTGTTAAGGCCCTCTTTCAGTCACCTCTTTTCAAGGTTGAACAGGCCCAACTCCCTCAGCCATTCATCAGAAGAGAGATGCTCCTGTCCCATGATCTTCTTCTTTGTCCTCAGTTGGATCCACTCTGGGAGCTCCATGTCTCTCTTTTACTGAGGATCCCAGAACTGGACACAGCACTCCACATGTGGCCTCACCAGGGCTGAGAAGAGGGGCAGGGTCACCTCCCTTGACCTCCTGGGAATGCTCTTCTTAATGCAGCCCAGGACATCTTTGGTTTTCAAGGCCAAAACGACACACTAGTGGCTTGTAGACAGATTGTTCTCTTCTCATGGAAAATCATGGGGAGACTAGCTTGTCCCACCAGTTTAACACCAGTGTATTGATTAGGAGAACTTTCCCCACCACAGGCCTTTCAGAGCTCTTTTCAATGTAGTTGATCAATTTAAAGTAGTCTTGAAATGTAAGTAGAAACATACAATATATTGTTGAAAAAACCCACAGATTCTTTCACTGTCCTTATTGCAGCTGTCAAAACAATCTTAAGTGAACCTGATCTTGTAGGGAAACCAGAAAATAACATAGTATCATTCATATAATTCCATTATACCAAGCAGAGTGTCAAATTTCATAAATAATAGCTTGAGGTATTTTCATCCAAAACAGGTAACATTTACAAACTAGGCTGATGCTCAGTTTCTCAGATTTTTCAGATCTCTAGCCTCCATAGTATTCCCTGTGATTTCTTGGGTTTCTGCATAACATGTACAGCCTGATATATTCCTCCTCCTCTGTCCTTACAGTACCAATGGGAAATACTGGGGAAGCAAGTGCTTCAGTCTGCATTCAACTAAATACATACTTCATTCAACCTTTGCCTCAGGGGATTTTCAACCTTGTTGGAAAAATAAAAAAACCTCTTTGGAAGGAATGTACTTAAGTATAAGAATGAGTTGCTTAAAACTTTTTTATTTTTGTCCTCTGACTATACTTGATAAATAGCAGTGGCTGAAGCTGTGTAGACTCTGACTCCTCCACCAACTACTTTGCATCATTATTTTAAGTGAAGCTTGCATGGGCACTAGAAAATTAAGAGAGAATGGGTGGGTGAGTTTAGGAGGAAGACTCAACAGTTGTTTTTTTTTCCCTCATAAGGAACTGTGGGTAAAAGATTGCCATGACCATTTTAGCCTGCCACAAATAAGAAAAAATCACCCCCAGAGAACCACATTGTATATGAGGCTGTGTGTTCAGAAAACAGAAGACAACAATAAATAATTCTTTCCCCTCCGAATGTTTGTTTATTTCTATCATTTCAGTGAAAAATGAGATCACCATAGTGTTTCAGCATTATTCAACCAGCTTGCAATATTACTTCAGGAATTTCTCTCAAAAGCTCAGACTTTATTTATTTATTAATTCATCACTGTTATAGATGGATTTTTAACTTAGCTAAGTTGAAACTTTTACAGTGATTTTGGACGAGTCATTTGATAATTGCAATTAATTTTAGGATCTCTGTCACTATATGTATACAGAAATTTATAAAACTGTATCTTATCATAGAATCATAGAATAGTGTGCATTGGAAGGGACCTTTAAAGGCTATCTAGTCCAACCTACAATGATATATTCAACTATATCAGGTGGCTTAGAGCCCTTGAATGTTTTCAGCCTTGGGAAATCCACATCATCTCTGGCCAACTTGTTCTAGTGTTCTACCACTCTCACAGTAAAGAATTGCTTTCTTATATATAATCTAAATGGACCCTCATTTAATAAAACCCCATTATCCCTTGTCCTATCTCAACAGGCCCTGCTAGAAAGTCTGTCCTCATCTCTTCTGTAGGACTCCTTTAAGGGCTGAAACATCACCATAATATCTCCCTGGAACCTTCTTTTCTCCAGTATGAAAAATTCTGATTCTCTCAACCTCCCCTCCCTTCTTGCCCTTTAGTTTGACCAGTAGATCTTGCTTGACTCAACCATACTGTTCTCTTGGTTTCCTTGACTGATTTCTTACATCCAGGGATAGGGAGCTCTTGAAGTCTATGGAAGGCATCATTAGAGTCTGTTAGCTCTGTCCTGCTCTCTTGCCCTTGAGGGCAGTTTAGCAGAGTGCTACTGACTGACTCCTTGAGGAGCTGGAATTTTGCTTTTCTAAAATTCAGAGTCCTGACTGTACTCTTTGACTGGTCCATATCCCTCAGGGCTGCATAATCATCACAGCCCAGGCTACCTCCAAACTTGACAGCACTGATTAGCTTAGGTTGGTAACCAACAGATCCAGTGCTTCATCCCCTCTGGTAGGGTTGTCTATAACCTTGCCTAAGAAGTTACCTTTCATGCATTCCAGGAGACTTCTGGACAGCCTACAACTTATTGTGCTTTCCCAGCAGATGTTGATGAGGCTGAAGTTCTCCATCAGGACAAGAGCCTGTGAGGACAAAACTTCCTGTAAGCAAAAAAAATTCGTCAATAGTCCTGGATCAGCTGGCCTATACCAGACATCAGCCACAAGGTTCTCTGGTTACTTTGGTCCCTGATTCTTACCCAGTTTTCAACCTGCTAGTGGCTATTCTTTGGAGATAACTCTTCACACATAATTCAATTTTGTAGAGGATAACATGTCCACCATTCCTTCCTCACCTTAAATTGATTGACTAGTTTTCTTAGCATGCATGGGATAATCTGAAACAAAATTTCTGTAGAAAAGGGATGAATGCAAGAACTTTTAGAACACCTCAGGATCTATCTGCAGGTATTCACAGAAAGCCAACAAAATTCTAGAGCACCATCATATTTTCCTAATAGAGGAATGTCATCCCTCCCTCTAGATTTTAAAGGCGGTCCTAGGACAAAAATACGCACTGATTCAATCTAAGATGTTAAATAAAAAATATGTAATGGCCAATGGGGCCATATAACTGAGAGTTCAGCTTATCTGTGTAAAAGGAAGAATGCCGATTATGTATCACCATAAATTATCCAAGTAAAAGATTCTGACCTTAAGATATAGTTCCAGAGGTTTATGCTTCCAGATCATGAGTAAATTTATATGAACTAGCTTTGACAGTCCTATTAAAACTTAAATTAATGGCAAATGTGTAAAGTTTCTGTATGGAGGAACTACTGTTCCCTTCAATGAACTATTGAGAAATAACAGTAATTTACCTCTTTAGAAGCAGATGCCAACTTAAATGAAATTTCTCTTGCTGACTTTAAAGATTAGTTACAGCTTGATACAGCTAAACACATTTTAAAATGTTTAATGTGAATTCTGAACATGTTTATAGCCATTTATATTATATTTACATTTTAAAAAATTGTTCTTGCAATGGTATTTGACAACTACAAAAGCCTGTGATTCCATAGGAAAATATAAATGAAGGAGGACTCCATTTTTAATCAAGTGATGCACAAGACTTTTAAACATGAGTGCTTGAAAACTAGATACACGGTATCTATACATGGGCATATGTCACAGTTTGAGACAGGTGTC
>VZRX01020293.1:0-12964 GCA_013398075.1 Notiomystis cincta
TCAGGGCCTCAGACACTGCTCTCCAAAGGGGCACCTCTGCAACTTTGGAAGACCGGCAAAGACTTCACTCAGGGAGAATGGATTTGTCATCGGCTGTCTCCAAGCCAGTGTCCAGCAGCCCTGCCACGGCTCCATTACCAGCCTGTTGCTGTGGACATGCTGGCACTGCACACAATAGGCCCCTCTTTCCCCAAAGGCCCTGGCCGTGGTCTCCAGCCAGGGCTGAAGGTGGGCCCATCCTGGCAGGGCAGGGCTTGAGCCCAGCAACACCTTTGGGCTTCAGCTCTGGTCCCACCAGCACTGGCAGAGCTCCTTGTCTGGGCACAGCCAGGGCTGGGCAGACAGCAGCTGAGCATGGGCTCCTGAGGGAAACAGTGAGTCCCATTTATCTTCATTTTTCATTTCTAGAAATTAGAAACTTTTAGAAATATTTAGAAATCTTTTTTTTTGTAGGAAGAAATCCCCAAATTTTTCTTCCATTTTCCTAAATAGTTTTGTATTTTTTAAAATAGTTATAGAATTCCCAAAATCCTTGAATGTTTTTAGACTTTTCAAATAAAAAATAAAATTGTATTTAATTGGTAATCTTTCCTCTAGTTAGAACTAAGACAGCCTAACACACCCAGCCTGCTGGAGAGGCTCATTTTGCCCTGGAGATTTTTACCTAGTCCCAAACAAATAACGTAAAACCCTTTCCCTGATATTATCCAAGATTTCTGACAGGTTCACTTCTTAGTCTTCAGAGGCAAACTCTGAGCACTGCGGGAAGATCTTGTCACCATCTTTGTTTGCTTCTGGAAGAACTCCCTCTGTAATAGAGCAGAGAGTGCTCTCAGCTTCCTGACCCCAGGCTCCGTCCCAAGCCTGTCCTGAGCCCTCTCCTACAGCTGATTCGGTCCCATGGAACTGCTCTAAAACACATCAGCTCTGCAACACCGCCTCAGCGGGCTTGGGGACGCTTTAAGTCCGTGTTTATATTAGGTTGTTGGCTTCTCTAAACACAAGTTTAGTTTTGGATAGATATGTTTCACCTGGCAGAGGAACTGATGCTCCGGTTTCTTAAGTAGGCTAAACTCCCCTTGGCTTTAAAAGGTTTCTGTCCAGCATAAGGCTTGCAAAACCATTTAATGGAGCCATTTAGTACTGAAAATGGCTCAATCTGTGTATGAAAAGAAGCTTCTATGAATGCTGGAGCCCACCAGACTATCCCTTCCCCTCCCCACTTCTCCCTCTGTGCCTGCCGAACAGCACATTTGACACTTCTGTTCTCCAGAAGGTGAACTGTGCCATTTGGGGGACAAAACCAAAGGTAAATATTCTACGTTATCATCATCATAATGAGCTGCAAATTAGTTAAATTATATCAACAGCTCAGACTGTGGAGTTAGAGTGCAACACTGGCCTTTCTATCCCTTGAAACTGCACATGTTCTACAATCTTTAAAATCAGCTTGATGCAGACGTAACTTTGGAGTCAAGCACAGCAGGAATTAGAAATAGGTGCCTGGAACATTTTCTCTGGTGTGCACACACTGACAGTGTTGCAGTAATTACTGGAGACTCAAGGCAGGATAGGTGCCCACTGCCACTTCATAGCATCCTGTTCCCAGAGAGCAGCCCAGAAACACAAATACAGGGAATGGAGCCTGGCATGAAGGGTGAACTGAGGTTAGTTTTTCAGTGCTCCATCCCTCTGCCTTAAAATCCTTACATATTAGTTTTGATTTAAAATCCCACAAATTTTACATATTTTTCGACTTGTATGTAAAAGAAGAAAACTCGATGTGATACCTGGGATGGGAAGGGGAAAAGCAATGATGTTGTCCCTACAAAGAACAAACAAATTGCTTCTGCTGACGAACTTGGACTGTGAAGGGTTGCGAGGTTCAGATTTCCTCCCAGAGTTTCATGTCACTCATTCAGAGAGAGTCAAACTATTTCTTCAATAAAAACCAAACCCTGGCCCTCTGATAAAGACCTGGTTTCAGTTGTGATAATGCAGATAAATGCAGACATGGAACAGAAAACAGTGCTGGAGTTGGACTCAACTGTATGGCCAAATCACCTGAAAGCAAAGCCCTCGCAGTTATGGTAGGCACTTGGAAATGTGTCTGTTGACTTTGAAATGAATAATGAGAAATGTCTCTGTTCCTAAAAGGACAGTTATATTGTTGTGTAATAAAAAGCAGATGTCAAAAAGGATTTCAAAGATTTGGTAAGAAAAAACTTTAGGAAAACTGCACTGTTCTCTCTAACTTTGCCAGAGCTGCTCCAGCCCCCCAGCAAACATGACATACATGTGTTGTCACTTTGCTTTAATTTGGGAGCACGGGCCCTGGGAGCTCCAGCATGTCCTGAGCAGGGAATATCTTCCCAGCAGCAGGGAATTTCCTGGAGTGCAACTGGCAGCAAAGGGCCAGCTCTTCTGAGGGGAAATGGCAGGCCAGATGTGAAGGGAAACTCATCCCAGAGAATAAAGTGTGAGGCACAGCTAAGTCCAGGGGACAGCGCCTCAGCTCTGCTCATCCTCGTCCTGCAGGGGCCAAGGCAGGAGCCAGGACACTCCCACAGGAGAGCCAAGGGTGGGATTCTCAGCAGAAGTGGCACAGCAGCCTTGCTTGGGCTTCAAGGAGTGTCCAGTTTACACTGGTGAGCAACCAGCTCCTTTCTTAAAATGTTCAAACCACAACACTGAGTTGAAGGTTCATGTGCAGTTTTATTAGAGCACAGAATTGTGGCCAACTGTTTATCTGGTGTCTGGCCTAAGTGCTGATAAAGACTTGACTGAAGTTTATATAATCTGCCATTAATAAATGCAATTTATGGCAGTCTCAGGCAAAGACATGACCACTGCTGGCTCCATTTATAGTGTGCTCAGCACAGGCCAGGAATTTGGTCTGAACAGAGACAAGACTTAATTCATTTCTTGTCCCTAAATGCCTGGGATTTAGGTCAGGCCCTAGGCAAAAGATGGTGTAAATCTAAAGGCTCCATGTCAAAACTGCCAGGCTTTGCTAATACGAGCTCAGTCACTTGAACACAACCCAACATCTCACTTTGTAATCCCAGCGCCGTGTCTAAAGCAAACTGGCTGCAGTAACCACTCTCCAGCCCAAGTGATAAGCCCTGAGTGTGACAAGATGTGTGTATGAGCTTCACTCTGCTCACCACAAGTAGCCCTGAGGTGCAGCAGGACAGAGCATAGCTCATAAGCACCTTCTCGGGGCTGGAGGCATCGAGATCAGGCGCACAAAACCTCTCACACAGGGCAGTCCTGGACCCTGCTCTGCTCTCCCCTCACCCTGTCCTTGTGCTTCCCCTTGCCCAAAGCCCAGCTCAGGCCCAGGTGAGCACCCTGCTGCAAACTCTGCAAGGACAAGAAACATCTGCCAGCTACAAAACATAAATATACAGGAAAAACTTTGGTTTCCATTCATGCCTGATCTGAACAGAATTAATTCAAGGAAATCAGTTTTATTGGCAAATTCTGGCATATTTAAACCTGGCATAATATAAAGGTGAGGCCCTGGCACAGGGTGCCCAGAGAATCAGTGTCCAAGGCCAGGTTGGAGCTTGGAGCACCCTGGGGTGGTGGAAGGGTTCCTGCCCATGGCAGGGGGTGGCACCGGATGAGCTTTCCCTTCCAACCCAGCCCATTCTGGGATGCTGCTATTCAATAATGCATTGCCTATAATAGTTTTTAGATTTGAAATTTACACTTAAAATTAATGGAATGTGTACAAACCTGATCCTTATGGAAGCTCTGCACGTCTAAGGGAACCTGTATTTAAATGCACATACACTTTATAGTTCTAATTCATCCTTTCAAAAATTCCATGGCCCTATCTGAGAGCCAAAAGACATTTCATTTCATTTCAAGATCTGTGATGAATGAGATCCAGACCTGGGACTGTTTCATAAAGTATCATCCATGCCAAAATCCTCATCCAAAGAAAAATTCCAAGAACAATTATGACAATTCTAAATTTCAAAGACTTAGTTCTGCTTTATTTAAAGCAAAAGGGAAATTTATAAATGCATGGATAAATCACTTTAAAAGTGTATGTCAAAAGATATTAAAAGGCAGGCACCTAAAGTAATTTCTAAAATAGAGTTATTTTTAGTTTATCTTTTCAGCATCTAAATAATATCGCTGTGATTTAGTGCTAAAGGATCCCCATGCATGTACTCACCTTAACTTGGAGTTTAATCATCAGAGCTTAAATCCTGTAGAGCCTGACCCTCCCTGGCCCAACTCCAGCCATTCCCCTCGGTCCTGCCCCTGTCCCAGGGAGCAGAGATCAGAGCTGCCCCTCGGGAGGAGCTGCAGCCCCCGGGGAGCTCTGACCTCAGTCTTCCTTCTCCAGCTGAGCAAACCAAGTGCCCTCAGTTGCTCCTCGTGTGGTTTTCCCACCCCAGACCCTCCACCAGCCAAAGCTCAGCTCTGAATATTGCAAGGTCTTGCAGCGTTGCTGTGCTGCCCTCAAGACACTGAGCGAAGAGTTCAGGTGTTCTCTGTCACCTGGGGCAGGGCAGCACAACTGCCTTTGGGCACCAATTCAGCTCAAAGCAGAACCTGAACTCATGGTAGCACTGTCAGTGACAATGCAAAATTTAAAAAAAAAAATCTTAACCAAGACTGAGTTCAGGCAACCCCCATCGTTTGCATTTTCCACTTGCAGCAATCCATTTCCCCAGCAGTGACGATGCAGAGTCCTCTAGTGGTCAAAGCTCTGGGCCTGGTGTGAGGAGCCCCCGGGCTCTGCAGGTATCTCCTGCACAGCCCTTGGCCGCTCAGGTGCTCCAGAGAGCCACCGAGGTGCTTAACATGCACTAAAACAAGCGCAGAGTGCCCAAACGTGTTCAGAAATTTGGGTCCCGGCCAGCATGTTCTGATGTCCCACTTGCAAGGTTAGGACCTTTCCTTTGTTTAAGAAGCCACGAGGATGCAGAGACACCTCCCAGTGCCAGCACAGCACTGCTGCAGGGACAGGACAGGCATGGCCAAGTCTTCATCACATGGAGAAGCTGCTGGGAGGCCAAGAATATGGAATGTTCTGACTCTGCTTCCCAGGACTCTCTTGAAATAAAAGAACATCAAGCCACTCACTGTGAAGACTGCTGAAATCAGCTCAAATCATGCACATCTGTAATAAGTGGGGTCTAGGGGATCCAGCACATCATGGAGTAATAAATACTGAGTACACTGAGACTCCATGGAGCATTGGTGCCCTTTTTTACTATGAAACTACTGTGTCCAGTCTTTGGACTGGAAAACAAGTTTTTTGGTTCCATATGCAAATCACACTGTTCTTTCAGCTGAAAATGAGTCATTAAACAATTTATTGGACTATCTCTGAACAACTTAATCAAACGTGCCAAAGCCAAGAAAGATCTGTGAGATTTCAGCTGTGCTACCAGCCAGTTTCAGACCAGAGCACAGGGGCTCTGCAGGTCTTGCGTGGGGTAAAGTGAACCTTCCTGTATTTTCCCCAGAAAAGGGACAGTCCATAATAAGACCAGCTGGACACAGTTGTTCCAAAGGTTTGCTGCACTGAAGTGAGCTGTTATCGAGCCCCAATCAGCATGGTCACAACACGACTAGCTCAGGGATTTGTAAGAGCTCCTGTCCACAACATTTTGATTTATGCCAAGTACCCTTCTTAAAGTACAGCTCATTTCTGCTTCAGCCCAGATTTAAGTGAACTGGATCCTGGTATTATCCCAGGTTAGGTTAATTAAAAATACTGTAATTAATAGAATTAGACTAGATAAATACTTGGTTAAATTGAGCTAAATTAATCTCACCCAAAGCATGTAACACACAGTAAAACAAGAGCATGTAACAAAAATGCTGTCTGAAACCAGAAGGGATGGAAATTGTTTTAATCAGACATCTCTGCTAAGAGAATGTCATTCAGCACATATAACAAAAACTCTCAGCTCATTGCAAACTTGGTGGCTTTCCAAGCAATAAGGATTGTGATACATGGAGACATGTTACTAGGAAACTTGATGAAATGCTAGAGTTGAGAGAAAATTTTTGACCTAGTGGGAGTCCTGGAATTTCTTAGAGCATTGCATATTTCGAGCTGCATTTCAGCCAAAAGCAGCAGGCCAGCCTTCAACATTAAATGGTTCTCCAGAGCATCCACACCCCCTACAATGGAGACAGAAAACCTAATCACGTTTTAATTGAGCCAGATCAGACTTCCAAATTCAACACACATTCAAGAGATATTTACTCCAATTAAAATACAAACCCACCAGGCCCTTCTGCATAAGCAAGGAACTCAGCAGAGACAGACTGGAGAGTTTAAATGTGAGCAGGCACACAGTGCCAACACTTCATGGGACAGCATTCCCACGAGGAGGCTCACTGGCACTGCCTTCTCTTCGGGCTACTGCATTTTGCACTCCAAGGTTATGTAACCCACCAAAGCAGCTGGGATTCCCATCAGCTGCTTGTAAACACTGGTCATCTTTGCCACTGCCATGTTTTTTTCACTCTTCCCTGCTGGGAGAGCCTGATGATGGTGAGATTGCCACAGGGCCAGAGAGGAGATTTACAAGCCTGGCCACACAATTATGTTGTGTAATGAGACAGACCAAGAAAGGGCTCATGGAAGGATTTGCACAGTAGCTCAATGCTTGTTAAACTGAGCACTTGTGCGTTGTTCATTGCAGAGCACTTAATCTGTTGTAAATGCAATAAAACTTTAAACAACTTCATTTTACCACATCTCTTACATTACTGTTCAATAAACCTGCACTGTGTTACAAGGTGATGCTAATCCAGGACTGCACATTCCTGACAGAATCAGCCTACAGACTTCTGCCTGCTCCTGCCTTAGCCCACAGAAAGGCATTTGTGACTCTCACCACACAGAGCACCCCAGGGAGCTGAGGAACAAGGAACACTTTGGTGGGAGCAGGTTTTAAGTGTATCACTGGAAATTGTACATCTGCTTCAACACGATGGAACCAAGTCTCCCTAACTCAAAATAAAACTGGACTGAACCATCCCTCATATAAACCAGGAGGAAACCTGTCTGAAAGCAGTCCTGCTGCCTGCCGGCAGTCACTGGCACAGGACTCTTGCCTGCAGGCCCCAGCTGTTTGCAGTGCTGCAGGAGGTGATCCTGAGCAGAGCCCCAGGGCTACTCCACAAGCTCCAAAGCTGAGCAGCTCGCTGGCCACAGATTCCCTTTGCAGACCCCTCAGCACCTTCAACACCCCAAGCAGCACCCAAAGATCTTTTTTTTCCTCAGGCTTAGGAGATGTAAAGGCAGTAGGGATCATTATTTCTTTAGCTGTATTCATTCCAACTCCTGCCTGCACACCCAGGGATGATTCTGCACTATCCTCCTCGTCCTATCAAAGGCTCTTCCTGGTTATTTCCATGTGTCACGGTTTTGGACAGGTGTTTACCAAGAAAGGTGGGAGCCTCCCTTGGAATGAGAAATGTGACCCCCCCCCCTTNTGGCGAGCTCCTCTCCCCCGGCCACAGCCACCCAAAGCCGAGAGCAGCAGCGCAGGGCGGGGCTCCGGAAGGCCGAACCGGCGAGCGGGACCGGGCTGTGTCCCAGCCCCCACCAGCTCCACCCCCGCGGTGTCTCTGTCCCTTCCTGAGAAACCCCCAGACAGGGAGGTGCCACACCCACATGCCCGCCAGTCGGCGACATCCATTTTCTATTGTTTCTCCTTAAGTACCGGAACATTTGCATTTCTAAAGAGGAAAAAATTTCTCTAAAAAACATCGACACCATGTTTAGTGCTACACAGAGAACTCCAGATGCATTTTACAGTAACAGAAGAATGAAAATGGCCTTTTCCTGCCACATTTCTGTACCAGGTGAGGCTGGAAAGATGTACTACATGCTGAACCTCAAGGCCAGGCTGGACAGGGCTTGGCGCAACTTGGGACAGTGGAAGGTGTCCCTGCCATGGCAGGGGTGGGACTGGATGGGCTTTGAGGTCCTTCCAACCCAAGCCAATTCTGGGATTCTGGGATTTCAAACAGTGTCAAACAGCTGGAAAGCAGAAACACTGATGGTATTGCCCCTCAATTCTCTATTGAATGAAAAAGTGATGCTTACAATTGGTCTGACAATGCAGTGACCACAAACCCAATTCAGATTCTGGTAATTTTTTTATAAATTTGACCAACATTTCTCTTATTCTAAGCCTGTTAAAAAAGCCTTTAAACAGAGGGAAAGTGCAATCCTCCACACTCAGTGACTAATGGAACCATGTCCTGTAGACAGCAGGTCGCTTTAAGGTACCCAACGTTGCTCTCAGTTGCTTTAACAAAGGTTGAGTGGGAATTTATTTCCCTGATCACCATATGACTAAGTTTAAAGGAAATTTATCATTTGGTTCAAGCAGAGCATTGCTATTTCCTCTATGGAAATGGAAACACTAAATGATACCTTTTTCTCACATACCATATTTTGGAAGGTCTGCATTCTTTCACATCTCAGGCTCAAACGTTCCCACAACTGAAGCTGAACATGAAATTATTCAACTCTTAAAGCACTCCCACCTCCAGCAAACCAAAAGATACCCCAGTTCTACTTGCAGCCTTGTTCATCCAATATAAATAACCCAGGCTGTTCACTGGAGATTTATTATTATCTTAATGTGCTCATTTCATTGTTGGCCTTGGCAGACATGTCCAGGTTTAGAGTGAAAGACAGCAAAACTTGACAAACCTTAAATCCCAGTGTTGCAGAATTCTATTAGGTAACAGATGGAAAATATAATTAGCTGACAACTCAACCATCACATGCTTCATTAGGAGCCTTATTCCTATCAGACACATTCCCTCACAGATTTTATCTTCAGGACAATGAAGGCCATTGTTTGCCTTGAACTGGCAAAAAGCAAGGCAAGCTCATGAATCCTGAAGAAGATTCTCTAAATTCAGTGTTGTGCTTACATGTGAGGGACTTCGAGCTGTAAACTGGCCTGGGAATGCTGGGTCCAAGTTATTCGGTGGCAAAAAGCTCAGGAAGTTTCCTCACCAGCCTCCCTTACAAGGAGTTAATCCAATCCTTGGTGTCAGGAGAAACATGTTAAACCATCCCCACACAGTGCAGAATAAACAGATGTACACACAGGTACCAACAGCAATGCTGGTTCCTCTTCGCCTCCCACACAGCCAAAGCCCGAGTTGTGTTTGTAAGGAGACACTGAGAGATGGTGCATCTTGGTCATCTGCTGCACAACTCTGCACTTCAAGAGAAAATACTCAAAGCAAATGTAAACAGATGAAATGGCTTTTAACACTAAAATGGTTTGGTGAAATGTGTACCTTTTTTTATATAGGTCAAACCAATTTTCCTCTGGAAACCTCTGGCAAAAAAAAAAAAAAATTCAAGGATTTGCAGCCTCCCTCTACCCCCCCCCAAAGTTACTTATTGGTAGTTCAAACCCTCTCCAGCTGTCAGACTCCCAACTCCTCAGCCCCTGCTGTGTCTCTGTCCTGTATAATTTTTGTGATAGTCTACATGACCAGCCATATTTACAGTCCATTTATAAACAGCTCATGATTAATAACTGCATCTTTTGAAAGCATTGTGCACTGATTTATTCATCTAAGAGATTATTGCAGCAGAGGAACTCAAAGCACAGAATACCATATATCTGGTAAGATACAGGAATTCCACCGACATTCTTTTCTTCCTGTTCTATATTAAGGCATCAAATTTTTGAAAATATGAAGGAGTGGTGTGTTTTCCAGCTGTAGCTTTACAATGAACACTGGAACACAGTCCCTGTGTCTGCTGCTCATCAGAACTTTCACAGGTGAGTCTGAGAGCCAGCAGGCTCAGCTGCAAACATTCAGCTCTCTGAAAGGACACCCATTTAATAAAAAGCCTCTAAAACTACTGCAGCCTTACCAGAAGCTCAGTTACCAGTTTAACACCTCTAATGCTAAAATACTTAAATTAGGACTTACAGTGTAGGTAATGAAGTAGAACTTGGAGTTAGAAAGTGACTTTAACCCCTTACAATGACATCTTAAGAAGTATTTGGTCACAAAACTTGCAAGCTCTCTTCAAGGAGTCACCACTGAACTCTCAGAGAAGTTGTTGACAAAACTTGTACCACACACCCTTGAGACTCACCGTAGTTTCAGCCACATTTTAAATATAAAAAATACATCATCTTGTCTTTGCAAGAAACTGTTCCAGTCAACCTTTTTGACAACCAAGATCCATTGGAAGTGACAAGAAGTCAGTCAGCATTGTTCAACATCATTTTAATCTCCACTGTGGGAAAATTATAGAAACATGTTAACACAAACAGCAAATGTTTGGGGAAAGACCATGTGGTGTTATGATGGGGCTTTAGTTCATAGAAATGTAATCTAGAATTTTATAAAAATTATATGAAAGAATAACATCATCTTTCAGTAACATCAGACAGTATAGAAAAAAATAAATCTCAACATTAGTCGTACTCTGATGGTCCTTCTAGTAAGAAATTTAAAAGTGCTCTTTAATCCCAGTGTAGCAACTCAGGTTTAGTGCAATAGGTCAGATCTGGCTTAAAGCAGGTATTTATAGCAATTGTGCAATTCCTACAATCGACAAACTCCATGATCTAAACATGAACACTAAATGAGGTATTATAATTAGGATTAAACATTCCTTAAATAGCTTACACAACAACTCTACTACAAGGGAAATCCTGGACGGCTCCGATCTAAACATGATGTAAAGCTCGTAGTACAAATGAGTGAATACTTGAAAGTTATAAAAGCTCTTGCAGAATATACAGTTTAGTACATTTACAACCCACTGCTACCAACAGTACCTAATGCAAATATACCAACTTGAGCAAAGCCAAACTTTACAGGTAGTGCAACTGAATTTGCTCTGAACACATCATTTTGTTCATTTGTTCCCAAATCCTCCTAAGAGCTCCATATAAAGTCAGCACATTACCTTAATGTAGAAATGTCAGCGTGTTCCTCGATGAACAAGAAGAAGGATTTACTTACCAACTATGACTGCAAATAGAAGTACCATTCCTCTCTGAGGAAGTGAAAAACACTGCACTAGTTGGGGAAAAATAAATGTGCTCCTCACTGTTTTATACATGGCAAGCTGGCAGTAATAAGAGCCTATATTTCTACATAGTTTTTTATGCAAGGTTGCTCAGAACAGTAAGATCAGCTTTCATTGGATTGTGGTTTTCTATCAGAGTTACAATGCATAGGAACTATTGCCTGTCACATGCAGAGCTCATTTGGAACACCAGACTGGTAATGATGAGCCCTTCTGGCTCATTTGCATATGGAGCCAAAGGTGTTTCATTTTCTATTTCACAAGGTGTTTATGAGCAAGATTTAAGTCACTATCAACAACAGGAATAAACTATGAATTTACAAACATTCCTTCTAACTGTCTATGGCTTCAATGCCATAAACAAACTGCCCTGGCTTTTATTGCACTTCCCTTTAGTGTTAAGATGACAGCTGAAGTCTGCACAGAACTCATTTTATAACAGTATTTCAATTTAAAAAGCAATAAATAAAATGCAGTATTTAAAAAAAAAACACAAATCAGTAGCTTTAGTTCATAGTTCTCCCACCTCACCCCATGCTGCGCCACCTGAAACAGGTGAGGGACAGTCTTTGGATACCAACTGCATAGTTCTTCCAACAAAAGAGACCCCCCAATACCAGTCAGAGAAGCAAATTAAGCTTTCTACAGCAACATCAGACACAAAGACGGTACCCTTGAGTGCATATCTCAATTAACTTAAAAGGATGCGCTGCCGTAGCTCAAGATAAACTCAGACACGGTTGCTCTGTATCATCTCAGTTGTTTGACTAACGTTTAGTGAGCTGTCACTGCAGGGACAGGTTGCTGAAGTCTTTAGCAGAGTCTCTGATCATGGGATCCTCGCTGGCACTCCCAAGCCCCTTGCCCAGGAGCCCCAGGCCGTGCAGGTTGAGGATGGAGTCGGCGATGATCCGCGCCGTCCTCCTCTGGTACCCGCCGGACGTCACCATCAGGACGGGGATGCCGCGGCTGCGCGCAGCCCTGAACACCACCTCGTCTCTCTTCACAATGCCCTGCAAGGCCACACAGGGACAGTCAGGGCTGAGAGCCACACCGTGCCTCGGGTCTAACCTGTGCTTTATGGCTTTAGAGGACTGGATGCTTGCTAAGTGGTAAAGCTTACAGTCTACAGCAGCAATTAAGAATTCATTTAGAAGTCCTGTTAGTTTACATGCCTAATAAGTAAAATAAACCCCCAACCACCCCCTAAAACCCCCAGCAAATCAAATATCCTTGACTTGTTTTAGAGGACACAGCAGATAAGTCTTTAGTACAAATTCCTACAAGAATTCCTGCTCAAAGGCCATAAAGTCTAAACTGATTGCAAATTTTACAAGTGTTCACCCTATTTCCCAGGTGAGGAGCTGAGTCTAGGAAAGACTCTCTGAATTCAAAGTGCTTTAGTTTCTGCTCAACTTGCACAGCACCCTCTGTCAAAAGTTTAGCAGCATGATCAAAATTTCACAGTCCTACAGAAGAATCTGAAATTCAAATAAAATTTTACACATTCACAATCTCTGGCTGAATCTTAAGTCCCAGTTTCTTCAATAAGAGCCTACAGTTAATGCTAGAAGAATCTATGGCTGAAGGGGGAGCTGCAGAATGTGATGGTAAATCCATGAAAAGAAAATAAATTCTAAGTAATTTCTTACTAAGAGAAGGGTATGGAACTAAAAAATAAAGACTGCTGACCAAGAGGTGCTGTGCTGTCACAGAACCCAGGCAAAAGCAGAGTGAGAGTCTTCTGGGTTTCAAATAAGCACATGAGGGTGAAAAATACTTCAGGAATGAGTGAGAACAGAACGAAAATCTACTTTTGAAAAGCAGAGTTCCAGATACATATAACTCATCACAGCTCCTCAACAAAAAAAAAAAAAAAAAAAAACA
>VZRX01020293.1:13052-53363 GCA_013398075.1 Notiomystis cincta
AACACAAAAAAAAAAAAAAAAAAAAAAAAAAAACACCAAAAACAACCCAAACCCCAAAAAAACTACCAACATAACTGACAACAGCTTACAATGGATAGCTCAAAATTTAAACAACGGCAAAGCTGGAGAAGGGAAAAGGCATCACAATACAAGCAAATATGAAGCAGCAGGAAAACTGTTTCAAAATGAACATGCACTGCTCAGGTTGGTTAAAGGAAGAGTGGAAGTACATCAAGAAGTAACACCCTGCCATTAATTAGACCACAAACAGATGGTAAAGAGAAAGAATAAAATACAAATGTAGCAGAAAAAAAGAAGTATCTTGTAAACCATACAAGAGTATTGTTCACTACACAGTTTGACACAGCCCTGTAAAAGCACCAGAATAACAAATGAACAGTAAGACAAAGGAAACTGAAGAATTCTATTAGAAACAGATCCTCAAAGGAAGCAACAGAATTACAGAAGGAGCTGTAGGGCCCTGGGGAGCCATCAGTGGATGCACCACTATTATCCCACACCAGAACTGGAAGCAACCCCTGCTCACAGGAGCTGTGCTGCTTCAGCAGCTCCAGAGGGAGGAGAAAGCATGGGCTTATTCCTACATTTCTGTGGAAAGCCTGGCACAGTTCCCACTTCCAAACAAAGGGAAGAGGGACTCAGCTGATGCACCAGGGCTTTTCAGCCTCCAGCACCAGGAAACCACCACTCAGAGCACTCTGAGGAGCCTCATTCTGAGCAGAACTAAGACCGCAGCAGGAGCTTCAAATACAAATGGCATCTTCAGGGGCAGGACTAAAGGCTGGCCTAAGGAACTCTGAAGAGAGGGACTTGCAGGCATGGTGCCTTTCCAGCACTGGGATTTCAAACCTTCACACCAGAGACAAGAACCCTGCCCTCAGTGCAGACAATAAAGGCCTGAGCTCCCTCCAGCTGAGCAGAGCATGGCACCCTCTGCCTTCCACCTCTGCTCGTGGCCAGGGAAGCTGCTTCACCTTTCTTCCCCTATCCCCACATCCTCTGTCTGCACAGCACCCAGCAAGCTACAGCAACTTATTTTTCTTGGCAGTTAACACTGCTCCTTCCCAAAGTGCAGAAATTTGGATTTTCTTTTTTTAAAGGCCAATCTCAAACTATCCCCCACCTATGACCAAGCTGCTGCTTGGTGGCCACTGCTCTCCAGAGGGCTCTGCTTCACCAAACCACAGCTCAGGTCATCTCCTCTCCAAGGTCCCAGCCATGTCCAAGTCCTTCAGCTCTTTCTTCATGCAAGAGAACTAAAGAGAATGAAAACTGAACAGATCAAGCAATGGCTCAGTGAGGGGAACCTGAGAGCTCCCAGATCAAACAAGCACTTCTCTGTATTGATCTGGTGGCCATTAAAGAGAGCTAAATGTGAATCAGGAGAGAGACAGCACAGAGGAGCTGTAAGAGAAGGAATCACTAAAACCCATGAAGGAAATAAGAGGACTCTAAATGTTTAAGAAAAGCAGAAAGGTGAAGACTTCTATGAAGCTTTACAGAATAATCCAAAATTTGAGTTTGGTACCAAACTGGGGAGAGAAACTAAATGGTATCTCATAACTGTTTGTTTGCTAAGAATACACAGTCAGGCTGCCTAAAATTGTTAGAATTACAAGGGTAGTTTAAAACAGCTGGGAGTGCTACAGAGGAAATTAAGTGTAACATACACACTGGGGGCAAGTGACAAAAGAAATACACTGCAAAATGGTTCATGTGAGGGGAAAAAAAGAAACAAAGGAAGAACAAGCCAAGCAGGGCAAATAGAAGTCAGGTGAAACGTGAAAATATCCGTCTCTCGTTACTGTTTGGTTGCTGGAAATGAGTGTATTTTAGAGAGATGATGAATGATACTGGAGCAGGCATCAGAAGAACAAAAATACTCAGAGTCATGGAGAAACAAGGAAGGAAGAGAAGGGTGAAAAAGGAAGGGAGATGGATCCCTGTGTATGTCCCAGCAAAGTGCCCCTCCCTCCAGCCCCAGGAGGCAGCCAGGTGTGCCTGCAGCAGCCTGTGCTGCTCCAGAGTCACTCACCTGGGGGGAAATGGCCAGGCCTCCCAGGGGATCCCCATCCAGGATGTCGGTGCCAGCATTGTAGACAACGATGTCAGGCTTGAACTCGTTCAAGGCTCCTTCCACGTGGGTGTGCACCTTCTGCAGGTACTCTGTGTCCTCTGTGCCCCACTCCAGTTCCACTTTGCGTTTTATGGCACCTGAGGGAAAACCAACCAAGCACTGCTCAATAAACAGAGCACTGCTTTGAAAGAAAATGCACAATTTAGGTAAGCAAGCGGAAAAAAATTCCATTTCTAGAAGCTCTTTCAATGCATTGCATTTTCACAGAAATGTGAATTAAAGAAAATTATTCAACTACTTGTTTTCCCAGCAAATGTAAAGGACAATGACCTTGAAAAAATTCCATTAAAGAGAGAAAATTAGATGCGGGGCAAAAAAATTATCTGAGATGCAAATGGAAAATGTTATTGAAAAACAGCTGAACTACAAGCCCAGTTACCAATCAGCAGAGAAATCATAAAGAGAATTATTAACTTAAAAGAAACCTAAATAAAGTGTAAGGCAAAGAAAACACTGAACTGCTATTGCAGAGGAAACAGCTGGGGGGAAAAAAAAAGATAAAATCACTGAGAAATTATGAAGATGTTTTATTTTTATCACAACACTCAAAACTTCACAGCAAGGAATCATGAATTTATGTGAACTGCTTTATGAATGTATAACAAGATTCAGCTTTGCCCCAAGCATTTTCAATTTAATGTTCTTACTTTGTAATCCTACCAGAAGAGCAAATATCAATTCTTAATTTAAATCAAATTATTTCTAATGCTTCTAATAAAGCAATAGAAGAAGAAAGGGGAGGCTGAGAAGGTAAAGAAACCCAAGTTTATGCAGCCAAATTTTGGGTGGTTTTATGGAGGGATGCATGACTGCCTCTGAATTAATCAAACCCATGCCAGAGCTGTTCCAAGGCCTGACTTCTGCCTCACACTAAATGATGTGGAGTCTCAGATCTCAAATATGGATTCAGCTCCCACCAAGTGTGCAAGAATACTTTCAACACAGAATGACACTTAATTACTCTTGTGATTGCTGCCTTTTGTTCTGCTTTCCATCCTTGTTCAGCATCAGTGAAGCCCTTCTTTTTCATCCCATTATTTTATATTGCATCATTTTATACAGTCTCAAAGATTTTTGTTTCTTTATGGTATTTTCCTGAATTCTTTTCCTATTGTTGTAGGAATGTTCCTGCAGTCTGCACAGCTGTGCTGAACAGCACTGGAGCCTCCTCAGGGTAAGGAATCTGCTGCTGGATGGAGCTGTAGAGGAGGGATCACAGTGGCTGAGGACAGACAGGAATTGCTGCAATGAAACCATGAGGAAGTTGAGAGATTGTGAATCGGATTCTGTGCCTGCACAGGCAAAAGGAACTGCAGGGATCAGTCCTCACCCAGAGCTGGGAGGGACAGAGGGGTGGGGCTGCAGGGTGGAATGGACACAACCTTTGCTCCTGGCCTTTGGTCCAGCTCCTGCTCATTAGTGAAAGCACTTCTACAGCTCTGTAAAATGCCACTCAGACCAAGAGTGAGGCTTTCCAAGGCCTGAGCTCAGAGTTCCAGCTTTTCCTGCTTACCCTTCAGTGAACTAGTCCTACTTCCCATCCATCCTTTCTCCTCCTAAGCTTGTGTAATTCCACACTGCCTCCCTCCAGGGACTCAATCTGCTTATGGCTTAGCCCTGGCAAGGTGAGCTGCTCCTTTTTCTCCCTTCCCTAATGAGGTGCATGGGGCATAAAATGTGCAGAAGAGCTTCCTGCAATAACAAACATGGGAAAATGGGCAGGAAGAGCAAGGAGACAGTGATCAGTTGGAGTTTACCCTAAGGATTCAAAATCTCATGTTCAAGCCTGTGCCCCTCTTCAGAGATTCCCTCTATGATCCCATCTCTGCCTGGTCACCTCACAGGAAGGATTTAAGGGATTTAGCCACAAAAACTCTATTCAGACCTTCTTATGCAACTGCCAGGAACTACATATTCACATGGCTCTGGGCCAGCCTTGTGCACCTCATCCTTCACCTGCAGAGAGGGAAGGCTGGTACTCAGTGTGGTACTGCAGCTCTGTGGTTCAGACTTGCTAACAAGGACTGACTCTGTTTTGGTCTTAATCCATCTGTTCAAGTGTTGCCATGTGATACAGGAATAAAGGCATGCTTTTCTTGGCGGGAAAGCCCCCCACATGTCCTTGCAATTTGTCTGCCTCCAGATATTGTGTCCTTTAAATGGTCATTTTTTAGTTTAAAACCTTGAAATGCTACAATACTTAATATCTATAGAAGTAACAAGACAGCAGTGCAATGCACTGCACCTAACTCTTGTCAAGAATCCAAATAAAGTAGGTTTTTCAGAAGGACAGCATCACTGAAGCAATCCAACAGCAGAAGAGCTCCCCCAGCAACCCCTGACTCAGTGAGCAAATTAAGCCTGTAATAAATGTCAGTGTAACAGAATCAAAGATCAAATAAATGTGAGGCTTTTGCATTCCAATTTAACCATTATCAAAGCCCCACTAATTAACTGTGGCAGGTCACAAGAGACAACAGACACATCACAGCAGGGGTAAACAAACCACAACCAAATCAAACCAAGCACCAGCTCTTAACGTGGGTATGACAGGGAAGGGGGAAGTCCCCATCCCTGCAGGGATTTAACAGTGTCGATGTGGCATTTGGGGCACTGGTCAGTGGTGGCAGGAATGGCTGGGCTCGACCTCAGAGGGCTTTTCCAACTTTAAATTCTACGGTTCTGTTCCAGGACTTGCTTTGTATCCCACCTTGTGTCACATTCAGATGCAGATTGTTCCCTTCATGTTACCAAACAAGTTCTACTGGCAAGGCAACACCTGAATATGTTATAACTTCACTTCCAAAAGAACATGAAACCTTTTTACACAGCATCAGCTAATCCTCAGTGACTTCTCTCATAAATGTAATGTAAGGGAAAGATGAAGTTCTAACAAATCTCTTCAAATCAGATGATTATTCAGCTCACTGCTCCAAGCCTGGCTCGAGCTTTGGAATGGACTCCTGGCAACATCCCCTGACACTTCCCCACACCCTGCACTCCCCAAAATCATTCCTGAAGTGGGGGGGAAAACTACAGCATTAACAGCATTGTAATATACCACAGTGGGCAGTGAGAATGATGTGAAATTAAAAATAAAAAGAAAAAAACAGATCTAGGTAACGGTGTTGCAAGGAAGCTTAGCAGTAAACAAAGAAGTTATGTAACAACACAGCAGGGTCTGGTACATTTGGGAAGATGAATTGCAATTATACTTACGTTTAGCAAAACCATCCCCTGGATAAATATATCTGTTGTATGCATCCATAATATAAACTCGAGGATCATCCATAAAGTCCCTCTCATGGCCATTTCCCTGAAGGAAATTTACAGTTAGCTACTCCTAACATGCCAACACAGAATTAAATACATTGCAAATTCTACAGTAATTAACACCACGAAAGTTCTAATACACAGAACTCCTGTGACATTCTCTTATTTAGAGCCCTGGAGGTTATTCTGAGGTGTGGAGTTTTGGGGGGTTTGACAATATCAGTGTGAAGACTGCAGGTGTTACCACAAACAATCCTTGTCTCTCTGGGAAGGTAATTTGTATGGATTTCATTACACATGTAAGAAAAATAAGAAAAAATTAAAAAGCTAACTGTCCTCAATGCCATCACAACAGCAACTGTGACCACCAAACAGATCTATCATCTTCCAACTGTGCAAGAAAAAGTCACTTTCAACTGCTGCAGGGATACTGAGTATTCTTACATAAGAATTAATGAATAAATAAAGCAGACTACAGCTCTCCTGATAACTCAAGCCTCGGTGAGATCAGTAATCCCTGGAAAAATTACAAACACTAACGACCCAACAGTTCAACACCAGAAATTCCCTACAAAAAGTTGTACTGGTGTAAAGAGGGATGCTCAACAGAAATAGTTCCCCCCTCCATATTTCTGAATTTAAATACTATTCTTTTGGCTCTCATTTAGACTTTTTTTTTCACTAATACAAAAACCATTTTACCATAGCAATCGCTAAGATAATTCTGTTTAAATACAAGACTACAGCCCCTATCCCCAGAATTTCACTTAAACTACAGATTCAGACATTTCCACATATGTATCTGCTGTAATTCAGTTTTTATCGTAACAAATAGCAACTCTATTTATTTCTTCAGCATCTTTGGTCCACAGATAAATGGTTCATGCACACAAGCCTAGGAATATGAAAGCCTCTGGGGGAATCATTTCCTTATGAAAGGTGAAACTCACCACTGCACTAAAAATTGGAACAGTCACAAGATGAGAATATCTGCATCCTTAAACAGGATCTGCTGAGCTACTTCAGACACCTCTCATCCCCCAAAGAAAGGAAACAAGAGGTGATTTAACATGCACACTGAGAGTATCAGCAGATCTGAAAACATACATTCCAAGAATTTTTCAAAATCAAACCAAACCATCCCCATATAGCACAAAACAAATCCATGGCCTGACAGAGAGGCTGAAGAGAAGCATGAACACAAACCATCTTTCAACTGCATAATCTGTGTCCTGCTATCATGGGGAGTTTAGGATACAGATAAGAGAAAGGAGAGAAGATGAAAAACTTGCAGCCATTAGGCTTCCTCAGTGCCATGGAACTGTGTAAAAACGGTTTCTTTACATGTAATAAATCACCTGAAATGCCTCAGGTTGGACATCACTTTGGTGCATTAACTGCTTTCCTAAAAATACCATTTCTGTCCTTTCAGGATTTATTTTGCAAATCTCACTAAAACTGAGATTTGATCTAAGTACCACAGTAAATCACTTCAGCAGGTGAAGAGGGATGGATCCTTTCTTCATTAGCCTGAAGCCAGGCTTAAAATTAAACCCCTGAAGGTCAAATCTCTCCCCTGCAGAGGCTGCTGCAGTGACCACCTGGGATTGTCTGGAGAGATCCTTGTTTCTCATCCCTGAAGACCAGGAGTGCAGCACAGCAAGATTTTTACATGCAGCCACATGATGGAGCTGCAAGTCAGGTTAACTTTACTAGACTGGCTTAAGAGCCCTTTGGACCATAAAATAATTGAAGAATAAGCTCTTCACAGTTTTCATTATCTCTGATTAAATTTGTATTCTGTGAGTTTATATTTGTATTATAAAAAGGTATTTGTGACACACTTGTATTTCAAGCAAAACATCTGCAGCACTGAATACAGATGAACTACTCACCTGATGGGCATCCAGATCAATAATTGTGGCTCTAGACACTCCTTGTACTCTCTCAAATAAGAACTGGATATGTAAGCAAGGAAAAACATGAAGAAATTTCTGAAGTTAGGTGACAGATTGAACAGGAGCCTCGAAGATTGGAATTTGAACGTAGGGCACACCTATTTGTTTCAGTCACCAAATAAACTGAGACATGATTCTCATACATTTCCTTACAGCATCTTATTATTTGACATAAAAAGATAATTTGTGTTAAAATAAAAACCGTATCTATTTCCACCAGATAAAATGGAGGGACCACAGAGCTGATGGTGGCACTGGTGCTGCCACGGGCTGGAGTGGAACCAGTGACAGTATATAACTGCAAAGGCCTAAAATTCAGTGTTTAAGAAAAGCTGCTGTAAGGACTGCATGCCTTAGAGCCACTTTTAGTGACAGAATTCATTTCCTTTTCTGCCTGGGAAGAAAAAAAAATGGGTTTTACTTCTTTGAGTCTTAACTTCGCTAAGTTTCTATCTTTAATATAGATGTGGTAAAACCAAGATTTTGTACAAACTGTCACCCACTATAATTTCTCAATCTTTATTTTAATGGTAGGTGAAAAAAGAACATTGTGGATTACTTTTCTGCAAATTACCATGTACAGAAATTAGGATGTTATGTCACATGGCATGCTGCAATCATTAGAACTCTTTAATGTTTATTACTGATACTTTATAAATATTCTAGTATACAAATATACCATAGCTCATTTGATAAAAATAAGCCCTAATTGCAGAAGGCTCTTCAGCCATTCAACAGCTAAATACCAAATGTATTCATTCCCATTTGGTGACTATTTTGGAGTCACTCACATTTTTATTCATGAATCTGAACCAGTCTGAGCCTTGTATGGTGCAGCTTGATTCAGAGAGGGGATTTTTGTCTCTGCATTTGTCTTGCCTGCAACCACTGAGATCAATGTGGAATGTCCAGGTTCACCTGCAAGGCCAGAGGAATTATCACTGAGGATATCAAAAACCCATCTGGTTTGATTGGAGTGGTTCTTGCAGGACAACATTATCAATGCAAGTACAGTGGTGCATATTTACATTGATAATTCTGACCCCTGCCACCCTTCCTTTCCACTTTACAACTCTCCATACTCCTATTCCTGCCCATCTGGAGAAGGCTTCATTTTCTCCTATTAGGATGTAAATTAGTTCCCAGGAATTTATGTGGATTTCTCCTCCGTTTGCACCAACAGCAGAAAGCAGTGGGTTTAGAGCAGCTCTTACCTTGATAGCCAGTGTGATGTCAGCATATGCACAAAATCCTCCCCCTTTGTCACTGGAGCAGTGATGAAAACCACCCCCTGAAGAGGATAATGGTGAAGGGGTGAAAAGCCATGGACTAAAGAAAACCCAGATACTAAAAACATTGATGGGCTTTGCAAACAGTTGTAAATGAAAATCAGATGCTTTTAACACACTATTGAAGGTATCACTGAATTTGTACTCACCCACGTTGATGGCCCAGCCTCTATCCACAGCAAGTTTTCCTGCCTTAAAAAAAAGATTACAGTTGGAATTCCATAAATGGATGAGGCAACACAATGTTTGCTTCCACCCCAAATCACTCCTGGCATTCCCACATGCCATGGAATTTTCAGATCTTTTGCCACTGCAGGTCATTCTGAGCCAGATCCCTGAGTACAACCCTTAAAAACTACCCTCAGCATCAGGAGCTGAAAGAACATTGCAATGTCATCTGTATTTCCTTCTCTGGCAGCTGGGAAAGGGAAAGGACAGTGCTGGGAAGAGTAAAAATGAGGAAGAAGCTCCTGATGTCCTTCCTGTTCATATACAAATAGAGGAATATAAGCTCAAAATCCTGAAACACAGAAATAAAAAAACAATTCCAGCTGGGGATGGGTCCAGACAAGGGTTCAGTATGAAGTGTCCTGGGACTTTTTATTTTTCACATGATAGAACATGCAGGGAATAGAATATTAGCAATCATTTCCCCTCCAGTACAGGAAAACTGCTTGTATCTCTCCTCTGAACTCTAATAACATTCAGGGAAGGGAAAGTATTGACAGAGAAGTGATATAGAAGGCTTAAATGATGGAATTTTCACTGAAAATCCTGATTATTTTGGCCAGGAAGAGTCGAACAAGTGTACAATGCAGCATTCTTTAACTGGTCTGTTAAAAGCAATGAAGATGTTATTTAGAAGTAGGGAAAAAAAAGAGAACACATGTAAAAACAGATTATTTTTTGGCCACAGTCATGGAAAAAAAAATCATCATATACAAAATGAAGTTTGGACAGTTATGAAGTCTTTACAACCAATATTTACATTTGAATGGTTTTAATTCAGTACTAGGACAGCTATTGGGATGGTAAACATGATCCTGCTATGATCATGCCAACTTACACAAATTAGATCTTGGGAAAAGATTGCAGTTTCTGAACTAAAAAACCCATTAAGTCCCAGGGAGAACACATTAGCTGCGATTTATCACACTTCCTAGGGATTCCTCACCAAAACCCAATCTTCTCATATTGCTAAAATATCATTAAAAAGCAGAGCAACTCAACAGGAATTTTTGTAATAAACAGGTCTATCAGGAATAGCAGAAAATTGCACTTCTGACTTGTACTGTACAAATTTTATTGTCTGATGAATCAAAATTGCTTTTAAAGTACATACTTATTTCCCCATAATGAAACAAATAAGGTAAAAAATAACAGCACATGGCCTCAAGATGAATCCCCAAGTGCCCAGGAGTGGCATCTGTGTTTCAGCAGCCACGAGGTGAAACAGACCATTAGTGGGTGATCCTCTACCTGACCACATTTCTAACTGGTGAACACACACCTGGGAGTCAAAGGCAACACAAGCACAGTGAAAAACATCACCAAACTACAGGAAAGTATTGCTCAGCTGGAACAAAGCTGACAGAGGCTTCACACACTCTGAGCTCCTGCCAAGACCTATCCAAGGCAGACCATCAGGAAGCTCTAAACTCTTCTCAAGCTCTTCTCTCTTAGGCCATTCCCTTCATTCCTGTGACAATTTCACAGTCACAGCATGGCTGCAATGACAGGAAACTCTGCAGGTCCCTGCTCAGCAGGACTTGCTCTGACTGACAACCAAATGTTTTTAAGCACCTTGAACTGTATGAAATTCTTTCGCCCTCCTCCCCCCCGTCTCTGCTTTTGCCAGTTCACCCCTACTAAACGAGGCAGCACTTTTGTCATCTGGCCTATCGCTACAATTCAACACATCTTAAGACTTATCCAGAACCCAGAATGTTCTTTCAGAATTCAAATCCTTAAACAGCCCTTTAAAAAAGTTGGTTGAATGTTTGTTTCCCAGCCTAACTCACCTTTGATATCTAGGAGCTGCAATTAACCCTATTCCTGTACCTGGCACAGCAGCACTGCCAAAGGCTTGCCAAGCCACAGGGGAGCAAGAAGGAGGTCCAAACAGGCAGAGAAAAAGCAACACAGGCTGCAATCCTTTCCACCTGCACCCACTGTCACAGCCACCTTCAGGAAGAGGTGCTGAAAGGCAAAGATCTGTTTGTGCCATAGTATTAATAATTACAGATGAGATTGTCTGTCTTCCATGTATGTAACTGTTTCACCTCAGACAGGACTGGTCCTCTCTCCTAGCACCAAGCTGGACCTTCTGAACTCCAGTAAGACAAAGATTGATAAAAACAGGGCACAAAAGATCCCACTAGTCCCCAGTTTAAAACTGCAAGGCCATCTTTTCCTCAATACATGGATTAAATAACTCATTCTTTGCTCCAACTATTCACTGTTGTCTTTCCTCAACATTTCTAATGGGAATTCCCAAGCAAAATTAAATGTCTGGTGCCCCTGACACAGCTCTTCTGAGCAAAGTCGTCCTTTCACTCAGCAGAACACAGGTCTGCTCAGATGAAAGAGGCTAAATCTCACTTGAGCTCAGCTGGGCTGATTCTGCAATATTTACAACAGAAAAAGTAGATAAACTAAAATCACTGAAAAGAACAAGGTGATATTTTAAAATTTAAGCACTTACCCAGTCCCAAGAACAAGCAAATCTCTTTCTCTATAGTTTCAAGGTCATTTGTTAAATATATGCTTTAGAAAAGCTTCTAGATTATGGATTTTGAGACCTCCCATTCCTACAATTTGCCTGTAATTGAATGTTGTTCAAAACCATCAGAGTTTCTGTACTTGCTCAGGCTGTGTGCTCCCTACCTCCCTCTCCAGGCCTTGACAGTCTGGGTTACATGAACACTAAAACACCCAGGTTTTACACGGTTTGATCAGCAAATTTCAATATGATAAAAGTGGACCAAGAGCACCTTACCATTATTGTTCCTCCTGTCTGGGTTCGTAGAGGTTTCAGAACTCTTCTCTGGACAACAAAATTGGGAAGAAAGGCAACTGGTGGAATTTCTGTGATTGTAGCCACAACAAATGACCACTGCAACGGGGAAAAAAGAGTGTTCCAATTAATGCAGTTTGGTTTAATTATGACACTCAGCTCTCTCATTGGCTGTTACTTACTCAAAAGGTCCTCACGGGTCCTTACTAACAGTTTAGTATTTTTAGATGGAAGTGACCACACCAGTTCTTATTAGTGACCTCCAAATAGGTTCATCCTCAAGTTTTTAACTATGAGAATCATCACCTTCCACATTTTAGTATCAAACAGTGTTAAATCAGCAATTTTTCAGGAAGGTAGTATTTCAGAAAATGCAATAACCCTCAGATTGGAAGGAAGAACTGTAAAATGTCCTTCAGCTACACTTAATATATTGTTCAAACCTGAAATGTCTATTCCTGTGTGGAATCAAAAGGATATACCAAGGAGAAAGCAAATACAAACAAACAGACAACTAAACTAAGAAGTTCAAATACTTAAGTGAACACACAGTGCAAACTTCAGCATAGAGAACTGATTTAAATTTATTTAGCATATTAAACACTTCTGGAAAATGTTTCAAGGAAACATTTCGTTCAAAAGTCTTCAAGGTTAGAACACAAAATATTTGCAATATGCAAATGCTTTTTTTGCAAACACATTGATTACTTCAAAGAATTTCCACTAACACTGCTACCAGTGATAACACTGCTAAATATATTTCAAAGCCTAAGTCACAAGCAAGAATATACCTGTTCAACCCATACTGAGAAACTCAGAAACACTGAGGGACTGAGGATTACAACTTGCCATCCTGTACAAAAGCTCTGAGCAGATCCTGTTTTCTGCAACATGAGGTATTGTAAGGAAACTGAGGGCTTTGGCTGCCCCATTACTGGGGTAGTACAGATGGGCAGTTTGAACCGAAGATGATCACAGCCCCATCTTAGGGTCCTCTGATGCTCAAAATAACTTCCCAGTCATCAATATTTCAATTACCAGGTACTTCTGGGTAGGGTGAAGGGGTGGCATTGTTCATGAAGTGCCTAAATCCTAACTATATTAACTATATTTTGCCAACAGTTCATTTCAAACTCTCACTACTTTTATATTAGTAAGACATTATTCTATTACCATATTATCAGCTGTCCATCACAAGGTGCTTTAATTATTTTTAGTACAGTCAATCTTGATAAAGTCCCTTTGCAACACATTTTAGCTTTTGAACAAGCACATTATTAAAAACTATATTTAATCCTGTTGTTCTAAAATGGAAATGAAAAAGTCACATTTGGATAAAAAATACATTTGACCTCAAATGTGCAATAATCACACAGAAGTTATAAAAAAGTTTAAAGTTAAATTAATGAAAACAGGAGAAGTGGGAGCAATCCTGACTCAAACCAATAATTATGTGGCTGCAGGTTTTAAGTGGAGGTGAGAAAGCCAGGTAGGGTGGGAGATTCAGCCCACAGGCTCGCTGGTCACAGCTGGGGCCATTCCCATGGCCACTCCCTGCTCCACACCTGGGCTGTCCTGGGGTTACTAATTACCAACAGATGGGGGAAGTCATCAGCTGGGAGCAAAGTCTGAGGGTTCAAGAAGGCAGCTACAGATGAAGGAAAATGCTTCTCCACTTAGGATGCTGACACACAAGAAATTCATTATTTTATGTAACACTAGAAAAAGGCAGCAAGTGGAAAAATACTGCAAGCAAACTACCCACAGTCCAGTCATTACCTTAGAGATCTAAATTCTTCAAAGGAGTAACTGAGGGGGATCACTTCAATTCAAAAGGCCAAACTTTGTTGTGAGGACTGAGCAGGGAAACAGGGAGACCCTTCCTGCCAACACAGAGCTGATTTCCAGTAGCAGATGTACCTCGTGCACACCTTTTTGTTTCTCTTCACCCAACACTCAGTTGGCCTCTTCAGCTGCTGCAAGTGTAGGGAATTTCCTACCAAATTCATGCTCAGATTTTAAATGAGCACTCAAGTGGATCCATTATTATTTAGGAGACCTGGGCATTCTGAGTTAGGCAAGCAACTTTGCAGTCTTCACAGCTGATCTAACAGGAAACTATGCCATTGATATGTATTTGTCTGGATTTAATAGAAAAACAGCACTGTAGACTTAGGATAATGCAATAAAGAGTTTTCACAGGGCTTTTTCATGCCTAGGATGTTAATTTTTCTTTTGCAACTAAGCACTTTAATCTTTGGTGCTTAGCAGGAATCTGCTGGCATGACCAATACAACATCTTCCAGTTCCTACACTGCAGGAAATACTCTCTCAAGAAAAGGGGGATAGAGATACCCAGTTAATCCCATCTGAATACACAACAACAGTGGTGGTCTTGACCACCAAGACATAAATTATACAGACAATTCCCTGTCACCCATAGGCACCAGAAATATTATTATGGCATTCCAATCTGAGCTATGCACATTAAAACCTGCTTCAAAGAAGTGATTCACTAAAAAGAGGTGGGTGGTTCTACGGAATTCAAAGTTCAATATCAAGAATAGCTGCAATAATATCAAATCTAATGATGCGTGAAATTGCATGTAAGTTCATAGCACAGAATGAAGAAGCAGAAGAGAACTCAGCAAAGCAGTTAAGAGTGAAAAAGTTCACACAAATAACAGATCACTTACACAGAAAAATAAAACATTCCAGAAATAGCAATCCAAGGACTCTTTCACTGTGGAAGGGCATAGGTGACTCAAAATAACTTCTTCTGAATTATGAAATGGAAGATTTCTTTCCTCTTACAAATCCCTTCCCTGCCCTCCAAGCAGAGTTGCAAATTAAAAGCAATGTCACCTGCACTCATCTACTGTCCAGTTTCACCCACAGATGCCTGGATAGGTTCAGAACCAGAAATCTCATGTTTATGTTTCTGAGTTACACTGAAGTTGAACAAACAGATGTTTCATTTAGAAATATACACGGAATGCTCTTCATCCCCCTGCAGTCCTGCATGAGCTGGCTCTGGAAGCCTTCACACACGTAACATGCTTGGCTATGCCTCTACATTGGTCTTTCAACTCTCTCATATTATACTGACACAGGCAGTGTCTGAGTATGAAGCCAGGACTTCCCCCAGCAGACTGACCACAGAACCCCTAAATGGATGCTCTGTCAAGATTACATAACTCCAAACCCCATAAAGCAATCCCTGCATCAGAAAACATCCAATAAAGTACCCCATGTTAGTGGTTTCTATTGTATTTTCAATTTGAGAACTGTATTTTACCAGAGCACAACAAAACTTATGCTACTTAACATTAAAACCCCAGCACTAACAAGAATATTACTGACATCTCAGCCATTCCAATTTTCCCTATGTTTAACTCCCCTGAAGTATCATTTCAGGTGACCTATTTAACATGGCAGACCCTTTTTCCCCTCCACCCCTCTGTAGTGTGAACTGCCTAATATTTCTGTGGTTTTCTTCCAGTATTCTCAGTGACAACATTATCAGTGTGATCAACATACACCACTCCATATCTCTACAGCTGATTTATCACAACTGTACAAGACATCCACTGCCTCTGACAGTCCCTCTGGGCAGTTTACTGGGCAAACACATGAATAGGGTACAATACCTTTAACTTATTAAGGTAACGCCTTGTGTGAACGACCAAGAGATCTTCATCAGTTGCCTCCCGTGCCTGCACAATCAAGTCATCTGCAATTAGTTTTTCTTCTGCAACAGGAGAGAAATAACAATTGGCATTGTACAGCACTGCTGAGCTCCCCACATTCCTCCCTCCAAACACTCTGCTCTGACCTCAGTGCGGTAACTTTCTCTGTTGTATTTACTGCTGAAATGACTAGATTGCTCAGAGTTTGCAAGTTTTCCAAATACACCTCCTCTGTTGCAGCTGTTCAGATAGTGTGTAATTGAGAAATATAGTGTACAGAAAGTTTTCAGAGTGTGCTAAGATCATGGGAAGTTCTTGTCTAAACTGAAAGGACAGACAGGTAATGACAGAAGATGAATCACACAATTCTGCACAGTTTAAGGCTTGGTGCACTGAGGAATCTTGGTACTTGTGCCATCAAATATTCACTGTTATTTTAACATGCTTTAAGAAATCCCACAGTTTATACTAGGATTTAATCCCCTAAATCAGAGGAATAAAGTAATAAATCAAAATTCAAAACAAAGTAATGGCTGAGATGTTCATGGAAGCAAACAAGCTTAATTAGGATATTTCTATCACCCCCCCCACCTCAATCTAATTTCAAGAAAAAAACAATGAGCAGCTATTAATTCTTTCCCTTGGAGACAAAAAGATTATTTAAAAATTTAGTTTTATAAGAGCAAGTTTACTCCAAGAATTCAGAATAAGTGTATATGATCACTACAAACAACAATTATAAGGAATCCTGCTGATCTTTCCAGGCAAATTTTGATATTTAATTGCTGCACAGCTGAAGCCTTCTAAGCCTGTATCTCTTCTTTTATACTTGGAGGAGAAAGAAAGCAACTTGGAAATGTGAGAGATTTTGCTCTGAAGTGTTATACAAGAACAGCACCTGCACCAATATTTGTTTTGGCAAGCTTCTGTTTCTCCTGACTGAGGCTTGAGGAACAAATCATTAATGCACTGGTGTCAAACAGAGTCAAACTGCTGCCAGCTTCCTTCTCCAGGAGGAAGGTGCTTGGAAAGATGCTCACTGCTGATTTGCTCAGTGATAAGGCACAGAGGAGGTCAGCTGTTGCCAGGAATTGCTACAGAGCCAGAGCAAACCAAGGGCTCTGGGGTATCCTGGGGCTTCTTCCTCCTTTCAAAGCAAGGACAGTAAAACAATTGGGGAAACTAATTTTCTGTGGCAGAGTAGGCATGTGACACAGAAAAGAGCTGGAGGAAAAAACTTTACACAAAAAAAACCACAGAAAGGCAAAGATTCTGATTAATTAAGAAAATTGTCGTGGAACCCGTGACTAAATTATTTAAGGTTGTTAAAGGAAAAAGCCAAAACTCAGCTCCTAAGTTGTGAGAGCGTTAAAATTATTTGACCTCAGTTAAAAGAATAGAAGTCAGCCTGCAGTGGGAAGGGCAATCCTGAACTGCAAAGGATCATCAGCTGAAGGAGTCATTAGGAGCACAGAAAGGGAAGAGGCCTGGCTTTGGGACAACCAACAGCCTTTGTTTAGGCAAGAAAAAAACCCTTTTTTGTTTGTTTTTATCCTCAATGAGCAAGCTTGTGCTTTAAATGAAGTGATGCCAAGATTTCACAGGCCCTCAGCCTACCCCTGGTTCTTACATTTGTATCTCCTTTGTGCATTTCTACCTGCATGCCCCAATTGCTTTAAACAGCAATATTGAGAAGCATCATAAAAAGCTCTGCTTGTACCAGAGGAGCCTCAAAGCTCTTTCCAAATATCACCTCCAAGATGAGGCTGCTCAAGAATGGACTGAAGTGCTAAAGCTGCACTTCTCCCTCAGCCTGTGTGCAGTCCAAGTTGAGTAAATGAAAGCTGTGGCAAACCATCATTAACAGCTAGAGCTTTGCCAGCCACAGGAATGCCCCAGTTCCTGCTACACCAGGTGTAAGTCAGGGAAGCACAAGGCCATAGGAAGCCACACAGTGCAATTCAGGTCTGGTAAACCCAACATAAGTCTGCATTAACCATATAATTTTCTTTAGGTTTTGTGCAAATGTCAGTTTTAAGAGGCACCTTCTGTTATTTTACCTTTTAAGAAGTTGATGACTTTCCCCCACTTCCCTGCATCAAAGGGGTGCAGTTTCTCAAGTCCCATGAAGGTGATGTTGTAGTCTGGGGAATACACGATGGGCCAGCATCCTGGCGGGGGCTCCTCATACAGCTCCGTCCTGTGAGGCCTTGGCAAGCAAACACAGCCCAGTCACCACTGCAGCAGCTTACCAAGGACAATGATTTACACCGAAGGTACAAATTACAAATTAGTCCTCACTGATACCGACTTCGTAATTCTTGAAGATGGTACTTTCAACAGAAAAATGGAAACATTTGGTTCTCTCCCCTTGTCTGCACCAATCTGCACCTCGACTTTCAGGTGCACCCAGTCTGCAGACAACATAACCTTCCACACCTGCCCACCGAGACTCCCATTTTCAATTCTGTATCAAAACACAAACCAGGATGCTTCTAACAACAGAAGCTTGGAAAGATTTCTAGGATCCCTTCCTAGAAAGCAACAAACTATTTTGTGACCATCTGAACAAGCTAATGAGGCTTGGGTTTTCATTTTCATAGCACAGAACCAGAGGCCATGCTCTTAACTCCCAATGCCACATCTGTAACCCTTAACCCACACCATCCCTAGCCACCCCTCCACATTTTTCTATTTTCCCATCACCGGGAGACAGTACTGCCAGGTCACAGCCCTCCTTCACAAGCCATTTACAAACCCGGCAGGGCTGTGCTGTGTTTACAAACACAAACACCGATTGTGTGCGGACACCTGTGTGCACACGTGGGTCAGCAAGCCAAGCCAAGGCCGAGAGGAGATTCTGTGTTCACTCAGCCTATTCCGCCATCTGCGAGCTCCCTTCTGGGCCCCAAACTCATCACTGACTTCCCTTGCTCCCCAAAATTTAAAGTTTGGAAAAGGCTTTGCAACACTGTGCGAGACACAAGAGTTTTTTGTCAGGTGAACAATACAAACCGAAACCCCCTTATTTCCAGTCTAAACACGCCCAGAATTACCCTTTCAAAACCCCGTTATTAGCAAACGGAACGAAACACGAGGACAATGGAGGTTTTTCACCAGAACCCGCAGCCCAGTGCCCACCCACCAGCGAGCCAGGGCTCCCCGGCTGCTTCCCTCGGCCCTCCCGCAGGACAAGGCGGGGCGTGCGGAAGGTGCTGTGACATCCCTGGCTCTGACAGCGGGGCCTGGACCCTCAGCCCTGCGGGGGCCGCACCACAGGCCCGTTTCTCCGGGCTCGGGGCGCTGCCGGCTGAACACCGGCTTCCCAACGGGACTCCTCCCACCGGGCCGGGCCCACAGGGGCTCGGGGCGCTGCGGCTCCGCGGCCCCGAGGCCGGGCTGGGCTGGGCTGGGCTNTGACGGGATCCACGGCGTGGGCGCCATGCACACAGGCGCCGTACAGCCTCGAACGCAGAGCGCGGCTGTAGAGGGAACGCAGAAGTAGCAGGAGCGAGCCGCTGCTCTGAAGCTGGGGGAGTTCGGAGAACTCGGCCTCAAGGGCCTCAAGGGGCTTCCGCACCGACGGCATCTTTGGATAGGAAAATAGGATCCTCGCTATACCATAAAATTAACGATTGACACCAGTAGGTCCCTGTAGGTCTGCAGCAAAATGAGGAAAGCAAAGGGGAAAGAGCGATCCTACCTAACAGCAGCAGAACTGTTGCTGGTTTTGACAGGTGAGGATTCACCCCAGGGAAAACATCAATGAATTCAGGCACACAACAAAAATAAGCTAGTTTCAAGTCAAAAGCCAATTTCTAAGCATACTTAACTAATCCTGCTTGAATATATACAAAAAGCATTTCTTACACAGTTGTACAGTTAAATCAATAATACCATGAAAAACGGTCCATCAATAGGAGCAGTATGTATCAACTCCGGGATAAATGCCCAGAAGCACTCTTTTCTCTGGAGGAGTAATGTCTCTTTATGAGGGTCCCTGATAAATGTCTCTCTTCTTAAAATACACTGGCTTTGGCTTGGCATTCAGTTTTGATGGATGCCTGGGCTTCACCTTGGTATTTATTTAGCAGCAGGAGGCTGTTATGCCAAGAAAACATTCTATCCCTTTGACATTATCTTTTAATTAACATTCCTTTTGTTCTGGCCCTTTGTGTGCTCACTTCAGTATTCCTCCAGCACATCTACCTTGTTCCTGACTACTTAGTACTTGGGACTTAATTAGAGTTTGAGTGTTTGTTTAATGAGCTACAAATATAACACGTTCTTATTTCATTTTCATTTACATTAACTATTGCTTAAATTAAAAATCAACTGCCAGGCTAGTTTCCATGTTTCCTGGATGTTATAAATTGTTTTGGAACACTTCCAGGGATGGGGACTCCACCACTACCCTGGGCAGCCCAGTGCCTGACGAGTCCTTCCATGAAGAAATTCTTTTTAACATCTATTCTGCAGTTTTCCCTGCACAACTTGAGGCCGTTCGCTCTCCTCCTGTCCCTGTTCCCTGGGAGCAGAGCCCAACTCCTCCCCAGCTGTCCCCTCCTGTCAGGGAGTTGAACAGAGCCACAAGGTTCCCTCTGGGCCTCCTTTGCTCCAGGCTGAGAAAGCTCAGCCTCTCCTGGGGTTCCAGCCCGTTTCCCAGCTCCGTTCCCTTCCCGGGACACATTCCAGCCCCTCAAGGTCTGTCTTGTCCTGAGGGCCCACTACAAGAAGTTGTGAAGTTCTGTGATTGTGAAATTACTTAAACATGATGAATGGTGCAACAGGATAAGGGATTTTGCCTCTCAAGAAAACAGTGGAATTAAAGAAAGTTGGGACTGTGGATCACTGACATAACCTCTGGGTTACCTGCATACAGAGGAAGCAGCGTGATGCCAAATTAAGAGCACTAGTGCCTCGAAAATTCCCACTTGGTGCCTGGAGCTGGAATCCTGCATGAGTTGAGGTAGCCCCAGCAGATCTGATCAGGCCTGGCATGTGCAGCTCTCCTCCTCCACTGCACAGAGACAGCAGAGCTATTTCCAAAGCCTCTCTCCTCTCTTGTCACACAGCCTGTCCTCTGTAGAGGAAAAAGGCAGGGTGTGAATCAGCTCGTTTTGCTTTCCTGTGAGATGCTAAATACGCATCATTAAAGGGCAAGGCACCTTCAAGACTGACATAAAAGCCACCTCACAAATAATTTGTCTTCAAACCTCTTTGAGCTGAGACTTTTGAAACAGGTAACATCAAGAAATCTGTCAATAAAATTGGGAATGAAACACTTGTAAGGAAACAGAAAGACAAGGGATTTTTCTATTTACATGGGGACTTGATTTTCCTATAAAAAATTTGGATAGTAACTCATTACATGAGTTTCTACAGTAATATAATTGGTGTTTTTCAAACAGGAAATAATATTCTGAAAGCTTGTGCTACTTTAATCTCTTTGATCCTGGGGCCTTTGATCTGCCATGGGGTGACATGACTGAGATCAGGCATTTTCTTTGGTGATGTGTTGAAAATGTGAAATTACTGATTCCTGTAATCCAGCAGAGTAGAAAAAGGTCTGTTCTTTTTATAGCTCAGAAACTGATACAGCTTTCTTCCCTTGCTCAGAGCCACTGGAAATGTGAGGCCTGAATATTCCTTAAAGATAAGATTCTTTTCCTTACAGTGTTATCTTCACTCTAATTAGCCTAAGGCTGTCTCTCTCTCTGAATTACACCTAACCAAAATCCCCACTTCTTAAAAATTCCACACCATCCACAAACCACCCCTCTGTGCCTCCAGCACCGTGCAGTTTTCAAGATGACAGATGTGGGCTATTGCAACAGAATTCAGATGATACAAATCCCAGCAAGGGTTTCTCTGCAATGGTCTTTAAATGTCCATTTCAGATTCACTGGAGGGACTCAGCTCAGTTCCTTGAGCTGATAGCCAGTGGAGGAAGCCATGAGACTTGATTTTCTCTCAGACACTGTAAGCATCTACAAGTCAGTATCAAACTGGAGAAAATTGTGTTTAATACAATGAGGTGCTTTCTGAAGCAAAACAAAGTTTTCAAACAAGTGATTCATTTGCAGGTCCCGTCAGAAGTGCAGTCTGCTACTCTCTGGCTGAACATGGGCACAGGGGGGAAACACAATTAAGTTAATTAATAACAAATTCTCTGCTACATCAGATTAATCTCCTAATTAATTTGTAACCATTCTCCCAAGCACACTTATAAATGTAGATATGGTATGTAATTTTTGCAATTTCATTGCCAATTACAGATACAACCTGAAGTCTGGTACTGTTATCTACCAAAATAAACAGGATTGTGCATGACATGTACAGTTTTCAGTCCTAAGAACAACCAGATACACAGAAATTGTTTTCATCTAATAATCAGCATGGTCAGCTGCAAACACTGAGTTGATATTTGACCTGTTCTGATTTTTAAGTACTTTGATAATCTGAGTAATACTCAGTCTGTTTATAATATGCAAGTGGTAGAATACGACACCCATTTCTGCCCTGCCTTTTCCAAGTATATTCAAAAGAAACACATTCAGACACTTGGTACTCAGCTGATGGGAAAAGTGTAATAAACACTGGCAAAATGATTAAAAGTACACTATTACACTACTTATACTACCAGGAAAAGGTTAAATCTCAGATTTTAGGACATCCTGTTTCTGATGGCCTCCTGCACCTTTCCCACTTACCACTGCTATATGGGTATTGGAATTTGATCCAAGTGGGCCTGGGGAAGGAAATGCAGTTTTCCGTTCTAAAAATATCATAGAATCCCAGACTGGTTTGGGTTGGAAGGGACCTTAAAGATCGCCTCATTCCACTCCCTGCCTTGTGTCAGCTTGCTCAGGGCTTCACCCAGCCTGCTCCTGACCCCTTATACCCAGGAGCAGGGACTTCCTGCTACCAGCAGCACAATCATCCTTTGCAATGACTTGGAACACTTCTGCTGCCCCAAGAGAAGCCCAGGGCTCAGGAAATGAGGTGTGGCTCATGGGAAGAATCATCGTGACACAGAACATACTCAAGATATTTCCAAATCCATTACTGCTTTTCAATATTTTCCTATTTCTGAGCTGGTTTTAGATTCCTAAGTTGCAGTGTAACAATGCCTCCAGAGATATCCTGGAGGAACTTCAGTCTCAATGTTCACTTGAACACAGCTGAGAAAAGCAAGGGAACCACAGCAGTGAGAACCAAGACTAAAGAACCTGGATTTATTCCAAGCTTTAGAGGTTTTCTAAGCTCGGAATTATTTAGAAACTCCTTCAGAGTCAAAGACCTTCAGCTGAAATTCCTCACTGGCGCCATGAGGTGTTCACAAGTTTAGACAGTCTTGTGATAACCATATAGGACATTTCATTTGTTCTCAACTCATGGCACAATTTAGATTCAAATTACCAGATAACTGGCACTCAGACTGTATTAGGCATGAGGAACGAATATGAATGTTTTGAGTTGTTGGCTTTGGCAAACAGGCAGCTGGCACCATCCAGTGCCTTATGCCTGAGCCCATAAGCCAATGCTTCCTTTGTTGAGTGGCAGTGATGTGAGGGTGACAAGAAGACATCGTGGTTAAGTGGAGTTGAATAAGGCCACACAGGTTCCCAAATAATAATCCTACATTGCACTGAGCCAAACTGTAGATATGGAAGGGAAGAATTCAACTATGACATGAAACATTTCAAAAGAGAAGCTGCACACCTGGGGGATATTAGGGATATTCAGTGTTTATTCTTAAAGAATGAAGAACACTCCTCCAAGTCATGGTGATCAAATTCCCTAAGGAAATCCCCAATGGTATTTTTCAATCCATTTTTTAGTCACTTTAAACAACATTTTAAAAAATTTGTCTTTATTACTGTTGATCCAGAACTGGATGTGCTACTCATAGAAATTGGAGGGAAGAGACAGGATTCTGCCACAGCGCTCTGCTTTGTGCCCAGGAAACTCTTCAGGAAGCCAGGGGTCTATGAAGTGAAGGTAATCCCCAGCAGCAAGAAAACAAAGTGCCAGAGAAGAGCCTGTGTTGGCTCTGAGTAGCTACAGCAGGACTCAGGAGTGTTCTGGTGCATGGCCAGAGGAGCCATCAGAATCCACCCACAATCTGCCTGTGACACATATTGCTGCATCACACTCCCTCATGTGATTTCTGTTTATTTTCCTGAGAACAAGATAACATCTCTTAGTTGTTTTGCAATAAAAATTCCTAATGGCAAAGAACCATGAGAGAGATATAAATATGCATATATTTATATATAAAAATAGCAGAGGTGGTATCAAGAAATACTTGCTTTTTAGAAAGCTTGACAGCCAGGGATCCTTCATAAATTTTTGATAAAGATGATCCCTTCTGTTTTCCTCACCATCTTCCATATGAGTAATAAATGCAATCAAAACAAAAGAAAAACATGTTTTTCAAGCATCTCAGGAAAATTCCTGTTAACGTGTAAGGAGCAGCTCATATGTTGTTTTTATTCCACAGGCAGTTATTTTGACAAAGAGGATCTGATCACACAGCAGTACTAAACCTCTCTCATTTCTCAGGCTAATAGGCTGCTCATCAGCTGAAGGATGCCAATGACCAGCAATTAGCATACTTCTCACTTAGGAACCCTGATTACACCGATTCTGGTGTTAGTGCTGCACTAAAGGTAGCTTATACCATGTTGTTTCGGACTGTGAGGTCATTTAAAGCAGCAGCAGGGAGCAGAGACTTTGCTTACTTCTCCCAGTACCAGAAAAATCACCAAAATAACAGGTAAAAGCAATTCATCTCCCTGCCTGCTCACCTGCTGAGTGTTCCAGGCTTCCATTTCTGCTTCCCCATGCCGCCTTTCATTCTAAAACTCAGGAGAGTATTTGTTGCTCTCTCCAGTTTAATTATTATTTTTTTCTTATGGAGGGATTAATGTCAAAGTTGATTTAAGTTCTGCCGTGACAGCCTGGTCTTTTCTACTGCTCCAGTTAGAATTATTCACCTCTATAAAATCCACACTGTAATACCCCAGCCTGCTCTGTGGGTTTAGGGGAAGGCTGTTTGATTCACTTACCTGACAGGTTGGGGAAATAGGAGCAGCTCCATAGGGCTTAATTTCTACTTGGCTTTAAACCACGACAGTGATACATTCAGGGAAAGGGTAATTCTTAACAAAAATAAAAATAAATAAAAGTAAAAATAGAAGGGGTGGCTGGAAAATAAAAAGTATGTACTGAAAATTATGAAAGCAAATTCAGATGTTTTGCATTTCAAAAGATGGAAAGTGTTTTTTTGTATGTCAGTGTCTGACATACAATATACCTGGTTAGTTTTTATAATGACAGAGAGGCAAGAGCAGGTGGCCAATTAACAGCCTTGCAGCCACTAACTGAAGGAGTTTATGGGAGTTTATTGTTCATGGGTAAAAGTCATTAATTTCTCTGGGACATGAGAGCACTGTAGCAACTCTGCGTGAGCACTCTGACACAAGACCTGTAACTGTCAGTGTAGACGGAACTCGAGTTTCTACAGATCTGTTCTGCGGTTCCGGTGAGCAGGGGAACTGTTTTTCTTGCTTTCTGAGCCACCATTTGACCAGGAGTTTCTTCATCAAGGTCATGACCACGTTTCAGTTCCTTCAGTGTCTTGTGTCACTGGTGAAATCTGAGGTGTGTCTTGACTTGTCATTGTTCTTGAAGAGCACATCCAGTGTTGTGATTTCTTGTGCTCTTCCTGATGTCTCTTCAAGTGACTGGACAAGTGCTTCGCTGTGATGCCATCGTTGATTTAATTCATGGCATTCAAATGCTATCCACTGATGAGGACAGCAGAATGGAATAGCATTTCACTTGGAGGACAGTAGCATAGAACAGCTTTGGAGAAGTAGATGAAGGTGTCACTGAGGCATACAGAAGTCATGCAAAACATAAGCAGGACACCAGCTCAGCTCTGCAAGGCTGGCCAAGCAGAAGTTTATGCAAAACAATGATATTGCACTTACTCAAAAGTGGGAACACTTACTCAAAAGTCAAGGAACAGCCCCCCAAAAAGGACATTGAAGACAGACCCCAAAGAACCACATGAGAACTTCCAATAAGGACTATGTAAAATAAAGTAATACATATGCATCAAATAAGCAGGCAGAGCTAATGAATCTGTAATCCGTGCGTGTGATAAAAACTCTTCACCCAATGCTCAGGGCACTTGATTAGAGGAGAAATCCTCCAAGTGACCAGTGCTACAATAAACAATGCCTGCTTTAAACTCAAACTGTTTTGGAAAGGTTCTATCTGGTCACTTTCCACCTCAATCGTGAGGATTCACCACTGCAGCTCAAGATTCATGCTTTTTGTTCTGAAGATGAGAGATTTATGAGTAGAAGATTAAATATGTATGGAAAGTTCTGATTGTCCAATATGTGTGCTGGCTTTATTTGCAGCACAATTGATTGTTTGAAGCCAAGTGGACAAGGTCTGCCATTTTGGGGTCAGTCACTGTTCCCCCTCTAATCCATGTCCCATGTAAATTAATTGGTTGGTTCTTAAATCAGACCTTTGATTTCTGTGCAGCAGTAACAGCAATCCTGCTGACACAAGCCAACAACCCTGCCAAGGTTAACGTTCCACTGGTCTGTCACCAAGAGGGACACTCTGGATGTCAGGACAAGGCACAGTGAGGTAAAATGTCTCTGTGTGTGTGTGGTGCATGTGTGTGCAGCTTGGGAAAAGGAAACAGCCACGTCAGGGCAGTGCAGAGAACATTGCTGCCTCCACTGCCTCCAAATCCAGGACCACTTGTCAGCACCTCAGTGCCAGCGTCTGGGCTTTCCATGAGTCAAATTTTAACCCCTTTCTCCTGTCCAAGGCTGCTTTTCAGCTTCCTGCAAACTACAACTTTGCAGTGGATGTTTATGGCAGAGTAAAGGGAAGAATAGGCCTGAAAGTTGTAGTGAAGGTCTTCGATGCTGCAGCCAACCAGTTCTACAACATGGCAAGAGAACTGTCCGATGAAATCCAAATTCAGGTGGGACGGTTTTCTCCACATGTTAAAATATCTATTTCAGAACTGGATTGAAGTCTGTATTTGAAGTCAGGAATTTGAAATGCATGAGTACCTCCAGCTTTGGTTTATCTTTGAGCCCTTACTCTTTTTTGTATAATATTCCTCATTTTGGCCCATTCAGTTCATGGGCTCATGGGGACAGAGGTCTTGGGGATATAAATTTTTCTGGCCATGTTTCTGCCAATATAAAGGCCTTTTTTTTAATTGAGTGGGATGAGATTTGGGGATTTTGCATTTAATGCTGAATTTTTCCCCTATTCACTCATTGCTTGTTCCTGAATGTTTGCTCCCCTGAGAGGGAGAAGGGCTGCTGGGAATGTGTCTGTTACAAGGTCCAGGTCTTACGTGAGGTGAAATGTCTGAGTTTCTCAGGTAAGCAAATGGTGCCAGCTCAGACCCAAACCCCAGTCCCTTCCCATCCAGCAGGAACAGGATTTGCTGTCATCACATCGTGCTGGTAGAGGGACGAGAGGTTTTTGGTTTGAAACCAAGCAAACCAAGCAGCGAGTAGTGGAATCACTGAGCCAATGCCCTGGGCTCTCCTCACAGCCCGGCCTTTGCTGTACCCAAGGCCCCGGCCCGGAGGGCTGCGTGGCAGATCCCATGTTCCTGGCAGTGCCTGTGCTGGGCACTGCGGGATCTGCTTGGGGCAGAGGCTTCCCCTTTGGAACTGCAACAACTGGGTAGAGAACGCCCTTGCAAGAAGTTTTTCCCTGGGGAGCCAGCAGCCAAGCCTGGCAGTGAGGCGCTGGCTCGAGGGCGGGCACGGAGCTCTTCCCTCAGAGCTGCCCTGCTTTGCCTCAGCTCCTGAGCAGTCACCGCTGCAGCTTCTAGCAAAGTGCAGATTTTATCCTTGGTGTGCTTCGGCACGAGTATGTTCTGTCCCAGGACAGCTGGGTGTTGTAATCGCTGGTGTTTAGAGCAGCGCCATCACAGCCACTGAAGGGCCCAAGCCCAGGGCAAGCCCCTGCCAAGCCCAGGGCAGCGGCTCGGGCAGGGCCCAACAGCGTGGGCTGTACAGAGCTTTCCCTCACCTCCTTCTTACTTCTCATTTCTCATTAAAATGTTCTGCTACAGGACAGGGAAACCCAAAGCCGTGTACTTTCAGGTTTTTTTAGTCGATCGACTCGGAGAATGGCAAATGGGAATGAGGAGTCATTTAAAAGATTCAGCTGTGATTAGCAATTAGTGTCCATGAAGGTTAAGGTTGAAGAGGAAACTTCCTCTTTAAATGAAAATACTTGAAATTCTGGGCAAGTTGTGCTGTTTGTGTCGAGGAAGGGGATTGATCTCTGAAGGTGCAGGAGATGTCAACTTCCAAAAAGGCACTGCCGGGAAAAAGAAACAGAAATGGAGTAGTATTTAGAATTGGAGAGTGCTATTGCCATTGCTTCAATTCTCTAATCATTAAAGTGAGCCCCAGGCCTGCTGTGTGTCTTTGAGGCAGAGCTATGGAAGGAAAATCTCTGCCTATCTCATGCTTTTTGGTCAAGTGGCTCAGATTTCTCTCCTGGTTCCTGTGCCTGATCACAGTTACCAGGAGGACACTCCCCTGCAGCAGAGGACACAGAGAGCGCTGCACATTCCCTCATGTTTTCCCTGTGAGCTGATTGAGGGGACAAGGGGGAAAGTAGTGCCTTCCCTGAGCACCAGGAGCAGTTCTGTGGGCAGAGACTGCAGAAGAGCAGGGAGTGCCTGTGAGCCTCCACGCACAGTGGCCAGTGCTGCAGCCACACCTTCTGTACCAGATTTTTGAAAATTCAAGCCCTGCAGTGTTGGTCTGCCATTTTGGGGCAGGCCCTTTTGTCACACTGCCATTTTGGGGTGGGCCATGTGGTCACTCTCTTATTTTGGGGCAGGCAATGGGTCACTCCACCCTTTTCAGGGAGGCCAGTTTTTTCTGTCAACAGTTTTGGCACAGGCCTTTCAGTTACTTCACCATTCTGGGGCAGGTTATTTGTTAGCTGCCACCTTTTCACTGTGGAGCAGAGTCTGACCAAGGCTCGAGGGGCTGTGGGGTGGAGCAGTGGCAATCCCACCTCTGCAAAGCTCCCTCTGTTCTGCCCCACCACTTCCCTGTGGGTTGTTTTGGGGCAGCCAGTTGTTCCTCTGGTCTCCTACACATACATCCTTGGGTTGTATGGATATTGTGAGAGAGACGATACCTTCCTTTTGGAACCTGGCATAGCCCCAGGAGTTTGCAACTTTATATGTAGATGTAGAAATTGTTCTAGCTGAGTATGGTGAACCAAAATATGCCATCTCATTTACCTGTTCTGGACTCTCCTCATCAGAGAATACTATCAACCTTGTCTCTGAACGTGAACATAATTAGGATCAAAGCTTTTCATCAAATTGCTCACTAATGTGCTGCTTAGGGGGTGCCTGAGGTTGGCACTCTGTAGTTGCCATTCTATAGGTGCTCATATGTAAGATTAATGAAAATAAAATATAAATGTATGCATGTCAGACATCCTTGAGTGTGCCCTAAACCAGGGCACCTTAAATGAGCTGTTGTGAACTGTGCATCTCTGTCTCTGTTATGGTTAAACCATCCTCTCTTTTATACAGTTGTGTTTATTGTGATTTCTTCTGTAAATTGTGATTCTGATTTATAATCTTAGTATTTTTTCCTCCAGTGTTGAAAGTGGGTAGTTTGAATGGCCTTACTTTCCCTCCTCAGTGAGTTTTAAAATCAGCTCAGGCTCCACTGTCCACTGGTGTATTTAGTAGCATTAACGTCATTACTCCTACAACTATGACTACCACAGCTTTTCTGGCTTGCAGAAATGTTGAGATCTGTTCACTAGTGAGGGGGTCTTGGATGGGTGGATGTGACAGAAAAAGAAGTTAATTATTCTTCAGCAGACCATGGTTTGAATTACATGCAGTAGATAATGTTTCAGGGCACACTCTTGAATAATGAAGAGAAAACAAACTGTGTGTTTTCTAACAGCTCATCTTCTAGCAAGCTGTTATTGGTTTATTTGAACATTTGCATGACTGAGCAGTGGCATTTGGTGAAAAAGAAAACAACCTAAAATGTGTTCTGGGGTTTTTTTCTTCGAAACGGATTTATAAGGACATAAAATCCAGTATTTCCCTCTCCACAGCACCAAATTAACCCAAATTGGAAGCCACCTTCACATAATCCCATCTGAACACTTGCAGTATGCTTCATTTGTCTAAATTGCCAAGACAACCAAGCCTTTGGGGAGGCACCTTCTTCACAGTTTCAAGTGTGTTTCAGCTGAAGGCCAGAGGCACGACATCAGTCATCACAGATTACTTTTATTCTGCTGTAAACACTCCGTTCATCTGGTGTGATGCCAGCGTCCTCCGGAGAGCTCCTCAAAACCTCGCCGCGTGCTTCGGATGGGAGATGAGCTAACAGGTACCTGAAGTTCCAGATCATTAGAAACAAACTCCCTGGCAAATACCTGGCTCCAGAAATGTAGGACTGTGAGTTACCCTGGCTTGGAGAGGAGCTGCAGGTAACATTTACAGAGATTGATGCCGTCTCCTGGCAGTGTGATACGCTTTGGGTTTTGCTGTCCTTCCTCTCTGCCTCTCCTGGAGTGCTTGGACAGAGCTGAGTGCCTGCCAGTGATACAGTCAGGGATAGGGACTGCTTGGCCCTGGCAGCACACATACTAATTTCACCTCTCCACAGGCAGGATTCAGGACAGTACTTCCAAAATGCCAAGACTTTGCTGTTTAAAATGCAAGCTGAGGCACACTGATGTGAACTCCAGGCCATGTGTCCATTTCAGATATACTCATCTTACAAATCTGGATGAATTTGCAGCAAAACATGCAACTTGGACCATTTGGAGGACATGCAGAGTCCAAGGATAAGGACATGCATAAATGTGCTGAGGGGTACAGCACAATTGGAAAGATGCATTTTTAAAAGAGTTTAGAATGTTAATGAAACTTTTAGATCCTTACATCTGGTTTTTGCACTGAAGGAGTATTTTATGCTCTACCGAGTTGTTGTTTTTTTAATTAAAATATGTGTAGTGGGTTGACCCTGGCCAGGCACCAAGTGCCCACTCAGTCGCTCTGTCACTCCCCTCTCCCGCTGGGACAGGGGAGAATAAGCCGGAGCACGGCCAGCAGGGTGAGCTAAGGCAGTTTTATTACAGTACAAAGCAAAGAGCAAAGCAAGGTCTGCGCACCCGAGCCAAAGATAAAAAACAAAGGGTCAATCTCTACTTCCCACGGGCAGCGATGTCCGGACACCTCCCGGGCAGCAGGGCCTCAGCTCGCGGAACGGCTGCTCCGGAGGGCAGTCAGTGAAAACACCCGAGTGTCCCCCCTTCCTCCTCTCTCCCTCAGCTTTTACATCTGAGCTGACGTCCCATGGTGTGGAATATCCCTCTGGCTAATTTGGGCCAGCTGGCCTGGTTGTGTCCCCTCCCAGGATCTTGTCCACCCCCATCCTCTTCGATGGGGGAAGGAAACTCAGAGGGACAGAGCTGCCCGGCAGTAGCCAAAACACTGCCCTGTTATCAGCACCCATCCAGCCACCAATGCAAAGCACAGCACTGTCAGGGCTGTGACCTTTACCTTGATCAGACCCAATACAATCTGTCCTTTATAAGAAGATCTAGGATTAAAAAAAGACCATAGTCAAGTGACAGAGATACTGCTTAACATTAGAATTCTGAAGCAAATATGGTTTCTTGCAAATATTGTTCTTGAACACACACACGGAGTCCTGCAGTATAACTCACTTGTTTTGTTCATTGCGTGAAGAAAATCAGGCATAAGCGGGAAGGAAAAACACTTTATGGAGTTCTCAGTGTATTTTTTTTAGTGGAATAGAATTACAGTCCCTAAAGCTAAGCAGGTGCAACATCAGGTCTGAAAGAGAACTCCAGAAAGGTCAAACAGAATGTGTTCTGAGCTCACAGAAAACTACTAAATCTTCTTGCAAAGCTCTAGAATGAATAGTGTAGGATAGGTTGGGGTTTTTTTCCTTGTTTGTTTCGTTGTTTGTTTGTTTTTTAATTTGGGGTTTAAATTTTAAAAGAGGGCTATTCATTATTTATGCAGAAAAATCTCATTTGTCTTCAGCTTTTCACCAAGTGCTTTCCAATTTAGAAAGGGTCACTTGATTGTAATTAAACCAAATGTTAGTGAATAATTCAGTACCTTTTTTCTTCCTCCCATCCTATTCATTAATTAGAGCCAAAAGGCTCCAACTTTCAAATAATAACAAATCTTTAGTCAATAATTAGTAATAATTAAAGACTCAAAGCTGTTACAGCAGCTAGTTAGGAACAAAGAAGATTCTGTTTGTGAAATGAGAACTAATAAGGAAAAAATTAATTTCTCATCAACTTAAATATTTCTAAAAATGTAAACTTCCATACAGTGTCCTCCTGGGAATCTCTTTGTAATTTCATTTGATAAACACAGAGCTAAAATTGGCATCCTTGTAATTAATTTACACAATTACATAAAAATATCGGGAGAATAATTCACAGAGAGAAACTGCATGCTGCAGAGTTACTTTAAAGCTTTTTTTCTCTTTCTATGAATTATATCAGATACGTAGTTACATAAATCAGAAGGGCACTTTGGAGACTCTTACTGTCTGATGTGCTTAAAGGATTTACAAATTTTAAGCAGAACTTAGTAATTGTAAAATTATCCAATATTGAGCTATATGGAGATTCTTCTATTTTTAATCCTGTGTTTCACACAACTCTTCACAAAACCTCTAACATGAGAAAAGTAAGAAAAAATTAACATTCTAACCAAAAAGCAAATTAAAAAAAATTTACAAATTGCATGAAAACCTGTTAACAAACATTGTTCTGCGGTTTGGGTCTGGGTTACTACCAGAACTGTAAAGGAGTGTTTGGCACTTCCACTGGAGGAAAAGTTAGAATTGCAGTTTTCTGCTGGACCAGAGTTGATCTGACAAAAATCTTTAGTCCTGCAGGGTTCCTGTACCTGCAGTGTAACTGAGCCTGGCTCCAGGCACAGCACGTGAGATGCTCATGAACTTTGAAGGGCATCCTCCTGTCTCTTATCCCCTCCCTGGTAGTGCTGTGCAGAGAACTGATCTGAGAGTGGGAGAACTTGCTCCAAAGGACCCACGAGCAATGAGAAAGGCAGATGGGGGAGAAAGGAGAATATGAGTATGTTCCCAGGATCCCAAGAGGGAACATTTCTAAATAACATAAACCCCGGTGTGGCCAAGCTGCCAGCTAGTGGAGAAATCAAATGGCAGATGGATGTTGGTGTGCTCAGGGACGTCACAGGGGAATAAAAGCAGCCTGATGACACCTTGTGGGGAGCAGCTCTTCTCTGCATGAGAACAGTCACCCCCATATCACTGAATGCACTGAGCTCGAGAATGGAAAGCAAAGGGAGGCAAACGACCTTCACAGGTTCCACACAAGCCAGCCTGAGTTCTAACAATGGGCTTCCAGCTCCCTGCCTCAGCAACACAATACACCTGACAATCGACTCAGGAATTGTTAGAGACATGGCCCTCTCCCATGACAGGTCTCAGGTGAGATGGAATGACCCTGGCTTACTGTAAAGTTCAAAGGAAAACAGGAACAAATGTTTTCCCACTGTATTTTAGGTCTTTTCTAGGCAATTTCTTTTTGTATTCCACCACCTTATTTGGCTTTTGAGTGCTGCTGGGCATTGAGAAGAGTCTATAATTGTGCTGGGTGTTCTTTTTCCCTCAGCAGTTAGTGAGAAGTTAGAGCAGGGCCCTGAGTGCAGGCACTTCAGATTTGCCATTCCCCTGTGCTTTCCCCTGAATTTGTCAATGTCTGAGTTTCATCAACCATTATGCTGCCAATTTGTCTATTTCTGTTCCCATGAAGTTCATCACAGCCTTCTCTTAGGAAGATAAATAATTTTGTCATCTGCAAATCTTGCTGACCTCATTTTTCTGTTCTACACCTCATTTCTGCCTTTCTGGATAATGAATGACTGTATTAAATGCTAACTACAGTCCAGATCTTTGGGACATACTAATATTAACCTCCTACTGAATTGAAAACTGACAGCCTAATGAATTAAATTCTTTGCATGAGAACAACAGTGTTGACAGTGAAGATCTGGATGACTTGTGATTTACTCCTAAGCTGAAGAAAAAACAAACCCAAATGCCTCCCAAAACTTTGCACGTGCAAGTACCTACAATTTTCACTGAATTTAATTATGGGTCTTGTGAAAAAACAAGCTATGTGAGGAAAAACCAAATACAATTAAAATGGGGAGAAAACCACCTCTGTATTCCTTTTTTGCTTTGCTGTTTATGGAATCACTGAACTATCAGACAGTACCTTGAGCATTTTTCCCCCATGAAACTGCTGAAAGTGCCTTGGCTAGAATCTCCTTGGAACATCAAAGCTTGTTTAGGTATTTGATCCAGGGGAGACAAGGTAAGCATTTGTAGCTAATCAAACCTGAAGTAAGAGATGAACAAGATGAACCAAACTGATGACTACTACAGCTATAATCATGCTGGCAGAACATGCTGCCTTGTCAAAGTCATTTAGATTTTTCTGGATAGCAGAAAAAATCCCGCATTTCTCTGACACTTTGGTATAGTATCCGTAGTGGACATTTCTGAAAACAAAATATATATTTGGAACAAACATCACCAAGCCACATAAAAAAGGGCATTCTTAGTGTTCTGCCACTATTATAAAAACTAATATATTAAGATTTAGATGTGTTATAAACATCAGCAGAAAATCTAGAGTTATTCCTGGAACTACAATACTTCAGCATTTAAAAAGTGTGTAATTTATACAGCAGCTTTAAAATACTCTAATTAGTGTCTTCCAAGTACAAATCATCTTGTTTGAACTTCGTCCCAAAGAAGAAGTATACAAAAAATGATAATGAATATTCATATGCTCTTGAACCTCCTTCATGCATGAACATTTTGAGAGACCAAATTTTCTTAGCACAAACCTTCACACATAGTGTACAGGTGTAATAATGCATTTAATTAAAAATTTATTAAACTAAACCTGTGTTCCTGAGCTAATAGACCCTTCCATAGGGAACCAGAAAATTCTTTGGGAAATCTGCCTTGTTTTAATAAAGTTTTCAATAGCTTCTATCAAAGCAGATTCCTCTACTCAGGTTAGAAGACTTTACAAAATGCCTGACCTTTAAAATCACAGTCCTGTGCCTCACCGTCTGCAATGAATTTGTTTCACTGACATTGTCTTTAACATTTTTATTTGTTACAAATCTGGAGTTGAAAATTCACATCAAAGACAACTTTTTTGCTTCATAAATTAATATAATTTTTCAATGTTGAATATTCCATTCCCCACAGTAACTTGATTGATAGGTAGCCTACCTGGAAAAGTGACCCTGAAAGGATTTTAGGAGACAAAATAGAAATGAGATCACCTGAGTGCAATGTGGGCATGATCTGTTATATTCTGTGGTGTACTGCAGCACCTCCAGCTTTTCCACAAACATTTTACTGCAGGAAGTGATGCCTCCTTTGAAGGACTTGCTGTACAACATAACAGAATTTGTACTAGGTTTCTTCAAGGTTGGCAGAAGGAGTTGAATTTTTAGTACTTAGAATGAAGAAAGAGAAGAATTTATTTTAAATGAAGAAATGTAATTTTACAGTTGAAATGCACACTTTCTAGGGTCAGTGTAGATGGAGAAGTCTGAGAACCTTGTTGTACAGAACCCTCTAGATCACTGCCAGTGCTGAGATAAATGAGACCAGGAGACTTCTACAAGAAGAGAATGGGAAAAATAGAAAAGATGATGGGGTTTTATACGTTGTCCCATGTTGGTGTTTAATGCATAAAAAATAGTGAACCAATTCAGAAGAGTGTAAATGTTTAAAACAGACTCAGAATTATTGTACTTGACTGCCCACTTAAGATTTGTGAGGTGTACATAGCATAATTTGCAACCAAATAACTTTGAAAAGACTAAATTCACTTTTGTTAGTACTATTAACTAAGTCATTAAACACATTCACATGCCTGCTCATAAATTGTTGTCATTATTTTCAAGATTTAAGACTACTGTGTTCTGCTAAATTCCCCTGATGTATTTAAAGCAGAAACAAAGGTTGGGATTTTCGTTTGTTACTTGTCTCATCTTGTGAATTCTCCTCACTCCTGCATTCATCGAGTTGTTTGGTGAATAGCTCATTAATGTGATTTCTATCTGTGTACAAAGGCACAGGGCAGAAGCACTGTTATGTAACAGCTTGAAAAGACACCTATAAATAACCTCCTTTAATAACCATAAATTTACATTAGAAAGGTAGATAAACTCTGAAGTGAAAACCGTTTATTTTTATCTGATGCTGCTATTTCATAATCTCAATGTTATCAGACTCATCCTGCATAATTTAGTGAGGTCTTGGGGTTTTAAACCATCTGGGAAAGTCTTGCATATCAAATGGATTTATCCCATAGGAACAGGGATCTGAAGAGCTGCATTTCTCTGTGGGGACTCAGTCATACCTGGTACACATTGGAAAACTGGCAGCACTGCTGGCAGATGAAAGGCACGTTTGGCTCTTATTTTAGCCGTTTTCTAAACACAAGTGCTCTTGTCTCAGTAACCTGAAGGAACTCAACCTCGATCAATTTTAAACATTCCTTCCTTGACACCAATAACTGCCTGCCCTAATTTTGGACATTTTCTGAATTTATGCCTTCCTTTGGCCTAACATCTTGGAAGGAAAATCCTGGCAGGCATAACCAAAATGTTCAGTTTTATAGTTGCTGTCAATCCATCATTACCCCTGTAGAAAGCAGGAGTAAGGCTGAGAGGATGTTCCTATAAAACTTGCAATAGGTGTATGAAAATACAAAAGTCTAATACATTAAATTGAATTCAATTACTGTAGAGAAAGTGATAAAGAAATGACTGAAAAAGGATTGTTTATGTAGTCTGTAAGTGTCCAATACTCATTGCCTCCTCTTGCAGTTCAATTTCTGTAGGCAACAGGAGCAGCTGAGCAGAGACATGACCTGGAGGCAGAACCTCTCCACGTGCTCCTGGTGGCAGGATCACGACCAGGCTGGATGGGGCTTGGAGCAGCCTGGGACAGTGGGAGGTGTCCCTGCCCATGGCAGGAGTGGGCCGGGCTGGGCTGGGCTTTAAGGTCCCTCCCAACGCAAATCATTCCAGGATTCTCTGAGTCTTTTGCTGGCACTAAGGGGCACCAGCTGAAATGCTGTTCCTCTGTTGCTGGTTTTCAGGTACCTTTTAACACACTGGATACTTTAACTACATCTTTGACTGAAGTTCCTTTGGTGGAGATACTTTGCAAGGCTCTGCAGCTATGGGGGTGGAACCAGGACGCAAATTAAGCGGGGGAAAAATGCGCAGCAGTGAAAGCCAATTGAGCTGGTCAGTCAGGAAATACACATAACGTACTTTGAGCTCAGCGATGGGTAAGACAGGCACAAGGGGAGCAGCAGCCTGCCAGGGAGGAAGGAGGCTGACCATCTTTCCCAGTGATTTTTGCAGCGTACTGTTCTGCTCTGCGGCATAAACACAGACAGCATCAGTCAAAAAAAGAGGCCCATCACTGTTATTCTCCTCTGAAGTTACTATTCCCAGACCCCCTTCTTTGTCGACAAAGTCTATTGACCTGCCCTTTTCATCTCCTCCTCAGCATGGAGTAGGCAACTCGCCATTCTCTCCCCAAGCAGAGCTTCATGCCGACAGGAACAGGCTTCTCATTAAATGCATTAGTAGTGCTTGTCAGTCATTCTTCAGCCTTTAAATCAAATATTATTTTATTTGAGAGGTTCAAGGGTGTGATAATGGAGAGTATTTTCCATCATTCTACTGGGTGAGCCCTGATTCTTTCAGCTTAATGAAACTGTTGTTCAAGTAAATTGCACATAATGCATTCAGCTGCTGAAGCTTCACAGAGCTGGCTCTGTACGTTAACACACAAGTACAGAGATACCTTCAGGAGTTACAACTGGAGATAGTTTGAGTCAGCTTCACCCAGAATACTTTAAAATAATCCTCCACACCTCATTGCCTTACCATTTTGCTGAAGTTTCACCTTCTAATTTATTAAACCTAATCACTTCTGCATTTATTCAGAGTTGTTTTTGTTGTTTAGTTTTGGGTTCTTTTGGGGCAGCAGGTTCTTTTGTTTTGTAGATTAGTGTTTTAAAATATTTTAAATTTAAATTTAAAAATATGAAATGCCTGGAAATGAAGCCAGGTGTTTCTTGTCCAGATGGTCCTTCATCACTGTGCCATTGAAATATTTCCTTTTCTTGAACAAGGATTTAAAAGTATTTCACTGCCAACAGATCACCTCATAATATATTGATACACGTTTTTTCTAGCTTTATGAAAAATACATTTCCCCCAGAAATTGATTTTTACAGATTTGATTTGAGTATGTCTATTTGGTTCCTTGGCAGTGTTTTCAGATCTTCAGACCAACCAAGTGAGTTTATAAAATCTTTCAGTAATTCTCTCCCTTTTATTTTCATATTCCAATAGAAACATTATCAGCACCTGGTGTTTTGTTATTTACTTCGTGTATTTTGATTGCCTCTAAAATCTCTTGAAATTCTTCTACAAAAGGCTCAGCTTCTTAGGGAACAACCATTTATTGTTTGCCTATCTCCCTCTTTAAGCAGCTCATTAAAGTACTCCCTCTATCTCTCTGTAATCGCATTCTTTGTGACCAAGACATTTCCATTTGTGTTCTTTATCAGCCTTACTCAGGTGTACATTGATATGTGTGTAAAAATACCTCATATTCCTGATCTGTGTATCCTGTTCCAATTCTCCAGCACAGCAGATAACCCTGAGAGGAGGTGTCTACACTGTGGTGTCCAGTGAGGAGGGATGTGCTGACTCCTGTGGACCTCAAAGCAGCGTGGAAAAGGAGAGTAGAGCAGAGCAGCAACGATGCCAAGTCAGCCCCTGATGTTTTAGTGAGTCCTATCCCCGTTGTTAGGGACTCCTCACAGAGCACACACTGCACTGTCTGCCTCCCAGCTTACCCTCCTCTGGCCAAAAGAAATGCTAACACAGTGCTGCCATGCATGGCTTCCAATTCAACTGAGCAGAAAATTCACTTCATCATTTTACTATAAAATGGAAACTGCAGATTTGCTCATCAACGTCTCCTGCCTTACTCTGCTGTTTAAATTGCTCAGTATGCTCTGAAAGATGTGTTGGGTGTTTACTTGCAGTACTTCACTGTCATGTTTCATCAATAAACTTTAAGATCCTAACTGCACCTTGCTGGTCCTTACCATAATAAGTCCAAGAAGCATTTGTCACTGGAAAATTATTGTTGTTCTCACATTGAATACTCATCACCACCACTGCTGATGAGAGAAAGGAAATAAATTCTGAGATTGCACTCCCTGCTTTTACAGTGAGGAAGTACTGGGATACAGACATTTCCTCACCTCATTCACAACACAGGATGCAAGGTACTCACTTATCTACCTCTTATCTACTCAACTGCAAATTGCACTAACTGTGAACACATTGTACTGTTTAATCATGGGTTATTTTATCACATTTCTCCCTAATATCCCAGTCTTTACTGAACTTATCTTCCTAACATGCCTACAAAGAAAGATTCCAGCTTGACTGAGAGAAAAAGTAAAGAAAATAAACAACCCTCAGTATTTTGGGGAGCAGTTTAAGGTGCAAGGGCTTGATTGGCCAGCACGTTTAACACCCCACATCTTTCTAGGCCTAGCTCCCACTAATTTAAATTGCATCTGCAAAGTTCAGCTCTCCTCTAAATCAGACCACACAATTTCATGATGTGCTATCAGAAAATGAGTACTACACAGACAGAAGCTGCAGGGAGAAGTGAACTGTCCAGCAGCACACGTTCCTCTGGGATAGAAAGTAGAACAGCAGTGCTGAGGTACCAATAAATAAAACACTAGCTGAATAAATAGTGCAAAAAGTTCTCCTAGGTAAAGAAAAAGTCCTGTATAAATTTACTTGCTTATAATAAATGAGAACTGCTTAACTTCTGCAATACCACCTAAATTAGATCTGGGTAAACTCTTAGGTGGTATCCCTGAACAGCAGCTAATCTTCTGGGCAGGATTTAACTATCTTTATTCCCAGATGATTGTGCCCTTCCAGAAATCCAGTCTCCTGATGCCTATGTGTACCATCCCTCTGTCATGGGTAAGGACGGGCAGATCCTCCACATGTGGAGCATCTCTCATACAAGTTAAAACTGGGACAATTGGGATTGTTCAGCCTGGAGAAGCTTTGGCGTTACCTAATTGTGTCCTTCCAGTACTTTAAGGGGGCTGACAAAAAAGATGCGGAGAGACTATTTACAAGGGCCCGGGGTGACAGGAAAAGGGAGAGTGGCTTCAAACTGAAAGAAAGGTGTTTGAGATTAGATGTTAACAAGAGAGTGGGGAGGCCCTGGCACAGGGTGCCCAGAGAAGCTGCGGCTGCTCCTGGATCTCTGGAAGTGTCCAAGGCCAGGCTGGAGCACCCTGGGACAGTGGGAGGTGATTTAAGGTCCCTTCCAACCCAAACCATTCTGAGATGCTGTGATAAGGAGTGAACTGTTAGCACCAGTGTACCCGGGGAACATGAGCCCAGCTGTGCTCCGGTGGCCAGGAAGGCCAGTGGCGCCTGGCTTGTTCCCGCACTGGTGTACAGCAGGACCAGGGCAGGCACCGGCCCCCTGTGCTGGGCTCGGGTGAAGCCACGCTTCGAATCCTGTGTTCAGTTTTGGTACCCCACGACCAGACAGACCCTGAGAAGCTGGAGCCTGCCCGGGGAAGAGTCTGGAGTGCGAGCCCTGCGAAGTGCTTGGGGTTACGGCCCGGAGAAAAGGAGGTTTTTCTAAAA
>VZRX01020295.1:0-21357 GCA_013398075.1 Notiomystis cincta
TCTGCCCCTCGGCCGGGCACATCCATGAGGCCCAGCACTGCCTCCCCTGCCCACACAGCCCCGAGGCCCCGGCCAGCAGCCGCTTGGACCAGGCTTTGGAGGGGGCAGATGGCCCGGGGAGCCCCGGTGCCACCGCACACCAGAGCCCAGCTGGGGCGGGGCTCCATCAACACCTGGCTTGGGGCCAGAGGAGCCTGAAGAAGAGCCCGTGCAGCCCAGGGAAGGGAGCAGCTTGTGGGGGGTGCAGGCTGGTACCCCTGGGTGCAGCACTGGGCACTGTGAGGAGGGGGTTTCTCCAGCCTGGGGCTGGGGCTTCCAGGTTGTCCTTACCACGCGCTCGCAAAACTTCCACATCTGCTCCATCTTCAGCAGCTGCTTGAGATCTCTCCTCTTCAGGAAGCTGACTGCAGAAAGCAGCGTTTTCCGAGAAGCCTGGAGAGCAGCAGAGACCCAGAGATGGCACTGCAGCCCAGGGCACAGGACCTGCGTCCCTGTGCCAAAACCAGCAGGAGGCTGCAGCCCGCGAGGCGCCAGGGCAGGAGGCAGCCGAGCCCCCTGGCATGGGGACAACAGCGCCCAGGAGTCACCTCTGCCACACGCCGGTCTTCCTCATGGCAGTGGAAGAAGAGTGGGAGCAGGATCTTGCTCGCATAGGTCTTCAGGGGCTTTTTTCCCCTTGCTGCTACCAACTTCATCACCTCTTGGTAGAGGCGAATGGAGAGCAGCTGCACAAGGCTGTTGTCCTGTCGGAAAGGAAGTAAAATCCCACCACATCAGCTGCTTCAGGCCCTCCTGTTCACAGTCCCAAAAATCCACAGGGCACCACACTTCCGGGCAGCAGCCAGTGCCTGTGGGCTTACAGAGCCTTACATTGTCAAAAAGTGGCAGGAGCGCCTCAGCCAGCTGCAGGGCGATGGGGCTGGGTATTGCGACGTCTTTGTGCAAGAGCAGAAAGCTGAGTACAACGATGGCCATCTCAATGATGTCTTCATCCACATCCCGCAGTCGGTCCCCAAGGATTTCAGTCAGCCTGTACATTCTTTTGTTCTGTGTGAAACACAAGGCTGGGCAACCTCACGGTGCTGCTGCCATGGAGCCCAGAGGCCAAAGGCCTGTCCTGAAGCATTCAGGCAGCTGAGCAGCGACGCAGGAGAGCTGGGAACAGCTGCCACAGCGCCCAAAGCCCAGCCAAGCCCAAGGGGCTACGTTCCCCAGCCCCACACTGCCAGCATGGCTTCAGCCCCTGCCTCCTTCTCACCATTGAGGGGTCCTTGCTGAGCACCACAAGGCCTCTGAGTGCCAGGCGACGCATCTCCCTGGAATTACTCTGCAGGTGTCTTGTCATGATCTCCAGGATGTTTTCACTGCATTCATTCAAATCCAGGTACTCCAGGACCTGAAAGGTACAGAGCAGAGACAGGGGTGCCCAGCTGGCAGGAGATCAGAACTGCACAGGGCTGAGCCTACGCAGCAGCACAGGGCGTGGGCACCATCACAGGGCATGGGCACCATCCCAGGCAGCTGTGGCTATGAGAGAGCAGAGAGGTGGGAGGCAGCTCAGCTCAGCAGCACTGGCCATCAGGCTCACCTCCACAAGGAATGCCATGGCAGGCAATTTCCAGTCTGAAATGTCTTTGCTGAGCAGGTCAAAGAGGCAGTATACGATGCTGCAACACCACATTATGGAGACATGGCGCATCTCCCTGGTGGGGGGAAAAGGCACCGTTGCCCCTGAGCCGGGTGGGCAAACCTCTCCTAGGACTACCTCACAGAGGTCTGGTCTTTCCTGAGCACCCTGTGGGTGCTTTGGGAGGCGGCTGTTCCCGGGCACCCTCCTCTCCCAGCCGTTTCCAGTCTGCTCATCTGTCCTTTGGTGACAAGGCCCTCTCGCCCATGACCATGGGGACTGTGTGGAGTGTCCCGGGCACAAAGGAGAGGGGTGGTGCAGAGAGTGGGCTCTCACCTGGCCAGCAGACCCACTGCATAGTGGTGGGTGTCAGCACTGAGCATCGTGTCCCAGCCACACTTGCGTTCCATTGCTAGCACCACACGCTCACACTGCAGTCGGCAGAGCAGGGCCTTCAGAGTCTGCACTGCAAACCTGTGTGCAGAGCAAAGCCCAGGTGACGCTGGGAGCACTGGCTCCTGCCCTGGGGCCAGGGCAGGGACAGCAGAACTTGGATGGATGGAGCACCTGTTGGGGCTGGTGGCAAGGCCATGTTCTTCTTGGCATCCCTTCCAGAAGGTATCAACCTCCTCTGGCGTATCCAGTGTGCTGATGTAAGCTTGGAAGAGCAGATGCAGAAAGAGATGGGGGAAATACTCCAACACTATAGGTGGGCACCAGGTCAGATTGGAGACTCTCCACAGCGTCATAGTTGCCTGCAAAGGACAAAGCACCCCGAGACAGCGCTCAGTGCCGAGGTGTCCGTGTGGCAGGGCCCGAGCGTGGGAGGGAGAGGCCAGGGGAGACACGGGGGAGCACTGGGCCTGGTGCCCCTGAACCTGCCCCTAGGCCAGGTTTCAGCCAAGCGCCTGAGGCAGGGAGATGCAGCTGGAGGGAAGACAGAGCTAGCTGCTTGAGGGAGGTGGCCTGGGGGCAAGCAAAGGTCAGTTCCAGAAACTCACAGCCAGGGCAAAGACTCCTGTGTCGTCCCCATCAGAGGTGTACACACAGTCCACTGGCCAGGCGCTCAGCACATCAAGGAGTATCTGCAGCGCCATCTCCGCAGTCCCACTTGAGGTCATGATCGTCCCCCACATGGTGACGGCAGCTCTGTGGGGTCAGAGTTCCATGTCAGAGGAGTCTCGGCCACAGCACTGTGGCCTGGGCAGCTGCAGGAGCCCATGCTGGCCGTCAGCCCTGCCTCTGCCCACTGCCCACTGCCCACTGCCCACTGCCCCTTGCTGGCAGCACCCAGCCAGCCCATCCCTGTGGGTACAGGCCCCTGAGGGGCAGGGAGGGAGCATGGCAGCAGGCTTAGGGGCTGACATGCCAGGGCTGGAAAACAGAGGAGCCAGAGGGTCCTGGAACTCTGCCTGTCTGACAGTCACCCAGGGACAGGCTCTACAGGGTGATGGGCCGGTGAACCCTAAGCTCTCCAGGCAGGTGAGCTGCCGTACCTGTCACACGATGGGGCCCAGCGCAAGAGAGTCATCAGCACATCAGAGGGGTATTGCTTGGTCAGCTCCAGAAGGGGCTTGTCCAGCCTGTGCCCAGAAGACTCATTGGCCGTGAGCCACTGGTGGATGTACCTCACCGTGGCGGGCACCTGGAGAAGGCACGGGGAGACTTGGAAAGCTGCCAGAGGGAGTAATGTCCCCAGCTTGCCCAGAGAAGAGCTTCCCTTCCCACCACATTGGGCTGGGCCTCAAAGGCTGAGGGAACCCAGCAGACATGGCTTGAGGTGCCATGTGATTCCTGGGGTGATCAAGCCCTGCCCAAAGGCAGCTTACGTGCTTTGGATTGGAGACACCCTTCTCCACAAGCAAATCCAGCAGGGCGGCACTGATGTCGGCACCAAAAGCATTAAAGTTTGCCAAGCCCCCAGTGCCCACACCAGTGGTCTCTTCCCGCCAGATGCACGTGATGAATTTGCAAATCATCTGCAGGAGAAGGGCGGGAAGAGAGGGAGAATCCATGGAGTGCTCCAAGCACGGAGCTGGGCTCAGCAGTGACAGCAGGCCCAGCCCAGGAGGGGATGGCTGCAGGTACCTCTGCTGTTCTGCGGAAGCGGCCACGGGTGGGTTTCTGCTCCTGTGTCCGGTCCATGGCTGCACCTGGTAAGGAACGAGCGAAGCCAGAGCTGAGGAGCTGCAGGAGAGGCCGGAGAACAGAGCCCAGCCCTGCGCTGCCAAGGCAGGGACAGCCCCGGGATGCCCCAGGTAATGGAGCACGGCTGCTGCGGGGAGTGTGCATGGCCCCTCTTCCGTCCTGTCCATGGGCATGTCCTCGCACCAGCCCTGCAGCCCAGCTCTGTGACTCACCCTCCTGCAGCAGCTGGAACTGCTCCAGCTCTTCAGGCTGCTGTGCTGGGGCAGCTCCAGCCTCCTCCTCCTTCACCCAAGCCAGCTTGGGCACGCTGGGGGGTGTCTGCTCCATGTCACCGTTTGGAGTTATGATCACTTGCAGGAGAACTGCCTCAGAAAAGCTTCAGATCAGCAAGTGCTGTTGTTGTGCCTTGAAGGCACCTACAACAGAGAAGCCTCTGGAAGCCTACGGGACAGCAAGCCCTGCAGTCTGGCCTCGAGGGCACCAGCTGCAGGGATAGCAGATGTTTTGGAAATGCTCTGGGTCCCTGAGTCCTGCAGTCTGGCCTCAAAGTGACCTGCACAGTTAACACCTCGGAAAAGCTCCGGGTCGGCAAGGAACGAGCTGCTGTGTGTGGGCTCCTCACAGCACCGCTCTCTCCTGTCCTGTGCATCGAGCACTGTGGTGTGGCCGTGTTGCCACCAGCACCTGTGTCAGCACCTGTGTCACAAAGGGTCACCCTGTCCCGTTCCATCCCACAGTGACCACAGTGCACTGTGTCACAAAGAGCCCTAGGACACACCTCCACGTGCCCTGGGGACAGCCCCACCCCACCCAAACTGCCCCAGCTTGCAAGGAAGATGTTCCCCCAAGTGTTGAAGACAGCCCAACAGGAACTTTAGCAACGGATCAAACAATGAGCAGATGCTCCTCTGCTCTGCCTGCTCAGGGCAGCAGAAGGAGCCTGCACAGCTGCAGAGTCTGCTGCAGCAGCAAGGGCACGGGGCCTTCCACAGAAGCTGGCATGGCCTCTTTGGGACAAGTCCTAGTAGGTGGCTGTCATAAACACAGGGGTGTGACACAGACACGGGACGTGTGGCCAGGGGCATGCATGTTGCTCTGACCCCTGGGGCCCAGGGAGCACTGAAATCAGCAGCTGTGGCAGAGTCCCTGACAAAGGAGACCTGCCACCCCCCAAGTCCTGCACCTGCTGCTGCCCAGCTCCTGCCACAGAGCCCTGGGCCCCCGGGGGACTTCTCTGCCAGAGGACAGCTAAAGCTAACATGCATTGGTGTCTGTGCTTCTTTCTGCAGGTGGCTCTTGGCAGGAGCACCTGGAGCAATTGGTGGCAACACTTGGTATCTGTTAGGAGGCAGAAGCTGTTGCTCCTTCCTGGAGTGATTTTTGCTTGGAAGTGATTATCTGCAGCACAAAAGCACCATCCACTGTTGACTTTCACAGGACATTTAGATCCTTACAGAGATAGTGTCAAGTTTCCTTGTGTTGTTCTGACTGTTTTCTTGCTTTCTGTAAAAAAACATCAACCTAGCATCTGATGCCAAATGCTCCAGTTGCTGCCTATCTGGCTGTGCCCAGCAGCTCATGTCCAAAGACCCCTGGGTGCCTGCTGGGCAAGGGGATGGACAGGCCTGAGCAGCAATTTTCCCTGGTGAGCCTGGGGAAGTGCAGAGGATAGGGCTAACTCTGGCATGAGAGAACCTGGTTTGTGTCTCTGATTATGGTGCTAGCACCATGGAGGAGCAGCCAAGACAAGGGCTGGAAGCAGACATATCCTGCCACTTTCTGCTGTTTGATGGGCATGGGACACACTTGCTCCTATGACTCCAGAAGACTTGATCAAGGAACAACAAGGGGCCATGCATTGGAAGGGAATGGCCTCCAGCAAGACCGGAGCAGAATCCTCTATCAGCCCAGCCTGAGCTTGTGACCTGGGCCATCTGTTCAGCAGACACCAAAGTGTTTACTTCCTTCCCTCCATCCCAAACCTCAGCCACACGAGTCCTGCTTTTCTTCACCATCTGCTGCCTCTTCCTTTGTTCTGAGGAAGTTCTGCATTTAGAGTTTAGAAGCTCACACAGGTTTTTGTAAGGGGCCGGAATGGAAGAGAGGCTCAGCAGCTGCAGCGCAGGGCTCGTGTCCCATCAGAGTCTCTCTCTCACGGTGGCACCAGTGCCGCTGCCTTGGGACGCCTGACTGTGGAAGGCGAGTCTGCCCTCAAGCACGGCCATCAAAGCCAGTCAGGGGCACAGGCTGCAGCTGAAGCTGCCAAGCATTGCTGTGAGGCTGGCAAGTCAAGACAAAGCCACGGTGACCACTTTTCCTGACGCCTTTGGCCAAACCATCTAAAATTGTCCCACAGTATTTTAGGTGGCAAGTGCAGGATGGTCTCGATGTGCCTGTGGAGGGCAGGTGTCTCGGGTGGGTGACAGGACAAAAGATCCACCCCTGCTCGGGGCAGTGCCCCAAGACCCACAGGCTTGTACCCCATGGCATTCTGTGCCTTACACCCCTCGGGGAGGGGTCCCCACCCCCCTCCTCAAGGGCAGGACTGCAGATGGGGCTCAGCAAAGTCAGACCCCCAAGGCACCCTCATGCCTGGCACAGTAGGGCTCTGCCAGCACCCACCTCCCCCAGTCCCACCCACAGAGTCCTCTGATGTCACCTGTGCCAGGTGCTACTCATGGGCAAGGAATTCACATGTTGAGGTTCCAGTCACAGGACAGGCACTCATAAGGGGCCAGCATCTCCCTAAGGTGGGGAGAAAAAGTGTGGGTGAGCTCCTGGGGGCAGCAGCACTGCCTTGCAGGCAGCAGAATGGTGCTGGGCACATCACTGCAGGAGCCACAGCATTTGCAGGCAGATGCACAGGCTGTGGAGCCTGGATTCTCCCTCATTTCCCAGCATGGTCCCACCCAGAAGGGTGGTGAAGGACACAGACACCTTTGCTGCCCATCCTGCCCTCCTGCTGGTTTAATCACTTTGTTAATGATCCTCTGTGGCTTGCCAGGAAGTAGGGTCATCATTCAGCTCTAGGACACCACGTGTTGCACCCCACTCTGGGGGACAAGAAATAGTCCTCCACACTTGCTCCTGGAAACCTTTGCATCCACACCCCAGTTTTGGTCCAGGAGGGCTTTGTCTTGCAGATGCCCCCTCTTCCTGTCTCCTTTCATGTGAGGAAACTACCACTGGTGGGAGGAAGAGGTACAGCTGCTTCATCAGCATCCCCATGGTTTGTTTGGCAGCTATATTGGTCTGATACCACACGGGCACTGGCTGGGAGAGCTGGAGGGAACAGGGCCCTTGCTGTCCCCAAAGCCATCACTGTGCACATCACACTCACTTATCCCAGCAATGTCATCATGTTCTGTCTTCATGCCCTCCCTGAGCACCTTGATACTCTTCCAGATCTTCTCCAGCTGCTTTCAGAAAGGCTCCAGCTCCCGGTGGTCCAGCTATGGACAGATGTACACCTCAGCCAGCTGCCCCAGCACAGGACAGAGTCCCCAGGAAAAGGCAGGAGGGGATTCTCAGAGGGATGCTGCCTCAGCCTGCCAAGCCTTCAAGGTGCCAGTTTTGCAGAGTGGGACAAGACAGCCTCACCTTGCTGTCCATCGTGTCACTGAGCACCTTGTGCACCTTGTGCCTGCGCTGCTCCTGCCTGGACACCCGGCTCAGCACCTCCTGCGCCCTCTCCTCCAGCCGCTCCATGCATGCCTCAAACTGGGTCCAACGACTTGGGTGCCCAGGGCTGCTTTGTCAGCCTTCTAGCAGGGAGAAGGAAGGAGAGTGGAGAGGAAAAGGTGGAGGAATGAGAGGCAGAGCTAGAGCATTCAGGGGCAGAGGGATTGTGCCCCTTTCTGGAAGGTGTGGTACTACTTGTCCCATCACCCTGCTGCGTCAGTCCCACCAGTCCCACCTGGAGGGAGATAGAGGGGCCTGGCAAGAAAACCACAGCTGGTCTGGAAATTCTCCCTCCCTCTAGGTCAGTTCTGCCACCCAGCCCTCAAGGGACAAGGGGCATTTTGTCACACTGCCTGGCACCCCTTGGTCTGGCACTGGAGTTCCTCAAAACTGTACCCCATTGACTGTCAGCAATAGGTGCTGCTCCTCTGCTCTGTCCTTCTTCAGTTTCTCCAGGGACTGGAACAGAGCCTTCCAACACAGAAAGCATCCCATGACACTGCAGCAGGGACAGAACTGCATCCTGGCTGGATGAGCACCTGCCACTTCCCCCCCACACAAAAAAATCCAGGGAAAGGCACTTTGAACCTACATGGATTGGCAGAGGGACAGATCCCTTGCAGTCCACAGGTTGGGGGATGCTCTGACACTGCAAGGGTTTCAGCCATGTACCTGCCAGGGCTGAGCCACTTCCGTTCCCATTGCAGGCACATGACAATATCCTGGATGTGCTGCAGCAGCTCCTTGTCCTGCTTCAGGGAGAATGACAAGGTGCTGCCATGCAAGAGAGGCCCAGCTGCCCCACCAGGACAGACCCAGGATGCTCAGACAGTGGCCATGGGCCCTCAGTGCCAGAAGGACGTTTGCATCAAGGCTTTAATGTCCTTCCAAGCTGCTGACATGTCCAAGCCAGTCTGGGGGCAGAGAGAGGTTGTCCCCCATACAGCAAAGCCCAAGCAGCAGGGAGGTTGTAGCAGTCCCCAGCCAAGGCCCCCGTGCTGCCATCTTCCTACCTGGCTCAGTTACCTCAGCTGCCTCCCCACCATGGGGAGCCATGACTTCAGAGAATCTGCCAGCTCCTGGAGCTTTTTGTAGTGCAAGGGGAGCTCCCCAACCTGCACCCAGTGTCTGAGCTGCTCCTGGAGCATGCTGCCTTCTCCTGCTCCTGCCACATTCTCCTCGCCATCGCCATCAGTTTGTCCACCTGTAGGGAGGGAAGAAGGAATGAGCTCTGAGATGGTACAGATAAAGTACCAGACCCAAGTACTGGGGAGGCTCAGAGACTCCATCCAGCTGGGGGATACGGTCAGGAACTCTGCCAGGAGCACCCCTCTGAGGCTGGGAGGTAGTGGGACTGCTCCTCCAGAACCTCACCCGCTATTGCAGCTGGTCAGCCCTCCTGGACATCAGCTGATCCAGGATGCTCTTCCTCATCTCTCCCAGCTCCTCCAGCTCCTGTTTTGTCTCTTGCAGTGCAGACCTGGACAGAGGGCAGATGGATGAGGGCAGATGGATGGGGGCAGAGACAGACTTTGTCTCTACAGGGCTGCTCAGGTGGTGTCTCTTGCCCCCAAACTGGGACGGTCCCAGCACCACTGGGCTGCCTTTGCAGCCTCATGGAGTACAAAACCCTCTTGACCCTCTTACCCCAACTGGAGGGATAACTCACAGCCACTTTCCCCTTGGCTCCATCCTCCTTCAGCTTTCCCATGGCATCCTCCAGCTGCCTGATCTGGGATGGGTGGTGGTGGCAGAATCAGGACATGGACCACAGCTTGCCCCAACACAGGGTACCCTCAGCTGCCTGCTCCCTGCCCAAACCCCATCTTGCATTGCTGCAAATTGGTCTGGAACTGCTGCTGACTCACCTTGTCCTTCTCACCCTGCAGGTCACTGGCCAGGCCCTGCAGAGAGGAAATCTGGACCTCAGCTGGTCCAGCTCTCTGATTATGTTCTCCTGGCCTAGAAGGGCACGGTCCAAGGGGACATAGTATCAGTCAGGGGGTCTTGCCCTTGGGGTATACCTCAAGGTATCCCCATGCTATCTAGCTTGTGGCATCCCTGTGTCCCCAGAGCACCAGGGGTGTCTCCAGTATGGGCTTTCTCAGCACCAGAAAGACTGGTATCATGCCATGGGAACATGGCTGAAGCCCTGCTCCTCCTCCTTGGGTCCCTGGAGATGCTGGCTGCACCCCTGGGATGGTGGTCTGGGTGCCAGGGGTTCCTGGATGCACCCCTGGGATGGTGGTCTGGATGCCAGGGGTTCCTGGCTGCACCCCTGGGATGGTGGTCTGGGTGCCAGGGGTTCCTGGCTGCACCCCTGGGATGGTGGTCTGGGTGCCAGGGGTTCCTGGCTGCACCCCTGGGGTGGTGGTCTGACTGTCCCACGATGCTGTTAGTGTCCTCAGGATGGTGTTCTTAACACTGTTTGGACTTGACTGCATTCCCGGGGTGGTGGCACAGGCACCAGATTGGATCTGAGGGAGCACCTGCCTTCTTCTCAGGGATCCTTGGTGCTCTCTGTATTCCTGTTTGGGTTGCCAGGGAAACAGGCTGTGTCCTTTGGCTCTGGTCCTCACTGCCAGCTGCATACTTGGTCCCTTCCCCTCCAATTCTAGACCTGATCTGGGGGTGTCCATGGATGAAGAGAGGGCTCAGCAGAGGCACACCAGACCACACAGCACTCCTGTAAAAAGGAGGCAAACAGAACCAGCTTGAGGGGCACAGGGAGAGTATCAGCAAGGGTAGACTCAGCACCCCCCACCCTGTCTCTGTCCTCTAAAACTCCATTCACAGAGCCAGAGTCAAGTACCCCACAGGAGCCCAAAGGTGACGCCAGTCAGGGCTGCATGGCAGGGAGACAAAGGGAGGGACGAGGAGAGGGTGGGCATTCAGCTCTCTCCCAGGGGATCCGGTGGCAGCTCCACTGGCCAAGTGCCTGCATCATCTTTATGTCCATGCCATGCTGGATTGCTCCATGTTCACCTTGCCCACCTCCTTGTGGAGACTCTGACACAAACCCATGGCCTGGGACCCCCCATCCCACCCCGGGGAGCCCGTCACATAGCCTGGGTCAGAAGGGATGGACCCAGCACCTCCTGCCCGAGCCAGGCTCCATGCTGGAGCATGGAATCCATCCAAAAGGCAAGGACCTGCTTGCACAGTGGCAAGTGCTGCTAAGGAAGTGGGGGGACATCGAGCAGGGGATGTCTGGTGGGGGAGCACCTGCTGCTCCAGCATGGCCTGCAGAAGCTTTCACAAGACTGCAAAGATGGCATGGGCCTCGCTCCCGATGGCAGAATCCAACAGCTGACCCTGCCCATGGCTGCTGCCCTGCCCAAAACCAGTTCCTGTTCTGGGGGAGCAAGAGCCTTCCTGCCTGGAAGGGATCCGCTTGGATAGAAGGGGTAGTTAGCCAGTAGCCTCCTCCTCCTTCCTCATCCTTCCTGCCCAAAATCACAGTGCCTGTTCTGGGGGGACAGGAGCCTTTCTGCCCAGAAGGGCTTCTGTAGGGTCAAAGGGGTGATTAGCAGTTTCCTTCTGTCCTGAGAGGACAGGAGCTTTTGTCCCAGAGGGGATGCTGCTGTAGGGGGAGTTAGGTGGGATGTAGGGGTGGTCTCTGGATTTGCTCAAAACAGCTCCATGTCCTTCCCGTGCTGGGACCCCAAGGCTGGAGGCAGCTCAAGGGCTCAGGTCTCACCTGAGCAGGGCAGAGGGGCAGAATCCCATCCTGCTGCCCATGCTGTGGGATCAGCTCAGGACATGGTTTCTGGGGGTGAGGGCACACGGCCGAGGCATGTCCAGCTCTCACCCACCAGCACCCCCAGGTCCTCCTTGGCAGGACTGCTCTCAATCCCTTCATCCCCCAAGCTGGATTGATGCTGGGGGTTGTCCTGACCCAGGTGCAGCACCAGCACTTGGCCTTGTTGAACATGAGGCTTCCACAGGCCTCTTCTTGAGCTCGTCCATGTCTCTCTGCATCACATTCAGTCCTTCAGGTGTGTCACTGCACCCTCAGCTTGGTGTCATCTGCAAACTTGCTCAGGGTGCTCGACCCCTTTATCCATAAAAATATTAAACAGTACCAATCCCTGTACAGACCCTGAGGGTCACTTGCCTTCTCCTAAGTGTACCATGACACTGGAAGTGCATGTGGGATAAAATAGGTGGCACCATGTCAAGAAGGATCACCATAGCCATGGCTAGGTCTTGGCTCCCTTTTTATTGCATGTAAAAACCCAGTCTGCATTTTTCTCTCTCTTTTCAAGTGCTGCAACTCCTGAGAAACAGAAACAGATTTCCTCAAAACAGAAAAATTATCTCTGGAAGTTTTCTTGGAGGAGTCTGGAACTGCAACCCAGGATGTCAGGTCCCAAAACCATAGATCAAAAGACTCCAGATGCCTGGGATGAATCTTGAGTAGATTCCAGAGTGGAGAGTTTCTCCAAAGGAGGAAAATCACCTCAGGTAGCATCCTGGGAGTAATTTAGGACTGGGATCTCTGAAATCAGAGATCAAAACACTCTAGAAGATCCCAGGGAAGAATGTTAGAGGACTCCTCAGAGGACTCCTGGAAGAAGCAGTTTCTATCAAACAAGAATTATACTGAATATATCCTGTATCTACTTGATCTCTTCTGCATGTGCTCAATCCAAAATTGCAGCTCAGAGCAGATTTTAACAATAGGTGAAATCCACACAGCCATGTCCTCTCAAGACACATCACCATCATTCAGTTTCAGCAAGAAGAAATTTAAATGGAGACTAATATCACAGACAGGTGTAAAGATGTCCAGAATTTGGGAAAGGCAAACAGGGCTGAGTTGAGACAGCCTGAGTTGAAACTTCTTAAGTTTTTCTATATTTTTTATCTACATAAGTGTAAGCAGCAGGATGAGAGAAGTGATCATTCCCCTTTAGTCAGCTGCTTCCTTGATCGCATTTTTCTGTGGCCAAATGTGTTAGAGGAAGCACAGGCTCTCAGCATGGGTTGGTGGACATGGTGCCCATGTCTGGGGACAGGCAAGCCAAGCCACGTGACATGAGGCTGCTGTGCCAGCTCCCCTCTGCCTGGGACACACACTAGCAGACAGAAAGGAGAACACAGTGAAGCTCCTCTTGCATCACCCTTAGCAATTTATTATCCCATCTGACTTCCAGCTCTGACAATGACCTGTGAATGCCCCACAGCACCATGGCCTGAGCTGGGGGAAGGTTGGAGCCCTGGGGCTCAGGCTGTGCCATGATGCCAACCACCTCAAGACTTTCTGCTTCAGCTGCCCCTTTTCCAAGGGCTGGTGGTGACTTCACCTGCAGAAGCCGGGTGCTACCAGCTGGGGGACAGAACAGTAACAAAATTCAGCAAAGCACTCCTTTTCCCACACATCTGGGGCAGGACAGGTGTCCTTCTCCTCCCAGCATGGGATCCAGAGCACAGCAATTCCAAGGCCATCACAGGCACCCACACGGAGCTCAGCTCAGCAGGGATTGTGCAGTGCCCCATGGTGGGCACACAGGAGGCCCTAAATCCCACACTCCACATACAGACAGACAGCCTGTGACAACAAAGGCAGCCTTGCAACCCAGGATGAGAGTCTGTCCAGATGTGGAATACAACACAGATTGGCAGCTTTGTCAGATCTTCAAAATGGTCTGAAAAGGCACTTCACTCTCCATCTGGGGATGGAGGATATATCTTGAAAAACACTTAGACAGGGAATGTTTAGAAGAGGTTCAACAGCAAGTAGAGGCTGTGCAGCACTGATGCAGCACCCCTCCCTGGCAGAGGCAGCAGCCCACACGCTAAGGTCAGCACTGAGATGTCCCACCCAGCACACACCACCACGGCCCCAGGGGGATCCCCTTGGGGATCCCAGACGAGTCCAGGGCCATGGCACTCCCAGCCTCCCAGGTTCAAGCAGACAGGGCTCCCTGCTCCTCCTGCCCTGCCCCAGCTGAGGGCCTGGCTGTGGCTGGCAGCTGCTCAGCCAGAGGGCTGTTGGGGTACAGGCGGCAGAACCGGCCCAGAGTCCAGATGGGGAAGACGTTGCGGTATGCGGTGTAACTGATGGCACACGACTTGTTGAACACCCCAGCGATGTTCTCCTGGGAGACAGGCACAGAGCAGAATGGTATGAGTGACAGGGGACTGCTGCATGGTCAGGAACACCTTGGAAAGACTAAAGATGTACCTGAGGCCAGTCCCCGTTGGGCAGCTGCTTATCCATCAACACTTTAATGCCCCTTTCCAGCACACTGGTGTCAGGGTACCTGCAAAGCACAAGGGAAACGTGAGCATCTTTATCCAAACCATCTGCAAACCCTCATCCACGTGCCTGGGGAGCTCAACCACCTCCAGGCTACCCCGAGCTTGCCCCAGGCATGCTAACTGCTTTGGGAAGGGCTCCCCACAACCCCAAGATACTAGATATTATGAATATGGCACCATTTTCCCAGGCTGGAGGCCTGTAGTCATGATCAAAAGCTTTGCTTTGCACTGAGTCCCACCAGCCAGGCCCAAGACCACCCAACCCAGCTTGCATCTCTTTTCCCTGAGCGCTGGGGCAAGGTGGGGCTGCTCTTACCTGACAGCCATGAGCCCCAGCAGGGCCCAACAGGTGTTGTGGATCTGCGACTCAGCGCTCTGCACATAAGTGCGCTGCTCACAGGACTCGAAATCCTCTCCCCATCCACCATCTGCCATCTGCTTGGAGACGAGGAAGTGGCAGGCCTGGGCCACCTCTTGGCAGACAGTCCTGCAGGGATGGGGGCCAGAATCAAGACAGGGCTGGGGACAGAGAGTGTTTGGATGCCCACAGTTCTCAGCTGCAAAGAGAAGCAGCGCCTGTGGCCCCAAGAGTCTGAGGGTCAGGCAGCAAGTGCCCTGGCAATATTGCAGGCACAGGATTTGGGAGGAGCAGTCCCTGAGACAGGAAAGTCCATGCACAGCCAGGGCATCTACCCAGCCCCACCACAGTGTCCTACCCTGGCCCAAGAGGTAGGTAGGGGCAGGGCATCCAGACATCCCCTTCTCACCCGTCATGGTACGTGTGCTGCATGCTGGCAAAGGCCTCCAGACCAAACCAGGTGCCATAGGTGAAACAAACCCCCCAGCTCCTAGGAAGAAGGGGAGAGCAGCACTGTCAGGGGTGCAAGGCTCAGGGAGAGGCAGGCTGCAACACAGCTATGTTCACAGAAGAGCAGAGCCAGGCAGAGATCTGCAGCCTGCCTTCCCCTAAGGTCCAGCCATGTCCAGTCCCACCAGCACCTGCTCCCAGCTCACTCAAGTGTCAGCAGAACTGGGACCACAGGAGCTGGAGCCACCCCAGACCTGTCTGGGTCTTGTGCAGTGCACAAGGTACCTGCTCTACCTGGGCTGCAGGGAGAGTAAGTGAGAGCAAAGCACAGCAGCTAGAGGAGGATCACATCCCTCCACAGATCCTGCCAGCCAGGAACACTTGCCATTATGGTCCCTCTCATGCTGGGGCAACCAGAAGAACACTGGGAACACAGCTTACCCTTCCCAGGACCCGTCCGCTCGCTGCTGCTTGCGACAGAAATCCAGGCCCTTCTGCAGAGTTTCCCTGGACAGGAAAGAAGTCATCCACTACAGAAGCAGCTCAAACTCAGTGTCTGCTTCACTGGGGCTCCATCAGCCCCTCTGAGGCTTTGATGTGTCCCATTATTGGAAAGCACAAGAGACAAGAGCATGCAGACATTGCTCAGGAGGCCCCATAGCAGGCAGACTGGGACAGTGAGCCCGTCTTCTGCCCTGCCCAGCTCTCATCTCAGGGCCTCACCTGATCTCCAGGGCTCGGTGCTCTGGGAACTGGCTCTGGAAGTGTCTCAGTGCCTGCATGACAGCTGATGTGCACTCCACATATGTGTAGTCAATCATGATGTCACCTGCCAGCAGGCAAAGGCTATCAGTGCCACAGCCCCTGTGCAGGAAAGCCTCCAGGCCAGCCACTTCCAGCCTGTCCCTTACACCCAGGGCATACTGATCCCACACCAGGCACACACTGGGCATGGTGAGCCCTGGCCACTTTGTCCCTTCACAGTGGGCAGGACAACCAACCCCCAGAGCCCCCCTTACCAAACACCTCTGAGGGGTTCAGCAGCTCCAGCAAGTAGCCCCCTCGCTTGGTTTCATACGTGGCAAAGCCTCCATCTGAATTCCTCATGCTCAGCAACTGCCCAGACAAGCAGAGAGAGGGGTGGGAAAACCTCGTGGGCAGTACTACTCCAGTCTAGCCCCAAGCCAGCTGTGAGGACCAAGTCAGACCTACAGGTCTATGGGACTGGCAGAAAACCCAGGTCCCCAAACCAGTGATAGGCAGACCCAATCTGGGCCATCACATGGCATCTGGTCACAATCACAGCTCTGAACCACAACAAGGAGTGTTACCACACCAGGCCTCATTCTAGCTCACATCTGACCAGATCTAATAGCAGATCAAACAATTCCTTAGGCCTTGGCTTCTCTCACAGTCCTGCAATTAGCCCTTGGCCTAATTTTTGCAGCTCTTACCACATTCACAGCATCAAAGAGGCGCTCAGGGGGCACGAGCTTGTCTATGAAGGGACACTTCTCCTGCAGCAGCATGATTGCCTTCAGCCCCTCTGCTGTGCAGTCTGCCACAATCCAGCCACAGTCCCGCGTGCTGAAGGGGAAACCACCCTGGAAAAAAGGATCAGGTGGGCTTAGAGAGCAGGATCACCTTCCCTCACCCACTCTATTCTTGGAAGAGAGCAGGTGCTGCCCCTGATTCCTACTCCCTCTGCTCATATCCCCAGTTCAGAGACCATCATACCTTGTTCATATGGCGATAATATTTCTGGTAGTCAGGTGGGTTCTCTGGGATCTGCAGGAGACAAGAAACAAGTGAGGGCAGCCTGGAGGTGCCTGGCTGCAGGACCATGGGCTGAAACCATTGCAGGTGCAGAAGCATGTGGAAGTGGACAGCACCTGCCTTCCACTGAGGGAAACAGACAGGAAAGAGGTCAGAGAGAAATCAGCTTTTGGCCTGGTTTCAGCAAGTGTTGCTAAAGTCCCCTCTGGGAGCTTGCCTGCCAGGGAACCATCTGTTTTCAATGCTCCCATTGGCAGCACGACGAACAAGACCCGTGACTGCATCAGTACCAAGCTGCTGGTGACAGTGACCCTCATCTTGAGCCACTGCTGGCTTGGCCAGCAGAAGCTGAGCTCATAGTCACTATCCAATGATCCTGGGTTTCTCAGAAAGTTGCCTCAAATGTGTTGGTACCAGACAAAATGAAGGGCAAAAAAAATCCTAAGCTTTCAGTTTTCCAGCCTCTCTAAGTCAGGCAGACAACTCAAGAACCCTGGGCCTTGCCAAGGTCCTCTACAAGCTTCAAAGATGGTTCCCTGAGAACAGGGAGTAGAAAACAGGAGGCTGCACCTAAGACTTTGCTAGTCAGCCCTTCAGAAGGCAACAGATGCATCCAGCAGGGTTTTGAGCAACAGCCAAGCCTGAATGGCCAGTGTGTGAGACACCACTGACCAGCTCTGCTCACCTGGGAGAACTGGAGGAACCCATGAGCATTCTGGAGACAGGAGGTGAATTCAGGCATCTCCTGGGCTTCTGCCTAGAAACAGAGATGCACAGTGAACAGTCAGCAAGAGGCTGTAGCCAGACATGTTTTCCCAGTCAGTCACAGGATGCTAGCCCAGAACTGGCACAGCAGAGCTCAAGGGGGTGCAGAGCAGGAGCTCTGCTATCTGGGGACATGTGAGCAGAGACCATTTTCCCAAGGCAGCAGGCAGCACTGAAGGGTGCATTACCTCCAAGAAGGCTTGGACAGCAAAAGCAGTGTCCCAGAGCTGGGATCCGTTTGTGCCCTGGAAGAGAGAAACAGGTCCTGAGGCTGGTGCTAGCAGCATCCTGACCCAGCTGTGGGGTCTGTGGGACAGCACATCCCTCCCACATTACCTCCAACAGCTCTCTCCACCCTGTTTTATGTCACCCTGCATCATGGCTGATGTGCTGGCACAGAGAGAACAGATGCAGCAGGTCAAGGGACAGCAAGGGAACACAAGGTAAGACAGCTGCTTCAGCCTGCTCTGTGCACAGCCAAGGCAGGAGAGGTGCCTAGCACTAAGGAACAGCAGGGCACAGTGGCTCTGAGAGAAGCAGAGCTCAGCCCACATGCAGGATCAGGGGCCTGGCTTTCTTCTGCCCTTCTCCTAGGACTCATGAGGATGGAGGGAATTGGAGGCCTAGAGCTCTCCTCTCAGCTCCCAGCCACAGGGAGGCAAACTAGCAGGACAGACAATACTCCCTCCTGGCACAGCTAGGGGAAGTGGCAGTGAGACCCAGAAAGCCACGAGGCACCAGAGGTGAGACACCAGGAGCCCAAGCTTGGGATGAACATGCTATCCCATCACTCCACAGGCTGCCCCAGCACACTAAGGTCCCAGCAGTCACAGGTGAACTCCTGCAGCACTTCACCTGCATCTTCATGCCGTCGAGGCCCAGCCTGTGGGAGGAGAGAGCACAGTGCTGCAGCACAGGCACAGTGGGAGCACCAGGAGGCAAGTCAGGAGCCATGGTGTGCTTAATCCACAGGCATCAGAGCCCTGTGCTGTGCCAGGTGGGTCACACTCAGCCCTTACCAGAGGTAGTCAGGGATCCTGGAAACATGCTCCTGAAAAGCTGGGGAGTCCTCCCCTTCCATGAACCAGCGAACCAACATGTTGATTGTCTTGGAGATCTGCCAAGAGGAGCATTGTCACTGCTCTGGATAGAGCTTCTTCCAGCCCCAGACATGCATCCTCCCACTCTTTGCAAAGCCATCCAGAGGTTGTCTTGGCCTTGATCCCAGCGGCTCCACCTGTGGCATCACCCAGCATAGCTGAGTTGGTGGGGCAGGTGCCATGAGATTACTCCAGAGCTTCCTCTCAGATCATCTCCCTGGACCTCAAGAAGAGTTACTCCTCACCAGGGCCACAGCTGTCCCTCCCCATGCCCTCTGCATCTCCTGTGATGCTCTTGAGCAGCAGGAGCAGCAGGACTTGAGCAAGATCTGGTGATTATTACATGCCACAACTGCACAAGCTGGTCCTTAAAGAACAAAGGGTGAGCTATTAAAGGATTAACAGCAAGTGTCCTACTGGCCCAATGCTGATGCACTTGGTGAATCTATCATCAGCCTTGATGTGGTCGTAGAGCTCTGTGATGGCTCGCTGCCGCAGGTGAGTGCTGTGGTGAGCTTCATACACGTTCATGATGGCTACAGAAGAACAAAGGGACATGCAATGAGAAAAACCCACCCTGTGCAGCCAGATTCACTTGCTGTGGCAGGCTGCACCCCAGCTCACACAACAACTGGTTGAGCAAAGCACCAGGATGTAGCAAAGTATCAGGATGTAGCAAAGCTCTGCCCCAGAATGCCCTGAGGACGTGGGAACAAGGCTCTCCTGCTCTCAGGGAGGACCCCACGGATCACATAATTCCTGTCTCCATCCCAGCTGCAGGGCATACACCAGTAGCTGGCAGCAGACCCTAAAGAGCTCTGAGGGTACAAGGTAGCTTCAGTACTCCCCACAGCAGCTCCCTTACTCACCGTAGGCAGCACCCAGGAGCCAGCTGTGTGGGGTGTACACATCACAGGCAGCCACGTTGTTCCTCTGTGCTGGCCAGTCTATGCTGGCATAGTCCTGCACATACAGCTCCTGGCACAGGACAGCAAAGGGCAGCCTGGCTGGCCAAAGGCAAGCACCGGGGGCACTTGCTGCTGGCAGCTGGCTCTGACACCTGACAGAGACTGTGCAGGTTAGCAGAGCTGCCACTTGGCAAGCCAGGGGCTGGCCCACAGGGGCATGGCCAGCACAGCAGGTGGCCATGGAGCCAGGTATCCCTGCTGAGCAGGACCGGCTCCGTCCTTACCTGCCGCAAGCTCCGTATCAGCTCATCCTCCTCTGCGGACAAACGCCTGGCGTAGCAGAAGCTCATGGGAAGGTAAACCTGGCGGCAGTGACACCAGAGCCGTGATGGATGGGCTGGAAACCACGTGGGAAGCAGCCTGATTGCAACAGAGAAAGTGCTGCTGTGAGGAACGAGGAAGGCCAAGGGCAGCTGGAGAGGCGTTGTGTGGAATGCCCAGAGCAGGACATGCCTTTCCCTGTCCCCTGCACTAGGGGACATACACACAGCTCTGATTCCCTCTCCACAGGGATACTCCCTCCTGATACCACTCCAAGCCCAGCTGACACAGGGCAGGGAGAAAGGAGAGAAGCCAGTTCAGTCACACGGGACACTGAAGGCAGAGGCCTGCATTGACATTTAATGGCATTTGCTGACAAAGTACCAGCAGCCCTTGGTACTGTGCAGCCCCCATTCTCCTCCAGGGATAGTGGCAGATGCTTTCCCTCTCTGACACCCAGCAGCCCTCTGAGTATCCAGAGAGGGTACAAGCAAGGGTGTAGGGCTGGCAGCCTTACATGTGGCTGTCCCTTCCTGCTAGGATCCAGTTCTGACTGCTGGAAGACACTGGTGGCAGGCAGGGAGCACATGAGTGTATTAGGGAGCCTGTGGGAAATGCTAACAGGGCTGTGCTCTGGCATGTCCCTTGGATGCAGTGTTCAGTGCTATCCACCTACTGGCTGGCCTGCTGCTGCCTCCCAGCTGACAAGCAGCCTGAGCACCTCCAGAGTTCTTGGCTGCAGCTGGAGCTATCCCAGCAGTCACCAGTGCCTAGGACAGTTCTGGGTTAAGGCTGGTGGCAGGACTGACATTAGCTCCTCTCTCCACACTGAGGGGGGCACATACCACATCTCTGGGAGAAGCGTGTTCATTCCCTCCCAGCTGTAAACGTTCAAGATAGCCAGCCAAAACTTGCCCCAGGATGGGATTCCCACAGCACCTCCTGCACAGAACAGTATCAGCTTTCAGGGTTAACACAGCCATGCCAGCTCCCACCTTTCTTCCCCATCGCAGGGCCCATTTCTCCCCATTTGGAAGCACACTACTCAGGCTGGGATACACATCCCAAAACAAGGCAAGTAGGCAATGGCACAAAAACACAACACAACTTTCCATCATCAACTGAAAATGCAGTTGCCATGAAGGGTAAGTAAGAACAACAGTTCTCCCAGTACCTGCAAGCCCCCAGTGTTCTGTGCAGCCCTCAGGTCTGCCAGACCTCTCTCACAGTGTACCAGCCCCATGGCTGACCTTTGCTGTGCAGGTTGACACGGGCCCGCACAATGTCAGGGTCATCTGGTCCAAGCCCCAGGATCCTCAAGGCTATGTAGTTGAGGGCTGTGCCAAATACTGTTGATTTGTCTTCCACGTGTCTGTCAGGAGCACATACAGAAACACCACATCCATTAGTCAGCTACTGCCATTAGCCAGGCACAAGCTACTGCACAGGGCTGTCTTTGCTAGGGTGAAGTGGGATGCCAGGGGTGACTCTGGAAAGAGGGACCTGACTAATGGAAGAAGAAACACTGCTCTGCACTACCCTGTTACACGTGATGCTTTGGGATATAGTGTCCCACAGGACATGTGGCCAGACTTGATGCTACGGCCATCTCTGTGACAAACAGTGCACCTGAAGTGCTGCACAAGCAAGTCCAACCACCCACAGCTATCATGGGTGCTGAGTTCCCCTCCCTGAGCCTGGGCAGATCTGACAGCAGCTCCAAGTCCTGGACCTTGGAGGTGGAATCACTCAAAGAAGCATCTTTGTTACTCACAAGCCCCAGCCTCCGTCAGGGAGCTGCACAGAGCGTAGGTAGCGCACCATCTCCTTCCGGAACCCCTCGGGCAGCTGGATTTTGGCCGTGTAGCAGGTGATGAGGAGACCTGGAGGACCAAACAGGACGGCACTGTACAGAGCCGAACCCCACGTTACTCATCCCTGGGCAGGTGCCCGGGC
>VZRX01020296.1:0-24642 GCA_013398075.1 Notiomystis cincta
ATATATATATATTCTGCTGATAACCATACATCTGCTCTTATTGCCATCTATGAAGTAGCAGATCACTGAAATGTGTATGGCAATTCCAGGCAAATTTCCTGGGAAATTCCAGGGAAATACATAATCTTAAGCATTCATTTTATACTGGCAAGAGAACAATGTTTTATGATAGAATTGGCAATGTAAAATTTCCTTTGTGTACAAGATTAAAAAGATTTCTTTGATAGTTGCTGCTTTTTTCCTAAATCAGCTGTCCTATATTTCCTTTTTACTGTAAAATTATTTCTTCAACACAGCATGTAGATGTTTTACTATAAAATTGTTATGAAGCTTTTGGCAATAAAATGGTAGATAGATTTAGAAACTTGTTTACACCAGTAAAAACTATTAATCTGAGCTTTAAAATATTTTATGGCAAATTTAAATCCCATTTTACTGATGCAAGGCACTTAAATGATTTAAATTGTTGGTGTAATCTTGCCATCTGTAGAACATTAAATGTGTTTTATGTATATTCCAGTAGTCATTGTCTATAAATGTAAATATATAGAAATTTACCAAATCATAGGCAGGCTGAAATCAGTGTGAGGCAGCTCTGTGTGGGGTCATAAAAATATTTCATATTCATTTTTTAGTGTATTATTAATTTTAATAGACATTTTATCTTTTTGTCCTTTCATATTGCAATTTGAATTATTTACTTTTTCCAAAATGTACATGGAATAATTTTGCTGTGAGAAACAAATCACTATATGTTAGAAAAACCCAAACCAACATGCATTTTGAAATAAACTGCTTGGTTAGAGCAAAGAAAAGAGACCAAAATAAGTGTAGACACAAATATAGGTACAGAGAAATAAATACATATCTTTAATTTTGAATTTTGTGTCTTTTCTATAGATGAATTTCTATGAATACAACATATGCATTTTAAACTGCAGGTTTGCCTCCTGGATTCTCACAGTGGACTGCCTGGTCTATTTAAAGTGTATCATAAAGTGTACTGATATTTATACACACAGGACACATATGATGAATTTACTCTGCTTTTACCCCTACAGTGAAGGGAACTCTGCTGAAAGGTGGGAGCTATGCAGAGTGAGCTGCTTCTGCCCAATTCCTGCTCATCCTAAAGGTGTTCCACATGTAAAATATGCATATTTAGCTATATTTATCTAATGAGGCCATGGTTTGGCTCTGTTTTCTTACAGTAACTGGGATTTTTTATGCATCTTTAATAGTGTCAATGTTTTCCAGGTGGTCAAGGAAAGGTGGCCCTTCCCTGAAGTGCTCATAGATTTTAAACAAAGATATGGAGATCAGTAGTGAGGGAAATGACCTAAAGGAATAAGAGAGGGAATATTTATTGTGGTGGTGTTGTTTTAATGTCAAGTATTATGATGTAACTTATAAATTAAGGGAACAGATCCAGCAGAATTCAGCCTAATTGTTTGCCAGCTTGCAAAGTGGACATTTCCAATTGTCTGTGCTTGGCTGTTGGGAGACAGCTTGGAGTTTTTACCTGCTTGGGATTACAGCAGATTGGCTTGAAAGGTGTATTTTGGCAAGCCTTGGACATATCTTGGAAGGTGAAGTAGACTGTTAGAACACAGACCAGCCAGGAAGATTTGAGCTTTTCCACATTTATGGAATTAAAGAGTTTACAATTTGAAGGTTGTCTGAGATGTTTCTTGCTGCAACTTGGCTTTTTTTGGGTTAGTTCACACATCAAACAAAGGTGTAGCCTGAGTTTGCATAAGTGGAAAATGAGTATACACCTTACACTTTTTTTAGATATATCTTTTACATGTAATAATTCACAATTAATTTTGTGATTTTGTATTTTTTGTATTCTTTCTAGGATACTGTTGGAATTAATATTCCCATCACTAATCCTACCAATAATGTTCTCAAGATGAGTGTGCTGCTGGACCATCCATCTCTTTTTGGAGAAAAGTCTTTCATTGTCAGGCCCAAACAAACATATTCATATCACCTGAAGTTTTCTGCAGCTGCTCTTGGCTCTTTTGCTGGAAGGTAGGTTGTAGAGTTTTGACACTTGTGGTTGTGGCTATTTTACTAATAAATGAATAACTTTCATTGAAACCTAAGTCGCTTGAGGAAAATATTGCCCTAAAAAGACCCACAAAAGCCAATAAATGGAATTAAGAAAATTTCCAGCATTAAAGATATTGTATCCCTAAGAGCAGCTTTCCTCTCAGGGGAAAAGCATTATTGACAGGCAATAGAATAAATCCTTGTTATTCTAGTTCGCTAGAATTTAGTGAACAATGTTTTAGAAACTTACTTAATGTTAGAAGCCTCCCTTGAAATTTCAGATTAATAGATACTTTTCCAAATTTTTGTCTTCTGTAAAGGGAATAGCACAATTTAATTTTTTTTTCTGAGAAGGAACAGAATTGTGAAAACGTAACTAAAGTAGGTAACTGTCTTCACTTAAATCCATTTACCATAATCTTCCATTACTTAACAATGATCTACTAAATGAATGTAGAGAGGTTTTAATTTAAAAGTTTTTTGTCACATTGGAAATCCCAGTGAAAACATGCAGGTATGATAATTAGCAATAAAAAGACAGATGAACTCTTGGCCCTAGTTTCAGGTAAAACAGTTGAGCAAGTAATTGAACAGTGTAGAATTGCAAAGCTTATTTTGCTGGAATTTGGTTACTAAAGCATTATTTAGTCAAAGGGCTGACTGAAAACAATTCCCTGCTTTTCAGTTTTATCAACTGACTGGCAAAAATATGGGGATGGTGTGGAGGGTGGGGTGGTGATTTAAGAGGAGGGTAGAGAAATCTGACCAGTTTTGAAAGAATATGTACAAAACCAAAATCCATTCAGAGTTTTATTCAATTTGCTTGTATTGATTTTTCCAAAGACCAGAATAATGTCAGGTATCATTGAGTGATACAGATTTACATAATACTGTTTTATAAAAATGTTATAACTCTAGTAAGTTGTGGGTTTTTTTCTGTGGGAATTTCTATAAATAATGGATTCTTAAGCTGCAGATGAGAATAGAGCTCATCTTTTTTTTTTTTTTTTTCATACCAGATAATATTTCTGGTATTTATCAAGTGCAGAATTTCCAAATAATAAGATTAAGGTTTGTTTTAACTGGAAAAACCTTGGGCTCAGCTTTGGTGGGCTGAGGCTTAGGGGATATATGCAGAGGTGACATAAAGCACAGCTGGGCATTCTCAGTATGGTTTTGCAGCTTTGTTCCAGTTAAATTGCAGTAGCTCCCACAGACTGCAGTTACAGCTGGACAGAGGTACTTCCACATTACATCCACACTATTAACTCCTTTTTCTGAAGCCATGCTCTGTTTCCTGTGCTGTGTTAGCAGCTGGGAAGAACTGTTGGAAAAGGGATTGGGGCAGGTGTACCTTTTCATGTGCTTTATTCCTTCCTAGAGCTGTTTTACACAAACTTTAAAAGCTCTGTTGGCACAGGGATAGTCTGGAACCATAAAGTCATGGAATGCACATAGTTATCTATAATTTAAAAAAAGAACTCATCCTTAGAAAGTCATGAGTTTGTACAGTGCATTTTTTCCAAGTTTTTGTATGCTTCCAGTGCTTTGGTTTAATGTTATGTCTCTGCTACTCAAAACCCTCAAGAAATAGAAAAGAAATTCTGCATTAGGAAAGGACTGTATTAGAATGTCTGTCACTGAAATATATCACTGTACATATATCACCCAGCAGCACACCATTTCAGTCATGACAACCCTTGGTTGTATATCAAAACAATATATGGAATATTCCTTTGAAGCATATCTCTTTGCCAGGCTCATAGGAATTTGTCTATATCTATTCCTCAGTTTTTATCACTAGATTTGAAAAGATTTTCCTTTTTAAAATCAGTGTATAGTATTTCTGTTACTTTGCCCTTCAAAATGACTAAAAAGAAAATACTGTGATATTGAAAGGAAAATGAAGCTTACTCTTGTAAGCTGAAAAATGTTTGAATTGTATTTTTGATAAAAGCAAGCTAACAAACAAAAACTGCAAGCAACAAATGAATTTTATTGGTAAAACTTAAGAAAGAAGAAAAAGACATTTTGTTGCACCTAAATATTATTAAACTTGGTAGCTGAATTCAGATCCCAGTGAGGAAAAATATGATCTAATTAAAGAACTCACTATGTTGAACTCATTAGGTTTCTCCTGAATTTTAATTTGTTTGGGTTTTTTTTAATTATCTGAAAAAACAGCTGTCACATGAAGCTTATCTGTGTGTTTTAGTGTCATGTTCCGGTCAGATGTGATTGGAGAATTTTGGTATGCCCTGAAGTTCAATGTAGAGAAGCCGTGGCCAGCTCTGCTGCCTGATGTAGGATGTGAGCTTGGAAAGTGAGTGAGTAGTTCATAATGCTGGGCTGGGCCACTGCTTTGAAGTATCATGGAAAACATAGGAAGAGTTTACATCAGAAACTCAGAATAGTGCTCTATGCCTGCTATAGTAGCTTTCAGATAATTTTTCAGATATATGTGTAGGTAGGTGAAATATTCCTTGCAGAAAAACAATTGAAATTAAATTTTAGCCTCTATGTAAACCTCCTCTGAAGTCTTTATATAGAAATCACTCTGACAATACTGCAGAATGTAAGCACCAAGTTCCATAATACAGAGCTCTGTAAGTTAATTTTATTTTCTGTTTCTTTCCTTCTTTCTGAACTAGGAATTTACTGACAATTCTGCTTTACAAATGCTTGTATAACACTTAGCAATATCTTTTGACTTCTCAAGAAATGGCAAAACAATGCAACTTCTGTCCTGCAGGTCCTGGGGGTAGACATGGTTGAAACACTGCAAGTGTTAAGCAAATGAACTCCTTAGAGAAATGAACCCAATTATTAAACCCAATTATTACCATCCTTCAACAAAATTTCAATGTGCATTTTATCATAATGTTCAGTTCAGTTCTGACTTTCAAGGCATAAACTAAAACTTTGAGGATAAGACTTTGAACAATGTCAAAATTTCAGTAGTGCTTTTCCACGTTACCTCCACTGTCCAAGTTTCTGTGGGCACACTGCTGTTCAGCATGCTAAATTCCACTTCTGTATATCTTTGACTAAATCTGTAGTTAAAATACATTAAAGACTGAGCAAAAATGTCATTAGAGAGCACAACATGAAACTTTACCTGAGTAAATTTTTGGGAGTGAATATATTCTGCTGTTCAAATATGATGCACAGACTGGAGATAACTGACAATGCCTTTGTTATTATATTCTAAAGAAGAAAAGTTGTGCTATTTCCTGGCTTTTGCTTAAAAATTCTGGGCTGACTGGAGTAAAACCCATAATTTTTCTCTACTATTTAGGCTATTGCTGTTAGGAGTTAGGAATTACTTAAAACATTTTTATTCAGACTATCTGGCATTCATAATTTTCTCTGGCATGTGCTGCCTGGAAACTACATGCACAAATGATCTACTGGAAAGTGTCAAGTCATCCTTTCCTACTGCAAGTAAAATGGCTGTTGGAAAAGATTAACTCCATTAACTACAACTCTTCCTGTCAAACCATGTTTTACTTTTTCAAATGAGATTTCTTTTCCCTTTTCCAAGTGCATGCATGTTGTAGTTCCTGTGTATCTGTAAATGTGCAGAGGAACACTGTGTATAGTACTGGGCTCTTCAGTACAAGAAAGACAGGGAGCTCCTGGAGAGGGTCCAGGAGGCCACAAGAATGATGAGGGGTCTGGAGCATCTCTCTTATGAGGAGAGACTGTAAGAGCTGTGCCTCTTTAGTCTGGAGAGGAGAAGGCTGGGAGGGGAACTCATCAATCCACACAAATATCACAAAGGGAGGTGCCAAGAGGATGGTGCCAGAGTCTTTCCAGTGGTGCTCAGTGGTGTCAGCATAATGTCATCAGCACTCTTGTTGAAGTGCAAAGTGTTGGACAAAGGCAGTCAGTGATGGCAATGAGGCTACAGTTCAGTTCCTGAGAATTGCTCTGCCTCATGAAAAGTTGGGACAGTCCAAATAAATTTGCTGCATTAATGTATGCTGAATATGTAAGGGCAGTGCAGGGTCTAAGTGTGTGGTCTAAGAAAGGTATTGGTTTGGGGGTTTTGTGAATGGATGTACTTCCTTGCTATGTACCCAGAGATGTGAACGGTAAATGTCATCAGATGTTTGAAGCATTTCTGGTTGGTGAAGATTTGTAGTTTTTTAACAGGTTTACTTCCGTTCTACCACCTTTTCCTTGAATGCAGAAGAAGCATTAGCATGTGAATATAAGAATAATGTTTTTCATTGTGTGCTTGCTCTATTCTTTTATCTATTGATCTGAAAAAGTTAGGAACTTGTGTCCTTGAAATATTACCTGGAATTGGATAACTAGCCAAGAACCCACTGATAACTTAGAATCAATTTCTAACCAATTCTTGAAAGAGAAAAGAAAAAATTCTGACAATTTGTCCTTTAATCCTTCTTCAGATTCCCTAACATTTGGGGTTATCACAGTCAGATCTCCTTTTTGTTTGTGTCAAGGTAGATTTAACACATAATTTACCATATATCTCTAAGGAAGGAAACCTTCCTGATATTTTTTATCTTTCCTTATCCACCTTGTTTTGGGCTCCACAGTGGAGTCTTTGAAGATGAGTCAGTTGAATGATGTTCACAATGGTCTGGAATTTACTGCCACATTCAACAATTTTTCAGCATAACCACCACAGTCAGTCTGTGTGGAGTGGCAGGATTTTGATGACTTGAAGAACCTCTAACAGTCAAGTAGTTCCTTACTGAAGTTTCAGATATTCCAACTTTGTTCTCCCTTTAACAAAAATTACATATGAAATAGACCAGAACTCTCCCTCCCCCCCCCCCAAAAAAAGGATAGAGAGGGTAAATGTGAAAAATAGGAATTATCAAGTGAATCTGAAGTTCCTGTGTGAAAGTTTCCTACTATTTATTTCCTCTCAGCTTTTGAGATCTCAATGATACAATGCTTTGACAGTGTTAGTCAGAAACAAGTCTGCTGCTCGCTGCTGGGGAATTGTGTCACTGAATAAGTTGCAAGGAGCCCACCTATGAACAGGTTTTAGGATCTGAAGTTACAGTCATAAAGCTGGACTGAAATATCTTCTGAATGTTGCTTTTCATATTTGCTTTTCCCTTACTGATCTAGCTATGATTAACAGACTAATTTTTCCAGATGATAAATATGTGGAGCAATCTTGCAGTTGACCTGCCACAGTTTTGACTAGAGGGAATAGCCATTAGGAGATAAATTACAGCAAAACCAATATATGTATCTCATCTTTCAAACTTTTCTTATTTACTGTTTTCACTTATTCATCTTGAATGTCTTCTCTGTGTCCCTTGGTGTTACAACAAGTATGTGATTTATGGTCATATAACTTTGCTAGAAAAACAAAAAATAGAGTATTTTGACTATAACAGAGGAAGTGTTTGAAGTCCTACAAACTATTTTAAAATTTTTTTTCCTACTGAAAGTATCTCATGAATATTCTTTAACTGGAAACTAAAGAAGGAAAGTCTGTAAAACAGAGGGCTGGCTGATTTAGAGGATAACACCTAGGCAATCAGCATACTCCAATCTTTGTTCTGGAAGAATCACTATTCTTATTAAAATATATAATCTACATATCCAACATAATAACTCTATGGTTCTGCTGTAATAAACAACACAACAGTTGAACAAAATGAAACATTGAATTAATTCAGGATTTATTGTTATTAATAATGATTTTTAATAATAATTGAAGTTATTAAATATGTGTCCACACTTGTGGGGAAGTGCTAATGCAATAAAACTTAATTATTTTTTTTTAAAGATGCAGAGTTTTTCAGGAAATAAAAAAAATTCATCCCTATGAATACTGACATGTAATGGAATGAGCTTTGTAATTAATCATCACTGTATATACTTTTTTCCAGATGGGTTTATACACACATACCTCTTGCTAATCCTACTCATGAAACTCTGGTTCTGCAAATGGTTAACAGTGATCCCAGACATTTTACAGTTGAGACTGACCCAAAAGAACCTGTAAGTAAGATTTCTGTGCTTTCACAAAAAAAGATAGAAGAGAGCCTTCTTTTCAAAACAAATTGAATTGTGTATTGTACTGTGGGTTCAGAATATACAATCTTTTAGACATTTTAAGTCTGTATTTTAGATATTTTATAGCCTGAGGAAGAAAACAATTAAAAAGCAACTCAAGCTGAAGTACAAATGATTTTTTTCCTCGAATGCTTTGTGGATTGGTTTTGAGCAGGACTGCAGCATGGGTTGTAAATAATTCAGGAGATATTAGAAGAAGTTGTAAATAAACCAGCTGGTTAGAAGCTTCATAAGTATCTAATAATCAACAGGATAACTAGGTAAATATTTAGGTTGGTAGATAAACTGTTCAAGAATATCTCATAGTCATGACAGTTATAATCAACTTGCAAGCACTGTGAATAATAATTTGATCAATATAGCTGCAAAGAAGCTTCAAGGAAATACCTAGAATCATTTTATTCTCCAGACTCACAGTTACCTTGGGAGTGATTTCTACAGAGCCAATCTTAACCCTCTTGTTGTTATGTACTCCACTTTTTCCTCCTCCATCACAGAAGCCCTTTAATCTTTCCTAACATTTATGTCCTTTCTAGGAATAACAGTTGTGTAGATTGGCTGAGCTTTTATATTTTCATTGAGATTGGCTAGAGTTCCAGGTGGTCAGGGCTCAGAAAAATATTTGTTATTGACCACTGAATGCTAATTAATAGTACAGGTCCCATAAGGAAATCTTTGTTAATTCTATGAAATATGTAACCTTTTCATGATGGAGAGATGACAAAAGGGGGGACAGATGCACACAAAGTCTGCATCTGAATGAGTGGCATCGAGTGCCTCCATCACAGCCTCTTAGGATGTGAATTCAGAACTTTTAACAAGAAAAAAAAAAGAAAAGAAAAAAAAAAAGAGACAGCTGTGCTGGACAGAAAAGACATGAAGAAATGGTTCCTTTTCTAGACATGAAGAAGGTAATACAGGGAAGACACCAGAGCTGCTTCGTCCCTTCCAACCCAAATTATTCCACAATTTTATGATAATATTCCTGCAAAATGGTTTAAAGGTCAGAAAGAGAGAGGAGGAATCCTGTAATAAAATAAAGCTAAGAAGATACAAAGGACTGTATGGAGAAAATAGAAGAATGACATAAAGTCATTACAGGTTCAGTTTTCAGAAAATAAACAGCTTTTGACCTCAAATATAGCAGTACAGCCAGACCAAATGTTCCTGAAAGGGGCTCTGAAGGTAACAGCTAAAGGAGATTGCATTTATTTATTCAGCTTCCCTATATATTGCTACATAGGATTCCATTAAATTAAAAGTATAAAACTTGAAGTTATTTCTAGACTGTCTTTAGTGTCATGCATAATAACACATCTTCATACACTATGTTAAACCTTGATAAGTGCCATTACTAATCATTTAGTGAATTGGTATTTGAATAGGAGCTAAGAAACATAATGGATGCAAACTATATTATTTATCTGAGAGTTATATATATGTATTATGTTTAGGTCACTGGCACAGAAATGGATTAGATTTAATTATAGTGACTTTTGGCTGCTGCAGATTGCATATTACCTTGTGCAGGAAATTAAAAACAAGAAAAAAATCTATCTCCTCTCATAATTTATCACCAGAGATTCACACATCAACAATAGCTACATTACACTGTGTAGGAAAAGACACATTCAACACTTAACTGCAGTAATTTTCTCTCTTTCCTTTTTATTATGATCCTCAGTCCTGTATATCATTTATGGATTGAATTCTGAAATGTTCCTTGTTAATTGTAGTAGTTCTTCCAGTTACAGCATAGCTTTGGTTGCTATATGCAACTACTTAATATTTATTTCATGTAGCTGTCTCTTTTTTAACCTATTTCTTCCAGTACAGATCCATGTTTGAAGAGATTATGTGATTTCCTTCAGTTTTGGTGACAAAGCCATGGGGTTGCATTTATATCAGAGAAACACAGAATGGTTGGGGTTGGAAGGAACCTCTGGAGACCATCTATTGCAATTCAACGCCCTCTGCTAGAGCAGGTTCCCCTAGAGCAGCTTACCCAGGATCACCTCCAGGCAGGTTTTGAATATCTCCAGAGATGGAGACTCCAGAGCTTCTCTGGACAGCCTGTTCCAGTGTTCAGTTACTCTCACAGGGAAGAAGTTTTTCTGCATATTGAGATGGAACTTCCTGTGTTTCAGCTTGTGGCCATTGCCCTTGTCCTGTCACTGGGTGTCACTGGAAAGAGTTTGGCATTTGCCCTTAAAATAGTTGTGTACTTTGATGAGGTCTCCTCTCAGTCATCTCTTCTCCACCCTGAACAGGCCCAGCTCCTGCTGTCTCTCCTCATAAGAGATTCTCCAGACCCCCAATCATCTTTGTGGCCTCTGCTGGACCCTCTCCAGCCATTCCTTGTCTTTTTTGCACTGGGAGCCCAGAACTGCACACAGCACTCCAGATGTGATCTTGCTTCTCCTAAATATGTTGCATCCTAGGTTTAGTACCTCCACACAACACTGCATTCAACTCCCAGATTACTGCTCATAAACCAAGCCCTGTGATTCAGGTATTGGTTTGTATTAATGCCCATTTCAAAGCCTTTGCTATGTGTGGAAGAAATTTCCCATCTTAATCATTCAAGTTTCTGCTCCCTTTAGAGCAAATAATGCTTTCTTGTCAGCAGAAAGATTCTGATTTTTGCAACCCTCAGATGAAAGGCAACAAAACCAGAGCAAATTATTAGAACAATAGATTGAAGATGAGATTGTCCAATTAAGATACATTGTATTTGAAGACAGTTAGTAGGGTCAGGTCAAGAACTTTTACATTTCATGTAACTTTCCATATTTGCTTTTATGTAAGATGTAAGACTTTTGAATATACTGGGCTGTCGATCAGAAAATGTCTCCAATACATTTCTTCAGTCACTGAATTAGTTTAGATAAACCAGATTCAATGGTGATATCAAAGAATTTTTTTTTCTTCCCTAAAGATATTTGCCTAAAATGAATCTCTAAATTTTGACTAATATTTCAGAATTTAAAACAAAATTCAAATATTATTATCATACTTCCATGTGTGTATAAGTTTGTTCCAGTTTCAGTTTGGAACAAAGGGCATTACTGAAATACCTCAAGGGATTATTTTCTATATATCTGATTCAAGTATGGACATCATTAATAACACACTTTCTTGAGATCCAGTTGGATTAGGCTCAAGTATTCTTGAACTTCAGGGTGCATAATGAAGTCTAAATGAAATTCAAAGGCTTTAAATCCTTTCTTGGCTTCATGTCAATTAGAAGCAGCTCTGTTACCCTCTGTAAACTGACACAAATGAGAAAAGACTGCATATCTTACTGGTGGCTTTGCAATTGTAGCCTAAGTCAGTTTAAATGGAATATAAAATCTTGGTTTTATTTCAAAAGTTTGATAAAAGCTTTCAAGGATTCCCTTTAATGGGATTTGGATTTTCATACCTTCTCTCCTTTTTCTTTTTTCCTTTTGTTTTAACAAGTTACACCTAATTTTTGTTTCCCTTCTTGTCAACCTTAAACTAACTTATTAACTTTGTAAAAGCTGCCAAATTATCTAAAAGCTGGAATAAAAGTGAATTTACATAAGGTCACTGTAAAATTCCAAATTGTTTTTCATTAGCACATTGGGTATTTAGGGATGTTGAGTTTCTGTCCTGACTGCAGCTTGCTTTGTCTTTTGTAGAAAAGGATTTGGGTTCAGCATTTAACAGCTGAAAATTTTCAGTCATCAATACTGTTATGTTCCCCAATTTACTACTTTTCCTCTATATAAGTACATTGATGCATTTCAGAGATATATGTATTATATTGATGTACACATATATTTACAGTGTACAAAATAGTCTTAGAAACAAGATCATCTCTGTGGCCAAAAAGAAACATACTTGCACTGTAAGTCTTCAGTTTGCAATTCTCCTGGCTTATACCTAGCCTAAAACTTTTCCATTAAGCTGTGTTCTTTCCTGATTGGCTTTGAAACACAATTTTTATTGAGGAAAATTAACTTAATAGAAAAAGACTGGCAGAGAGGAGTGCAATCTCTGTGTGCATGCTTTAAGGATTTTCTTAAGGACCACAAGTAGTGTTTTGTACACAGTAGAGACCAAACTTTTAGATGTAATGAAAAATTTCTCTCCTTTCTTTATTTTATAAGAGAAATAATGTATTTGGAATGTACTGCAGGCTCAGTTTCTGTATTTGAACTGTTATATATGAGATCTTATGAGGAGCAATGATATCAGTTCCTTTTCACATTAATATCATGGAAGCCACTTGTTTATGTAAACAAATTGAAAGCCAGGGGATGTGTTAGCATCAGCATATTTAATTGAAAGATTGAATGATTCTATGACCTTAAAATATACTGTTTAGCATTATTTCTTAATTCTAGTTTTAAAAGTCTTTTTTTTTTATTTTAGGAGAAAGTAAGTAGGTTTTTTTGTCCAGCTGATTTCAAAAGGAATTAATTTTTGGATTCACAGAACATCATACTATACAATACAAAATGACTTTTTAGAACCAAATCTATAGTGTAAAAAAAATTAACAATCCTTTCTGCTTTCAGAGCAGGCAGTCTGCTGGATTATCATAACTCCATGTTGATTATTTTGATTCATTGTGGCAGTGCATTTTCTGAGTAATGATAATATGTCAAGTAACACTTATTGGAAATCGAACTCCTGTCTGTTTTCATCTCTGTGGAAGACTTATTATTCTGAATAATGTGGACATCTTACTGGAATTACTCAAAATTTAAAAATCTTAGTGTTAATTTAATTATGTATTCTTATTCTATGACATCCTGTCTTTACTTCCTTTTTCATTTTATTCAAAAGTATTTGGGAGGGGGTGTTCTCTACTATTCTTGCTCCATTTGAAGGTCTTCACTTGACAAATGGGTCTGAGTGGTAGGTAGGAACTGGACTGCAAATGAAAGTTTAGTTAACTGTTATGGCAGTATTCTGATGAATTTCTTTAAAACTTTCTCCCCAAAAAAAGAAAATAACATTTCAAGTGTTGTTTATTACTTGAGCACACCTGAGCTCTGTCCTATCTTTTGCACAGCTAACCTCCCACTGCCAGCAGAAGGAATATCTGTTGTTCAAGGCACACCAACATCCCTGTCCCTAACTGAGCTGGTACTGATGCCTAAAGATTTTTAGCTTTTAGTATATTTTTATATATTTGTGGCTTTGGAGACTGCTAATACATGGTTGTAGAATCTAGAACTTTTCCTACTCATTTTTGCCTACATTGTAAAACAATAAGTTAACCTTCTAACACATTCCTGAAATACTGTTTAGTCTTACTTTTAAGAAAAAATCCTACAACAAAGATGTTTTGTTTTCCAACCAGAATCTGGGAAGACACAAGAAATGGGGTAAAGAAGCCCCTGGACCAATTCCAGTGGGGTGATACCTAGGGTAAAATTACCTAACCAACCCCTCTTCTAATTGGACAATATTTGCTAGGTGTAGTAATCAATTTACCTTATAAAAATTTTAGAACTACTGTACTACATATGCATATTGCCATATTGTGCACCTCGAGGGCCTTTCAATTAAAGATTTGCTTTTCTGTTATAATTTTAACACCATTTGGAAGGATCTGTGTTCTATTCCAGGTACCATTTCCCTGTTAACACCCTGGAGGTGACTGGCAAGGCTCCTGCGTGGGCCCAGCTCTGGGCTGGCAGGGAAAGCCATGGGGCACTGAGGGAGAGCAGCACGAGGCTCTGCCAGGGACAGCATGAGATCGGTGTCTCGAGACAATGGGGGTGGGCCAGGCCTTTCTTTGTGGTGGGACAGGGACCCCAGGCCCCCCAGCCTGGCTCAGCTGTCAGTCAGTCAATCAATCAATCAATCATCAATCACACACCTGTGGTACTAACCCGGCCTCTGCTTGGCAGTAACAGTAAGTCCCACCTGGTGGATGGGCTGATGAGGGCTGTGGGGCTTAAAAGATGGAGCATGGGGGAATAATGTTTTTTCTTGGTGTTTCTGTTTCAGCCATGGTGAAACACTAGGAGTTGGTAGCTATAGGTGTGTTTTGTCAGTGTCAGGTGTTGCAGGGCGTTGTTTCTACCTTCACTCTTTGCAAATCATATTCATTTCATAAAATACAGATTAAACACTCATAATGTCAATGTTACCTTTTTATCTCTTCTTACGTGCAAGCATTATTTAAACATATGATAATAACCTGGTTTTTATTAAAGAAATAAGTGTAGTTGTGGCTGATCACTCTGTAAATGCATTGGCATTTTTATTATTCATAATTCTATTCTTTTACTGCTTATTTGTCTCTTAAGAGCATTTCTGACTCCATTGTAGTCAGCTCCTTTGCTGTTCCCTGTGCAGTTGAGTCTCAAGTAAAATACTGAGGTGAAGAGAAAACCTGTGACATTATTTACAGATCTGGTTTTGATCAAGGTGAGCGGAAGAGGGACGAAGCAGTGGTTTATTAAAAGCTGTTGTGTGTCTCCTGTGCAAGGCAGGCCGTGTCTGTGGAGGTCACTGTGATGACCCTTCGGTGTGGTCAGTTGATCAGCCAGCAGAGAGCGGTTGGAATGGTGTCCCTGGGGCAGTGCTGAGCCCGGCCCTGGAGCGTGCAGGCGCTGCCGCTGGGAGTGTTTGCTGCGAGCACTCGCTGCCTCCGCGGCCTGGGCTGGCTCACATTCATCACACACACATCAACACTGCTGCTACAAAGCACAAAACAGAAACAGACTCAAAAAATTGATTTCCTCTCTTACCAGTCCTTTCTTTTGCTTCTTTCTTGTGTTTGTACAGCTGACTATTCTCCCTCATTCCACCACTCAGCTGCCCGTGAGATTCTGTCCCTCTGCCCTTGGAAAACGCAGTCACAAGGCAGCAGTAACCTTCAAATGCCCAAAGGTATGGAAATGTGCTCGTGCCCACAACACTTGGGATTCAGGTTAGATGCTGTTTGTGATGGGCAAGGAGGTAAGAGGTTCAGCCTGTAGGCCAAGGTGAAGTTTAGGGACTGGATGCATAATGAAAGAGCAACTGCGAAGATGTTCAAAACTTATAATTTGCTTTATCCTTAGTTTTACACAGAAATTATTCTGTTTACAGTATTAAAATGTGGCATTGTGGCCTAGGAGCTAGAACAGGTAATGAATAATTTTAGCTTTCCCAGTAATTAGTTCTGCTGTTTTTAACACTAGAAGACTGGGACTTCTTAGGATTGTTGCCTCTGAAATTAAATTTCATNACCCCACCTTTTCATTTTTTATCTGATCTGAATTTTAGAAGGTCACACACTTGAAAAAGTTAATTCTTCCTTTCATTTTATCTGAACATGTTTTTTACTTTGAACACCTTAGAATCATTGACTTCATTTTTCTCTGTGAATTTTCCTAAAGTTGAATGAGAAACAAGTAAATAAAGAGACATAAGTCATCAACATAACCTACTACCTGTTTTTAAATTACAGCTGGAATAAAAAAGAAAAACTGATAGTACAATGGAAATGGTAATATTTCATCATGTGAAATGTGGTTAAATGAAGCATTTGCTATCTGTGCAATTTCCTCTCTGTATTTTTTTTTGAGTTTCACATATCCTAAAAGACTGCTGACCTGTGAATTATTCCAGTTGAGTGCTACCAGCAGTTTTCAGTAATGTTCTAAGTAATACTTAAAAAGCAAATATTCTTTTGTATGAAGAAAACAAATACTGAAGGAAGTCATGTGGCAATTTTTTTTCCTGAAAAAGTATGTTGAACAGACAGGTTATTTGTAGGTGGTGTTGGCACAGCATTTATTTTCAGAATCTCTCTTAAATATTTATTAAGGATAAAAACAAGGAGACAGCACTTCTAGTATGAATAGTATATATGCAAGGGAAGTTCAAGAGTACACAATGTCCTTATGTTCTCTGAAACCTGAAATCTTATATCTACTAGGTCTTTCCAATATCCTTGTTTTTCTGTGTGTAAAGGTTAATGTTCGTTATTGTCTTCAGAGTAACACTTAGAGCTTTATGTGTGGTTCTACTACTGTCCCACCAAATAATTTTTTTCTTCTTTCCTTTGTTGTCTGGAGAGAACTTCTCACTTCCTCTGCTTTCAAGTTCTAATATATGTGCTTTGAATTTTGCATTTGGAACCACCTACATCTTTCCATTCACTACAGTAGAAGCTCGGAGTAGCTGGATGGAAGTTAAATACTATGTGCTTGAAGTAGGACAGAAATTAAATATAAAAAGGAGATGTGAAATCTCCCAGAATGAAACTATTGATTTCCAGATAGCAATACTTAGAGTAACAACAGCTTGAAGGAAGAAAAAAGGAAACAAACATTAAAGTTCACTTATAGCAGAGACACAGAACATTGGAAGAAAGAAGTAGGCAGAATACTTTAATACATGGAGCTCTGACTCATCAAATAATAAATAATGGCACATTTCATTCACAGTTTGGAGAGCAGATATTTTACCTCACGGGATCTGGTCTTCCTCCTGGGCACATGGAAACAACCACCATAAGTGCCTGCATTGGCGAGTACTCCTCTTCCATCATCTCCTTCGAAAATCCCACTGGTGAGAATGTGGTGGTGGACATCGTGCTGGCAGGTACAGGGTTCAGTTGGTCTTGGGTTTTTTGGGGTTTCTTTTGGGGTGGGAGAAAGAATTTAAGCTCCTTGGGTTGCATTAAAAGTGTGACAGGAATGTGGTTACATTCGGCTCATTCCATTCTTTGGCAATTGAGTTCCTGTGTATTGTCCACATCCACCCTGAAAACTCTGTGCTGTGGGAGATAGTGAAGAGCACTACAGCTGTTCACAGAGGACTTCTCAGCTCATGCAGCCTCCTGTGGAGATGCAGCTGCTTGCTGGCTGTGGACTGTAGCATTTTGGCAACAGGAGACTCCTGGGATGTGTTTTGGTAGCTGTATGCCTAAGCCACATAGCTAATGCTTTGCATTGCTTTTGTTCTTCAGTTTCCTTCAAATATTTTATATTATTTGGTCAGACTCTGGATAACTAAAGAAGTTAATAAGAGAGCAAGGGCAAAACATTTTCAGTTGTGGGTTTTTTTGTGATTTTTTGATTTGTTTCTGATGACCTTCCAAGCGATTATGTTTCATGAATATTTTCAAACATGCTTTAAAGGATAGTATGAGATCCAGAATTATCAGAGATCATCAAGTAACTGTCCATCCTGGGATTTCACAAATGCTGTCAAAACTCAGGTTCTAAATCCCACATTCTCTTTGATGACTAAAATATATTCAGTCAAAGAGGAAATTTCACTTTGAGTGTATCAGAAGGCTTTAAAAGGTTCTCTGAATCTCCACCTACTTGAGCATAAAATGTAGGCAGCATCATAAAACAGGTGCCAAAGCATGTCTTGGCATCTACAAGTAACAAAAATTGAAGATAACCCTTCCAGTTTTATTTTCATAAATAAATAAATGTAAGAAAAATGACAACAAAACCGTAAGAGAATAGCAAAATCAAATCTGTTCAAAGGTGAGTTTTAAGCCATGTTTACAGAGTTATGCTGTGATTTGGGGTTTGTTGCACATAGAATAAGTGAAGAAATGTGACATTAAAAAACTGTAGATTCATGTTTATTTGTTGAATTAAACTCATGCTTTTTAATCCTACCTTTTGAATATGAATTAGAAATAAAGAAGTACAGCTTTGTTCACGTGCACAGTTTTAAATGGGGGATCTTGGAAATATGTTTACCTGAAAGGTCAAGAGCATCTTGGTCTCATGACTAAACACAGTGTACTTTTGCTGAGCTTTTTTTTTATTTTTTGGCAGACTTTAGTGCAGTTTCCCTATTTAATTGATGAAATACTTTCATTCATGACTGTCACAAAACAGAGTTCCTTTCATAAATGACCAGACTTCTTGTGAATTTCAGCTGACCTTCTTCTCTTCTGGAAAACATTGAAGGAAGCAGCAGCGTGCAAAATATTCCCTGCTTAAAGGGCAGGTGAATCATGGCCAGGATCCTGGGGACATTGCCAGAGTTCAGTTGCTGAGCAGGGCACCTGGCAGAGAGAGGGGCTCCTGGAATTGAGAGGAGCAGAGCCTTGTCCAGCTTCCCATTTGTCTGGCATCGAGGTGTCCTTAAGTGACAAGGAGCACTGCAGGCTGGCTCTGCACATGGAGACAGGGCAGTTGCTGCAGCAGTTGGCATTCAGTGCACATCCACAGGGCTCCAAAGTGCTTCTCACAGTAGAAAAGGAAGTGTAAATGTTGGCTGCACACCACAGGAGCTGCTCTTGGGCAATCATTGTCATGGTGCAGTCATTACTTCTGTAATCCAAATGGAAGCCATGAGGTGGAAGGTGCAACTCTGGTCTGAGGCAGTCAGGAATTCTTGAGGGTTCTCCCTGGCACTGCAGTGTCCATGGCAGGAGCCTCACCAGTTGGGTGAATGCTGTGGTAGGTAAACTTCTGTTTTGAGAGGGAAATGGGCAGCCTGTAGGGGAGCAACAGGCTGTGGACTCAGGGCAACTGGAGATCCACAAATCAAGATGAAATTCACATTGTAATAGAACACTTGGCTGATATGATTGTGAGACTGTTGTTTTCTATGAAAATTCATGCTGATCAGGAGATGTTTCTGTTGACTGGGAAAAGGTTTTGCTATTTCCTCCTTTGAAAAGTGATAGAAGGCAGAATGAAGGAGCAGTAAGAGTGATCAGCCTCACCCAAACCCCTGATGGGGTCATTGGACCCTTCCTTTTGCAGTGTATGTAGCCCATGATTTGCACATTCTCTTACAGTCCCTGTACAAGCCCATGAAGGTCAAGAAGGTAATCAGGAGTAGTCAAATGGATTTCTTAAGTGCAAATCATGATTGACAAATGTGATTGCCTTCTACATGGAAATGAGTGATTATGCAAATAAAGGAGGAGCAGTGAATGTAATACACTATGATTTAGTGAGACTTTTGTCAATGTATCTTGTAATACTCTTGTTTGAAAGCTAAGGAAGTCTAGGTTTGATGAACAAACTGCTGAGTGGATTGGAAACTTGGCTGAACTACTGGTCTCAAATGATAGTGATCAACATCTTGACATTCAGCTGTTGCCTGGTAATGATTGTAGCACCCCAGGGTTCAGCACTGGAGCCCATATTATTCAAGACCTTTATTAACAACATGGATGATGACAGAGATTGCAATGTAAATTAGGGAGAGGAACTGACATGATGGATGGTAGAGCTTCAGTCCAGAGGTACCTTGATAAATTGTTGGTGTACCTCAGTTTTGAATTGCTTCGTTCATCAGCTCATCATTTCTGGAACAGCTGAAGACAGAGTGAACTTTTACATTATTAGTAATGCCATTTTCATGCTAAAATGTTAACCCTCTGTATTTTCCCCTCACTCCATCTACCCTGTGTGCTTATCTTAGGCCAGACTATGTGAATTAGAAGTGCTGTGAATTACTAGCTGTGCAACTCCCCCTGTTTGACTAGGAAACAACTGATTTTATATACCTTTGATGTATGTGTATGTGTGTGAAGATGTGTATGACATCTGTGGTATAAAGATCCCTGTTGCATCTCATGAATGCAGTGTGGTTTATTCTAGTGGAGAGTGCAGGCTGGGATTCTGACTTGTACAACAAGAGCAATTGAGAGATGCAAACTGCTTGTCTTACTGAGAATAAATCTAGTGCCAGACAGGACAGTTTAGGATTCTAATATTATTAGGTATTATTTGTAAGACTGCTAATCCAGTGTGCTGTTCACAAAATAATAGAGAAGAATAACCAAGCTTATCTGTGAGGCAATTTAATAAAAAATTATTTATAGAGCTTAAATATTGAAGGTAAAGCCTAGTAAATTGTGAAATTTTGAGTAACAGGAGAAACTGCATTGTTTAATTGTTTTAGTGAAAACAGTCATCTTTCTAGCTGTTGAGCATGAACTTATCCCAGGGAGTTGTTCAGGAATAGTGACAGAGAGAGAAGCATCAGGCTTAGACAGTGAAGGACTGATGTTTGTTTTTATGCATCAGAAGTTTTCAGTCTTCATTTTTCTTTACCTATCATCACCTGGCATGATGGTGATCTAATGTCTCTGTGATCTGTGGAATTACAAAAGGTTTTCTTTGAAAGAAATTAATTTTATACAGCAATCTTTATGAAAGGATAATCATACCTGTCCTTTAAAATCTATCTTGAGTTTTTTAATCAGATTAATTTTAATGTTAGTTTTCTAATTCAGTTGCTCTTGGTGACCTGTACATAAATTTTGCTTTGTTTTAATCCCAACAAGATAGTTGATTTATGCATTCAAGCTGTATTTATTCATTAGATGTTATTCATTCTGTAATTTGCTTTGTGTAGAAATACTTACTGGAATTCTTATTTCCTTCTTTTCAGAGGAAGAGAAATCTTGTCTTACAAGCAAAACTGAATGCACAAGTTCAGTTTAGCATTCCTGGCCCTTACATATCCTGAGAAATAATATATCAGGTTTATTGCTGGTGTTCCAGGAGGCCAGAAAGAGGGTGGAATGGGGAGATCAACAGAAGGCAGCAACTCAGAAGTCAGAGTGATGTGGCCAACTGATCTTGATCTTCAGAAATTGTGGTTTAGACCATGTGCCCCTTCTTAAGAGAATTCAGTGTATTGACAATGAAAATAGGGCATCTTGATTAAAGTGTAACAGCAATAAACATCAACATTTACAGATTTACTTCAAAAGAAAGGAAATTGCACAAGTTCTCTCTTATTTTCAAGTAACATTCCATAGGAAGTTTCTGCCCTATATAGATAGGAAATTATGTTTAGAACTGCAGAGTTCAGGAACTAAAATAGACATTAATTGGGAATTGTCATATGCAGACCATTTCTGAAGCTTTCATTTGCATTTCTGAAGCTTTGTCAAACCCAAGAGCATTATTCCTCAGAAATGTTTCTTTCGGTGAATTTTGACTGCTCTTGTAGCACAAATATTCCTCTATTTGAGATAATTATAGAGCAAGTAAAACTACTACTACTACCACCCTGGACCTCTTTAACCAAGTATTTCCTTACTGAATTTAATACCAGTAAGTTTTCCTCCCAGTATTTAGACACTTGGATACTTAAATGTGCAGCTCTTATTCACATTGGCATTCATAGCTACATTAAGAATAGTCATGTGAGTAATGTTTAGTTGGCAGCAGGTGATTTTCCCCAATATGAGCCCAAGACCAGAACTACAGAGTATGCAAACTCTTGTCACAGGTGGTTTAGCAACCATTTGTACTAATTCAGCTGTTTCAGGTTGAATGATGCTGCTCTTCTGTAAAAACCACTGTATAGTATTTCTACTAAGATTTCTTGGAAGCAACAAAAATGATATAAATAATTGAAACTACTGAAATCTCCATTGTAAACCAGACCCACAGAGTTAACCTGTATATGAATTATCCCTAAATATTAGTGGTTTGTTAACACCATAATGCTTTAATTTCAGTCAGTGTGGATAATTTAATTTCATATTTTCAGTAGGCCAAACATATAGTTGAAGAAAAAATTGCAACAGTTTTTAGAGAGGATCTTCATTTCAAAGTCTGAAGGGGTGTGCTCAAAGAAAAGATTAAAGTTACAGCTGTAATTAGGAATTGGATAAGGGAGGTTACTCTGGGTCCAGTGTTAGCTGCATTTGCAGACTGATATCTGTGGCAGTGTATAAGATTGTTTATTAAAACTTACCTTATGCCCAAGATAAGGCTGCATGCACAGTAGCTTGGCTGTATCTTTTCCCATTCAAAGATTTCCAAACTAGAATTGCCACTTTTAAAATGTCCTTTACAAAATGTTTTCAATCTACTTTCTGTGACTTTATGCAATTGAACTAGGTACTGAAAGGCAAGTCTGCTGCTTGGTCATTGTTCTTTCAGGCAAAATATATTTATGACTAAATATTATTGCATCTGTATATATGTCAGTGTTAGAATGAAATAGTAAAGATGTGAAGAAATACTATTTTCAATCATCTAATCAATTTATAATAAAAGTGCTAACATCACTGTGCTGATTCAGACATAATCAAATCATTATTTTAGCTACCAATTAAAAAAATAATGTGCAATATATAAATGCACCTCTGAAATGATAAATGCAATTTTGAAGCCTCATGAAGCCCAACTGAGTGCCTTTAGATTCATACAGTGAAATTATTTTTCAGGAAAAAAAATGTCTCTGGAGATTAGTTAGCTAGTTCTGTGAAAATTACTTTTTAGCTGAATGTGTAGAATGATATAAACTAAAAATAAATACTATATATTTTAAAGTTTGTAAAATTCTTCTAGTCGAGGGAATTTATGGTATTCAGCCTATTAACATCCTGGAAAAAAAGATAGAAAATAATTCCTTCAGAATAATTAGCATTACAGAGGAAGATTTGACTACAGCAGTGTTTTCACCACTGCAGTCTCTCAGCTCAAGAAAGATGATACAGTTGTTTTATTGATATATTAAAATGAGTTGGCTTTTCTCATGCACCCATCTTCTAATATTTAGAATAGACCCTTCAATTCTTTTTGTATTTCCTCATAGTTTGCAAATCTTATTTTGAACCTCTAAGCTGGTTTCCCAAACCCAAAACTTTGTTCTTCAGATCAAATAATTGTGAGGCTGTTTCTCTTACAAGAACCAAGAATGATAGTGCCAAGAGAGCTGTTCTCTGCCTTCCTCAACATCTTTGATCATTTTTCTGTTTCTTAAAGCTATCTTAACTTTGTTCCACAACCCCAAATGACAGCCTTCCCTGGCTGTTTGATGAGTCCTGTGTATCCTATCTGCCTGTCAGCAGTTCATCACTCAGTGTTACTGCACTTTAATATGACAGATTATACAGATGTAGTCTATCTGTTGGTCCCAGGTTCCTGGACTTAGCTGCTAGACATACAGCTCCATAACCTATTTATAAAATTGGACTTAAAAGCAGTTATGTTATTTTGTTTTAAATCTATTTGAAAAGATATCCATATTGTATCTGTACTTCACAATGAGGAAAATACTGAGAGAACCTTTAATCAGAGGGAGGAGGAAAGGGGCCATGTGGTCCCATTCAAGAATGTATTTTTAAAAACCTCTGTCTGCCAAGCTGCTTTATTAGGGAAATTGTTCCATCAATTTCGAATTCTAAATAGGTTTCCACAAATAACTTCTAATTTTTTTTTAGATCAGGGACTGTTGAATCAGCGTCTGAGTGCATCTGTCCTGTCCCAGGCCACCTGTAAGGAATCAGTTTTTCATCTTCTGTTTAAACAGCCACGAGGTATGTAGCTTCTTAACCCTTAAAATATATTTAAACTATTAATGTTACTTATTTTGTCAACTTAACCTGCAACAACTCACAGTTTCCTAAGACATGAAGTACCAGAGTGGAAAAATATGTAATTTCTAAGAAAATTCTTTTTGAAATAAATTTTTTGTAGTTTGAGGGATAGTTAAGAAGAAAAGGAAGAAGAAAGAAATTCCAAGAATCAATGAGTTAGATAATTGTATCTGCTTTTAATTTTTATGGAATTAACGGAAAACAAAAATGAAAATTATTTCATTCTGGATACACTTACATTTCTTTTCAGCCTTGTCAGTCACTTGAAATAATTTTTGTTGTTTCAAGGGGATTGTTTATTGGTTTTTGGTTTTGTTTATTTGTTGTTTGTCTGGTTTTTTTAAAAGATAGTTCAGGTCTATAGTTTCTGGGAAAATTTTCATAGGAAAATACAGAAAACAGTGCTTTTCAACTAAAAATTTATCTGGAAAGAATTAAACTATTTGGTTTGATAGCCTGAATTAAATTTTAAAAGTCATTGCTGGTCATATCTGATCTGAGATAGGATATGAAAGAAATTAATTGCTGTAATTTTACCAAAATTTATTTTTGACTTGTATATGATAATAATTGATTTATTTGATTTATCTGGTGTTATTGTAAGGCTTGGATTATCTAAGAAATTTTATCTTTTAATAATACCAAATTATTCATTACTGAAGTATAGAAGATAAGTAGATTTCTGTACCTATTTTAAATATTTTGCCTACTAATTGTATCTATTGATTACTTCTCAGATATGCTTTCTAATTTCAGAGCACAGTTACACTATTCATATCTTCAATTATTTACCAAAGAAATTATTTCTTTGCTCATATTCCCCACAAATACATGTGAACATCTGTTCCATGTTAATATAGATACCAGAATAAGCCTTAACATTTTCCTTGAAGAAATAGTGTCTATCTCACATTAAAGACCTGGTTTAGAAATATGAAATGAGGGTCACTTCTTTACAATTTAATTCAAAAAAATTTGCCATATGCTATGATTTTCATGTACATGTACTTGACAGATCTTTATTTTATAAAGGATATTGCAGCAAGGAACTATTTTTATTTTCCTTCTGGAAGCTTAACATGCCTCAAAACATTTCTAGGTGATAGAGAAAGATTTAGAAGAAAAAAGAGGTGTAAGAATTGATCTGGATCTCATGTCATTTTTGTATATATACATTTCTTGTGGTTTCACCCCAGCCAGCA
>VZRX01020301.1:0-92065 GCA_013398075.1 Notiomystis cincta
TATTTATATATTTATATATATGGGTATAGACACATATATATTTTATATACAATTATGTGCACACCCACCGTTTATAGAAAGGGTCAAGCAATGTGAAGACTGCCTCTGAATTTTAAGAGCTATTTTTTTCAGTTATTTTCCTTTGCTATAATTTCACTAATGAAAGAGAAAATAAGCTCCTCTTTTCTGTTATTTCTAAGATACACAGGCATTGAAGGCAGGGGAGGAGACTGAAGAAAAGGTGGAAAAGCTTCAGATGAAGATTAGAGAAAACCATATGATTCTACCATCTGAGCAGGAAAACCTTTAAAAAATGGGCTTCATTTCAAGGAAAGAAGCCTATCAGATTAGCAAATCAAATTTTTTACCACCAAAGAATTGTTTTAGTGGTCTTTTAGGTCTTCAGAGTGCTATCCATCAGAACATGGATGCTCTTGGATTGAGTGTTTGAACCCTTCACAAACACTGGACATGGAGCACAGGCTACACTGCAAGGATTGCAGAGATGAAGTGCAAGTTCTCAACCAAGCTGCAAAGATTATTCTGAGAAAGGGCAAAGACAGATGAAGATGGAAATTTCCTCCAGCCAGAGCTCCAGCCCATCACAGAGATGTTGTTTCTTATTAACTAGAAGGAAACTTAAGATTTATGAACAATGCTATTGATGGGGCATACAGTAAATTTTACATGAGATTAAAGAAAGTTGGTTCATTAACTAGATTTAGGTAGAGGGAGAACCAAAATGATAAATCAATGAAAGATGAAAAGGAAATCACATTTAGCCCAGGAAACATGTACATATCCTGAAAGCATATGCTCACTCACTTAAGTAATTTTGCTAAACACTCAAAAAATTTAACTGAACAAGTGAGAGATTCTGCAATAAATTAGGCATGGAATCAGAAAGGAAGATTAAATCTGGACCTGAGAAAAAGAAATGCATTTAAGTTTCAGTTTCCTTCTGCTGTTAAAGTACTTGGCATCACAAACACTCATTATTCCCTGTTTTTTTCTAGTGCCACCTACAGCATTACAGAGCACTCAGAATACAGGGGAAACACAGTAAAAAGTCAAGTTTAAGTTAGGTTTTTTATCAGTTTAGGTGAATATCATTAAAAGAGCTAGTCTGGAGTAGATCCTCAGAGAAGAACAGGATATGCTATAGAATACTCACAGAGTAGAGAAGATCCTTAGAAAGGAGTAAGATCATCTGTGGTGGTCAATGCGACATTAGAGAAAATAATCATGTCAAAGAAGAGTTGTTTCCATTCTGACATTGTTCAGCATTAGTTGGTAAAATGGCTGTTTACAGTATTAAGCCAAGGGAGATGAAGTTTCTGCTTATAGAACTAGAAATGTGTAATATTAATAGAAAACACTTCAAACAGTTTGAAAATCAGCTATACAGGAACAATGTCACTCAAGAAAACTTGTTGTGGCAGGTGGCTCCAGTGTGGATTTCTTGATGTCTAATAGAGACTGAGCACACACCCTCCTGCTTTTCCTTCATTAGGGCACTACCAGAATTTCCCTCCTCTTCCTGGCTGTGAGTCTGCAGGTAAAGTGCAGCTTAAAGATCTTTAGGACTCTTCCTGCCTTTATGAAATTAATGGGGAGAGAGAGGAGGGGGACCAGGCAGACACACAAATCCACTTCCAGCAGACCTACATAAACCTTGTTTTCTTAAGAAACCACAAACAGAAAGAAGATCAACAGAAGATCAATTCAAGGACCAAGGAACAGCCTTGCAGTAAGAGATTTAAGTAGCTTGGTCAATGTAAGATGAAGATGGACTGACTACAGTTGTACACATCTTTGCTAGGAAAACTGGAAATAAACAGATTCCTAAGTTTAGCAGGGAAAGGCACAACTCAGAAGTGAGATGAGGCACATGGCAAACTGAAGGAAGGTTCTTTATTTATTTATTTATTTATTTAGACAATTGTAAGTAAAAACTACTGGAAGAGCTCACCAAAAGGGAAGTGGAGAGAGATCCCTCCATGTCCTTAAGATGACTCCAGATGCCAAGAAGATAGATTGTAATGGACTCCACATTACTGGTTATCTGCAGGGCAGGAGCAGATGACACTGTCCCACCTGGTTCCTGTATCTTTTTGTGTTTGCCTTAGGGCCACACTGCCTCACACAGGATCCAACCCCACAGGGGACTCCCATCGACTGTTACACCTCTCCTTGTTGTGGACTGGGCCAGGGAGGTGAAGAAAGTGGGACAACCTCAACAGGAGAGCTGGGTCTTCTGTGGACCTGAGCACTCTCCAACACTTGGTCTTTGACACCTTCCTAAGTCTTTCCATCCTTCCCCCTTCATCCTCAAGACAACCTGACCAGTGAAGCATCAACCTGGGGATGGAAGGCAGCTGAGAAACATCCCCACTGCCATGCACAAAGCCCTGCTAATACTCAGTGCTACCCGTGTCAATACCATGAGCCCTTTTTCTGATGTTTCAGTGAGAGGAGGATCGAACCTACATCATTTTTCCAGAGTAACATTGCAGAAACACCACTCTGCTAAAGAAGGGCTTTGATTTGTCGCAGGAAAGGCCTCACAAACTGACAGTTTTTGTCTGATTTTCTCTGGGCAGTGGGGGAAGGAACATATTTTCTCCTCCAAAAGCATTCAGCAAATTTGTACTGCGGTCAGCTAATTTTATTACTTCTCATAAATGTCTGTTCCTGTAATACTCTCAAGGTATTTTCATAATTCTACCCAGGGAATTACAAATCAACTTTCTCTTTGATAAAGTAACCTGCAGTATTTTATTTTATTTTTTATGTTATGAACAGCTGAAAATGTATGACATCCCATAAAATGTCTGGGCTAGGCCTTTGAATATTGCTTCTTTTAAGGAGTCTTTTAGCATTGAAGCAGAGAAATACAATCCTAGGATTGGAGTCTATTAAGCAAAAAGAGGAAAGGAAATCCTTAAAGCCCATGTCTAGAGTGTCTTTAAAGTTGCTTTTCTGTATTCCAAAGGGATCTGACTTCCATTTAATTAAATTCTTGTTTAAGAAAAAGGAACCTGGATTATTTTATTTATTTATACATTTTTGCAGAAGTTTATGATGAAGTATATTAGGGAGGGGAGAGGAGAGACGTGCTCCCCAAAGACAATACATATTTAAGTAATGAAGTATTTTACTAGAGAGCCTAAAAATTGGCCTCATGGCCTCAGAGGCAGAGCCACAGCGTCTCTCACATAGCAACAACTGGAAAGAGGAAAGAGCCCTCTACACTTAAACAAGCCAGGCTGCATTTTCATTTAATCACCTCTGAAATCACAGGCTGGGGAGCACTGCTGAGGTACTCGGCCAGTTTTCTGTCATGCAATTGTTATGAGAATTTTACAAGGCTAATTTTGACTTTTTTTGATCATTTTATATCAAATTCTGACTTCAGGCAGTACCACATCTGTTTGTAAACAGGAGAGGCTGTATACAGAGACAGCCAGAATTTCTTTTACTACATTTAGGGATATAAATGACACCCAAAGGATTTTATATTTTAAATTCAACAAGCAATCCATTTTCCCCAGTAGTAACTCTGGCTCAGGATTGACTCAGTATCTCGGTACTTAGAGAAATAATAGAGAAAAGACTTATGTCCCAGAGGAGCATTTCTCAGCATATCCTTCCACTCTCCCTGCTTCAGGGACTTGCTGAACCAGGGGTTACACCTCAATCATAACTTTAATGAGCCACTGGTGAACTTATCTTCTCTGCATGTCTCAGAACTTTGTGTGGAACCACTAGAAAGAGCAATTAAAAGAAGAGGGTTCACCAGCTCCCTCCTTTCTTGACACAGCTCTCCCAAGGCAGCAATGGTCTGTGGCTGCATGTTCTCCTCTTTTGCTGAGGTTTGCATAAACAGTGTAAGAAGTAAAACTTCTTCAAATCCTCCTAAAAGATTATTCTCTTCTGGTTAAGACTCAAGATGTTTCATGATATCAGACCTAGCAGTAGCTCCCTCTGTCACCCACATTTAGGGGGACAATGGTCACCTGGTTCCTTACCACACAGTCCCACAACTATAACAAAGTCCAAGGATGCTTCATCACCCATGACCCCTTGACCAACCCTAATGAATGTACTACAGACACAGTTTATCAAAAATAAGTATCGTATAATTTCTGGTGCAGGACCTACTTAGAAGTTCACAACTCCATGAGAATAATTTCCTTTAAAAATGCCATACATCCAACCAAGCCTCCTCAGTTTGGCATCATCACCATCAGTTGCATCAACAGCATCAGAAGAGAAAAAAAAATGCTCATTTGTAAAATGCTGAGAGTGGAGACAATCTGCCATCAAGCAAATCTCTGATTGAGGGGTGACTGGAGAATTTCTGAAAGCCTTTGGACTAAAAGGAAAACTCAGGATACACACACACACACTGAGTTTTGAGAAAAGGCAGGGAATGCTTTCAACACCCCTGTTCGGAGGCTTCCTCTCGGAGGCTGCAGACACGCCTGCACATGCCAGGCAGGTTAACAGGGCAGTTAACAGGACATCAGGTACTCAGCACCACCACGTGCTCAGGGACACGAGAAACCAACACGCTCTCCACTGCTCTCAGCTTGCTTTTTAAGAGTGATGTAGACATTTCCTATAAATCTGAGTTAACCCTATAAGCCTGGGGAGCCAGAGTCCCAAACTCAGCTCAGGACTAAGAAGGTCTTTGCAGCATTAGCTCATTCTAAACAATCAAACCTGTTTCTTGAAACATTTGTGTAGATTTACGAGGCTCTGGTGGGTGGGAACCTGAAATAGATACCGTGCTCTTCTCTTCAGTGCAAGGATGATTTATGCTGCCAGGCAGCTCCTCGGCACGAAGCCAGAACAGATCTATCAGATGTGACTAACAAATGTAAAAGTGAGTAAACCAACTGCAACGTGAGCATCAGCTCCCCGAGCACGTGGGCCCCGATGGGGAACAACAGGTGCATAACATAATTACAAGCAAGGAGAAAAACAAGAGGTATGTACACAGACAAACCTCCCAAAGTTGCATTCATTCCCATAAATCACAGTGACAACTACAATACCAACGAGGAAAAAAAAAAAAAAAAAAAGGAAAGGGGAAAAAAAGAACAAAAAAAGGGTGATACATGCATGGAAAAAATGTCATAGCGGATCGAACAACAGAACAACAGAATTGGAAGCAGCCGTGTTAATCCCTCGTGGACTATCTCACCATAATGATTATTTATTCCTTACAAATGGGAATTCTAATCTGCTGATTTTGTGGTTGCATTTTTGTGGCTTAACATTCCACATGTCAGAAGAAACATCGGCCTCCCCACCCTGCCTAAATCCTCCCCTGGTTAAATTGATCACATGTGTGGCACACAAACTGAATGGCCACATGCAAACATCTCATCTCTGATGGGCTGAAGCCTGTTTATCCTTAAAATAAAAGAGAGTCTAATCATCCTATCCTCACTTCTGCAATGTGAATTTCTCCCTAAAATGCCACTGGAATAATTTTGTCCACCACAGAAAAATCCCACAGAAAAAAACCAAGAGAAAACACCAGAACATTACCCTGGATCCCAGCAGCTATTTACTAAACATTCCTTTATCTAACCAAATAAAATCCCCCAAAAATCACTCCCTCCCCAAACACACACATGTAAGAGATTTGGATGTGATTTGAATTGGTGTTCTACTGCCCATTGGTTTCTAGTCAGGACAGCACCCTGGAGTTTAATCCTTCAATGGATCCAGAATTTGCCTGTGTACAATTAGACAACTGGCTTATTTGATTCCAAAATGATGAGAACCAAAGGATCAGCACCATTCAAAACCTTTCTTGCAACTCATGATACTGAGCTGCAAGCCCCACTAACCTCAGCAAGTCTACAAGACCACAGATTATTCCATGCTAATTTGTCCTACCAGGAGTAGCCAGGCTTGTCTCAGCATAGGCTTGAGGATGCTCAGTGCCCTGGGAGGGACCTTACAGCTAAATTAACTTTCTGTAGAGCTTCTTTGGATGGGGAAGGCTTCCATACATTTTGCTGTTGAGGATGCAGAGCAAAGCTCTCTTAGATATCCTGCTGCTGGAGAGTGGCTTGCCCTTCTGGGATGAGCAGCACACAGCCTGGCTCTGCTTTCTCACACCCTCCGAAGCGTGAAAGAAAAAATATCTCTATTGCTCTCAGGTTTGGCAATGTAACATAATAAAAACCATTTTAATAGAAAGCAGCCTCCCAGGAATCACAGAAGATCCATGAACTGACTTCCCCACACACGCTGCTCGCACTTCTGGTCTTTACCACACAGTCTGGTGGCTTTTCCTGAGCTTTGAGCCACATCAACTGCGCCAAAGCCACAGAAAAGCTCCAGCTCTGTGCTTCCCCGGTGTCACCTTGTGAACCTGCCCTTCCAGAAACAAAAAGCTGCCAAACTGATGGAGAGGTCTGACAAAATTGACACCAGATGCCTCCTCCACCCAGGTCAGCCAGTGATGGGAGCGCTATCCCGCGAGGTCGAGCAGCTGGAGGCTCCATCAGCATGTGATGTTAAAGGACATCTGATGGTGCAGAAGGGTGTGCCAGATAGCTGGATTGTAGCCTTCCCCTAACATACCAAATAACAAGGCAAACTCAAACTAAATTAAAAGGCAAACAGTGGATTAAGTAATATAACAATCATCATATGTATTAAATTTGGTATTTTACTACACCAGGATGTTAGTAATGAAAACAATCCTTTCACTGCTCGGCCTCGTAAACCCACAGAAGAAAGTGTGTTCCTCAGATCCCTCTGTCCCACCATCCAGGGGATGGTCTGTAGCAGGAGGCCACATGAAAAGGAGAATAAAGATAAAGACTAGTACAAAGTAGGTTAAAACACTCCCAAATTAGCTGTCTGCATCCAGTTATATCAACGAGAGCATTTCCAGCCCAGCTGGTACTCAGCTGCTGGAGGATGTGGAGAAAGATGGTGAACCAGAATAGCAGTAATTTATTGATTAGAAGTTGCACTTCATTAAAACATTTTGCTATTAAATTCCACATTGCTTTTCTCTTCTAAACCTAAACAGCTATTAATTTTCATAATGCACATTGAATCTGCCTAATTAAATAATTTTTAAAGCGATATTTTTCTTCTGGGAAATGCTGTCACAGCTCCAAAATATTTTGCAGATGATGTTGGCTTTGACAAAACTATTGAAAGGGAAAATTCTATTTCAATCAGTTGGACATCATAATGCACTGTTAGAATTTTCATAATTTCTAATAGCTTTCATTTACTTTTTGAATAGCACTCACTTTTGACTGACATGTTATTTTAGAATATTAATATCAATGTTAAAATTATTCCACAGATCATACTATTGCATGATGGCCAATTATCTTCAATGTTTGGCAGTGTTTGGTCATCCTCAAGAGGGAAACAAAGTCAGGTTTCCACTGAAGTTCATTTTGAAGTGGGCTGGAATTTCTGTTCCAAAACCTTTCAAGCATTGCTTTCTTGATTCATCTTAGAGTACAAACACATTTCTTTCCCTGGAAGAGAAATCCTGCTTTCCTGTGTGATAACAGCATTCATTTCCACTGATTTTTACCCACTGTTTTGGTAGGAGTTGAAAATCCCACGAGGAGAGTTCTCCTCTGGTGCCACAGCCATTGAGATTCCTGCAGAATGCACAGCACAGTAATGGACACCTGCAGTTTCACCCCCGTTAATAGACATGGCCTGGGGGTTTGCCCAAAACACAGGGACCCTTCCTACATGTCCTGTTGACTAAACCATCTCTCCATGGAGGAGCATCCCCTTCAGGTCATGCTGCTTCTGTTTGGCACAGGAATCCCAGAACCAGGCACATGGAATTATGGCTGCTTCTTCACACTGAATTTTTGCATCATGTCTTAGATGTTTCAGAGTGAGATTCCTCAGGCTTTGCAGCCACTGCAGCCTAGCAGACAAATCCAGCTACAGGCACTGAAGAACGAACACACAGAAAAATGAGGCTTTGCCTCTGGATGAAACAGTTTCCCTTCATGTCCTACTGACAGTCACCAGGTCATGAACTCTCTTCCCCTTCAATGCTGAGGAAAGCACAATGGCCATCTCAAAGCTGGGGACAACACAGAGTAAATGAACATGGGCAGCACCTCCTCACTTTAATTCAGATAGTGATGAAACTACACAACTATGCAGCCAAGAGAGAGCTTACCACCTTCTTTATTCTTCTCTACCATTTCATGTGGTAGAGCTGTTTCATAAACACAAAGAAAGGGTCTGTGAGTGAATCTGAAAGCTGCTACCCTGAGTGTCAGAAGATGAGTAAACTCCAGAGCAGCTCCACAAAAACTTACTGTAATGTTACCTTCATATTGCACATGCATCAATCATAGTGATTGTGCTTTGACATGTCACCTGCTTTATTCTCTTTTCATATTTCTTCTCTTTTCAGTAATTTTTATCATTAGTGGGAAAGAAATACCCCTGAACAGCCTGCCCACTGCAAAAATCACACTGCTTGACTATGCAGGAGGAAAATATCCATGGTGAATACAGCAAAAGTAAGGACCCTTTGAAAAAGGTCCCTTTGAGAGGTGAAAGGGTGGTAAAATTTATTATCAGCCATAGCACCACAGGAAAAAAACTCAGTATAATGCCTATGTTTCAAAATGGGAACAGTGGAAGGGGAACTGGTGCAGAATCAGTACTGAGGAAATTTTGAGGCTGGGTTACAAATGAAGACTAGATACTTGCAGAGGGTAATTTAATACAGCTACAGTCATCTATTTGCCAGACACTCAAAGCTCAATAAACAACCCTATCTGGTTTATTGTTAACTTTTTTTTTTTGGCCCAGGTGTTTCTGTTCACCCACTCAGCCTCCAGCAATCAGGCAAGAAAACCACTTTAAAAAAACCCTAGTCACAATCCCATCTAAAATTGTAAAAAAAAAAAAAAAAGTCCAGGGAGTTCACTGGGTTCGTGGGAAAAAGGTGAAACACATGTAGAGACACCATGGAGATCTGCAGGAGTAAACTGGCCATCACCCTACAAAATTAGATCCAGGCAGCTCCCACTGCAAGCTCTTTTGTCAGAGTGAGGAGCAGATGTTGGGAGGAACTCAACTGGTGTGGTGCAGCAGTGAGGGAGAAGCTGCAGAAAGGAAAATAAGCCTACAGCAAAGAAACAACAAGGCTATGAGGAAAAAACCACAAACAACTAAACCCCAAATCCCAACCTTTAATCCGTAGCTGGCCTGAAAATGATTTTTCCAAGTATTCTTTAAACAAACAAATATTCATTTTTAGTTCCAGGCACAGGTGTTAGAGTAGGCCATTTTTTAGGAATAGAATTAAGAGATATTCCCTGTCCCCCCATGAAAGCTTTCCCAAGAATATCCCCCCAGTTTCTCTTTAATGAGTTATTGGACTTGACATTTTCAGGAAGGGGAGTGGGGGGGGAAAAATCTAAATTATTTGTAAAAAGAATTTTTTGTTACTCATTTAGAAAATAATATTTTTTTTTAATGAAACAAACAAACAAAAGCATCTTTTTCTTCTCCTTTCCTGACATTATAGCTTCAAAACATCAACTGACAGGCGAGAAAAGCTGCTGTATGATTTCCAGAGAAAGCTTTGGTTTTATACTGATGGGGCCACAGGATCTGCCAGAGCAGAAGCAGGAACCCCAGAGCCAGACAAGGTATCTGCTCAGTGTCTCACATCCCCACGATGGGCTGCCTGGCAGGTAAGGGGCTTCTTTAAGCAATTCATGCACAAACACCTGTTAGAAAGAAAATAAAACCAACCACAGCAAAAGGATCTTCATGAGGCCTGAAAAAAATTGCTTTAAAGCTCTTCTTCTCTAAGATTTCCAAGCACTTATCCATTGTATATTAGACTGTGTCACTCATGGCATGCTCCATTAAAGGCTGGCTGGTTTGGGCCAGTGACTGTCAGTGCAAGGGCAGTGACACAGGGCTGGGTTTTTGTGGCTAAGTCATAAAATGTGAAATGTAATCACTGTTCAGGATGTGATCCTGAGCCTGATCCAGCCATCAGGAATTCAGAGATTTTGGGAAACTCTGCCAAGGCCAGAGCATACTGCTGCAGACCACTGCAGGGCTTCCCATTCCCTCCAGGAGGAGGTTCCAAACACACCCCAAGAAGCCTCTGTGGCCATGGGATGCCTGTGCCCAGCAGAGCTGTGGTTATTCCCCTCATCACAGCACAGCCTGCTGAAAAGGGAGCCCTCAACAGCTGCCAGAGATAAGAACATAATCCATGTTCAAGTGTGGTTAAGACATTTCTTCCTGGCAGGATTTGCTCCTTGATTTTCACACAGCAGGACCAGTTCAGAAAGGCTTGGGGCACTGGTGATGTACACAATGAAGGTAAAAACCCAACTGTGATGAACCCACGTGTCCTCACAACGACATTGGGACACTGCCCCTGGGGCAAAGGCTCAAACAGTGGGGTCTGCTCCCTGGGGAGAGGACACCCCTTCCTGCACCACTACACCTGGGGTCAGGCTGCACAGATGACAGCACAGCAGGTCCAACATGAAGCCTAAAAAGTTTTCAGCCCCACAGCCCAAATCCCTGACTTTCACCAAAAGCTCATTTGCAATGGTAAGGAAAGAAGGTAGGATTAAAAACAAGAACTCTATTAACACATGCAAATGTCGGTAAACTAATGAGATTCCAAAACTACCTCGCTCCCAGAAAGAAATTACCCAAATCAGGTCAATCTGAATAATAATGAGGTGACATTTTCTCCTCATGGGAGGCCAAGCCTACGCACGTGAAGCCTGAAGCTGCTTACAGCCCTCTTGTCTGAATGACCACATCAACCTAATAAACTTCTGTTACATCAATATTGTTCCTGTCACTGCACTTAGCATAATTAATGCAGATGCAATCAGGATGGAGAGCAAAACACTCTCTGCAAGCACACCCCAGTGCTGCAGTCACGCTGGCATTTTAAAAGTGGATTTAATCAAATGTTAATCAGGAGAGAAAAAGTTCAGGCAGGTGCAGCCACAAATAATCCAACAGGATTAAAGATGTCTGGGTGGCTGATTACCCTGCAGCACAGGAAATGCACATCGTGAGGAGGATGACAATATGTTTCCATCTCCTCCTTTAACAAGGGGCATTGTAATTACTTGAATATTTATTTTTCCAACTGGAAGCATCTGAAACATTTTGCAACATGTGACCTACCACCTCTCTTCTCCTTGTCTGTGCAAAACAACCTGAAGCTGGAGTGACCCGGTCAAAATGAATTTGTATGAGTATTTTCTCGTGCAGTCACCTGTTTGCATTATCATTTAATGAAATTCTATTATTAAATGTATGTTATTTTCCCCTTCAGTAACTTACTATCAGTAATGTTAAGGTACAGTCACATTCAAGAGTTTCCCTGCAAGTCTGGCGCTCCAAGGAACATCATGGATATTGCCACAGTTTTGTTGCAACACCCAGGGAGGAGTTTTTAACAAGTCTGAGCTCCTACAGAGAGCAGAGAGAGTGGAGTGGTTCGTGCAAAGCCCAGCCTGCAGGTTTTGGGCAGCCCTGGTTCCTGCCCAGGGTTCATCTGCTGCACAAGACAGGGCTTGGGGACCTTTTAGCTCATGGACTGGGGCTGGTCTATGTCACCAGGTTTACAGCCTGCTCCTTCAGCTCCTTATCAGCCCAGGAGGGAAATGCCAGTGGAATAACTCCAGCTTGAGCTGAAACTGAGCAAGAAAAGCTCATTTAGGAAAAGCACCAAGGGCGGGAGGGAGTGGGGCTGGTGGGGGCACACAGACAAGTGTTCCCATTCAGATGCCAAAACACATGTGAACAGACAATTTATTTACATTAGCCATTTTTTGGAAGAAGAAATGGGAAGGGGGAGAGGCTGGCTCCACTGTGCATTCTCATGTTCTGTCTCAGCAGATGGAAAGCTGCTGGGCCCCGTGCTTTACCCCCTTGGCACCACCCCACTGCCTGACGGCGAGGGGCCAGAGCATTGTGAACGAAACACCACAGCTCCATGGAGCCCTCTTCTTCCCAGGCCACTTTGCTCTTGGTCCACCCAGCCCTATCCATCTCTTTTCACTCCAAGTCCCACCACTGGCCTCTCCATGGTCAGGCAGGCTGCTGGAGGACCAGCACCCCCTTCAGCTCAGGTGGAGCTTAGCTTGCAGCCTCTGGTTGCAGGGAGGGATGCAAAACTACCAGGCTACATCCCAGAGGGCTTTTAGATGCTTCCAGTGCATCTCTCCAGGCCATGGACAAGGGGAGCAGATGAAAGGAAGCCCTGCAATTGGAGGATGCAGCGCTGGAAGTCACAGACCTGTGAGGGTCTCAGCACCTCAGAGGCTACACCAGAATGAGAATCTGCAAATGGCCCCAAAATCACACTTGGGTCTCAGTTTCAGACACCTCTCCCAGGGCAAGGAGACTTTGTACAATGAACTTACAACCTGGAGTATTCATTGCATCCCTCAAGGACCTCATGAAAGTAGGAGCTGGCTCTAGAGCTCAGCTTCAAGCTTCTCTCAGCTTGAGGGTGCTCAGGTTTGCAGCTCCAAGCTTAGGACTACCTGGGCTAAAGAAATCAAAGGTAAGGCACAGATCACCCTATCAGAGCTCATACAGTGGGATGCAGATGAGTCTTTCAAAAGGAAAAAAGAGCCAGAAAGCTCTTGGTGTGATCTGGATAAACGTGCAGTGGCCACATTTTTGGAGTAATTCCTTACACAAACTTTGAGGACACTGCCCAGCAGACCCAAGACAAGTTCAGACTAAAAGAACAAGCTGCATTTCAGAGATGGTGGGAATTAATGCAATTTCACCCCTCCAAGGCACAAGCTTATCTTGGATATATCACAGAAGGGAACGGCTGATTAAACAGTGCCATGTGGCTGATAATGAAGAGCCAAGAAACCAGACTGATGTCTGGATGCCAAGCATCTCACAGGCCCAAAAGGATGAAAAATAGCTTTTCATGTGGACTTGTGAACTAATTTTTTATATGTGATATTGTAAAATTGAAGTTTAAGATAATTATACAATTATAAAGCCTGCTCATGTTGGTATTCCACTAAAGGTATGTAAAACTTAACTGAGCTTCCTTCACAAAATACACTTTTTACCTATAAATAATTTTAATTTTAAACAAATGAAAATTTTCCTAGAGAAAATTATTACCTGAAATTTTATGCATCAGGTCTTGTTTTCAGTTTGCAAAAAAATTTTTTTCAGAAGAAAAAGAATAAAATGAGTAAAAACTCCCAAGTTCCCCATTAGACTTTAAATTTAGTATCTGAAACAAATTCAGGACTTAGTGCTCCCTGTCTGATCTCACAAACTGCTGAACTCAGCTCCATAAAAACCAGGATGTCTATTCCTGGGAGAGCTCCTTGTAAATCCTTAAACCTACTGGAGACTGGACAGGTGAGGTAAGTAATGAGCATGGGGGGTTTTCATGTAATTTTTCCCCATGTTTCTCAAATTCAAAATACCTCAGGGCTCCCAGTCTTCTTAGTTAGCTCAGACACACACAGAGGTGCAGAAACAGCTGACTGGAGAGAATGGGAAGCAGAACAAAGTGAACTGGAAACTAATGCCATGAGGAGCCCCATGGTCCATGGCTGTGGTGAACCCTGGGAGCATTCCCTGGGCCAAGCTGCCCATAGAGCCAACAGCACAGGTACTGGCCCAGAACCTGGTCCCTGGCAATAATGCACATCATAAATGTGAAATATTTACTAGGGTGACCAGGCTAAACTTCCAGCACACTCAGCCCCTTTTAAAATCAAGAGCAGCAAGTCTGATGGCAGCAGTTCTCTCTCCAGTCTTACAGGAAGCCATTTAAAATTGCAATTTCAGGAAGTTTTAGGCACACACCTACATCCATCCCTGGAAGTGGTTAAGGCCAGGTTAGATGGGGCTCTGAACAACCTGGTCTATTGAAAGGTGTCCCCGCCCATGGCAGGGGAGCTGGGGACAAGATGATCTTCAAGGGCCCTTTCAACCTAACCCACCCTATGATTCTATGATCCATCTTACCCAGCAGAGCCCATGACACTTGTTAAACTTATATTTATGTCAAAATGAAGCCAAGTTGAAGGTAAGCATATGTCTAAAGTGCAGCAGGTGCTGAGGAGAGTCAGCAAAGGGGAAAGGACATCTGTCCTGGGAGGGGAATGTTTCTCATTTTATAGTCCCTCCCAACATCCAGAGTTGTAGGTCTCGCCTCTGATTTTAGCTACTCCTTTGCTACAGTTTATAAATGAGTAATTGCTACTAAAATAGAACTGCTGATTTTTTTTTTTAATCTTTTTTTTTTTCCCCACAGCTGCATCTATTACCCAAGTGTACAAACACTGTGCTAACAAGATCACCTGACTCAGGTCTGTTTTTTATCACAGCAAACATGTTACAGATCTATAATCACAACCATGCCTCTCAACATGATTTGTGAGAACTCTGTTAACTGTTCATGCTAAAAATAGTCTTACTATTTTAAATTTAGCAGCATCACAATATCCCATGAGATTGTCAATGTTGGATTCTTGAGTGTTCGTGGCACTGCAGTTATTGGAAAGATGAATAGAAGTTTGGGTTCATGTTCCTTGATATGCTGCAAGAGCCCACCCAGGCTCTTCTCTCTCTTTCTGGGCTAAGTTGCGTTGTCAGCTTGCAGCTGATTTTGGGTATGTGGGAAGGGTCCATCAGGATTAGGCTGAGCCCACCAGACAAACACCAGGGCAGCTCTGTAGGGATCCTTTCTTTCCCCTGTTCTTCTCCCAGCCTCCACCTTTTGCAGCTCAGGGGCTTCCTGAGGCAGGTGAAATCTTTGGATCCAGTAATTCTCAGTGGATTTATTTCCAATCCAACACAGCCAAATCTGGGTTGGACCTAACAGCCTTTATTTTTGTGAGAAATTGTACACTTCAGTAACACCTGGTAACTGTGGCATTAGGAAATGCAGGTGTATCTTAACTTTTATGGATATATATATGCACAGAGAGAAATATCTTAAAGATATGTTAGAAATCTGTGGGTTTTTTGGAGGGGTGCAAAGCCTCAGCTGTGAGCAGCAGCAATGGCACAGAAACAGTTAAGGCCATAATTGATCTTCAGAACACCCACGATCAGCTCCTAAATCTGCCACAGACTTTCTGGTTTGCTTTGGGCATTTTAATTGAGTCTCTTATCTGTCAACCAGGAAAAATTATGCTGTTCCCCTCATAATGTCCATGGGGTGTACCAATTCCCAGCCCAGATTTTGCCTAAATTTAGGTATTTAACTACAGCACTTTATTGGAAGCTCCATAAGGTCAATGAAGAGAGACAGATGGTGTGAGAGTGAGACCCAATCTCCTAAGAGAGCTGTAGCTTTCTCTGGAGAGGTTTACTTCCTACCTGACATACTCAGGAGAAATCCTATAAAGTCTGGATAACTAATATAATTATTTTGCTGAAGTACCTGGAGTCAGGTACCATGAATATCCAGGTCTTAGCATTCAAAACAATGAGCTGATATAAAGAATATTTCCACTAACAGCATGGAACAACTGCATCCCACCTGCTGAGCCACAGCCCACATATCACTTGGATCTGTGTTCATGGCAGTGCCTGAGGATGGCAGATGTGAAACCCACAGGCCAAATGCATCCAGGTGCAAAGCACTGGCCTTTCCAGCATCACACTGACTGTCCCACTGACAGTCCCATCAAACTTTTGCCCTGCATGGACGTTATAACCTGCAGCTTTCACATCAGTTATATTTATATGACAGTAACTCAACTTCTGAAAGGTTTTTGTTGGTGTAATAATACTTATAAATAAGCACTTTGGTGCAGCTTAGGTTCATTCCAGCTAATGTACACAGTCACATCCTATACATACACTCTAAGTGTTTGTTTTGTTTAAATTCTTACACACCCTTGCACACCTGTACACACTTTCACACACTCTTGCACACTCTCTTGCTCTAACAAGAGCCCAGACACTTTCTAAAGCCCATGGCTAAAGCACAGATTGATGCTATATTCTCTGCTTTGCTGTTCATCTGCAGCACAGCTTGTTTATCTCCCAGAGTATGTTTTGCCACAGCCATAAACCTCACCTCAGCAAGAAGCATCTGAGCAATGCTTGGATGGGGAATTGTAAGCAGCCATGGCAAACAGCAGCCACCTGGCTCACGTCCCAGCGCTCTTCCATTCGAGCAGCTCAGTTCTTTGGTGGCCACTTAGAGTTGTATTTTATTTATATAGTGCTGCTAAACCTCATCTTTATTTGTTCATGCAAATTGCCTGAGTAGCCCTGGACTTGGAAGGGAAACACATTTTGTTCCCTGACAAAGAAACAGATGATCTCACTGGCAAATGGGACACATACGGCATTGTGTTTACTTTAGAGTAAGCTCCCTTACCAATCAAGCCACTTGACTTATCAAGCTTTCCCCCCCCTTCTCTATTATGGGGAAGTCTCCCATCAATGAGAAGAGGATGTCCCTTCTCCACCTCGTGCCATTTCCCATTCCCCTGCTGTAGGGTTGCTGCCCTGGTTGCCATGGCAGGGCTTTTAAGTGTGGTGCTGACAGGTCACACGCTGAAGAGGTCTGATCCCACCATAAAGCACATGGAAATCAATAGGATTCAGATCCTCCTAATGAAGGCATGAACTTACAAGACAGACTGTCCCTTTGTGCTCAACAAACTTATAAAGGGTCTCTAAAGCCAGGCTTGCTCTGAAATTCAGCCAGGTTTTCAAAACTGCTGTCTAAGGGCTCAGGCCTTTTGAAATGCAGCCCTCAGCACAGCCTCTGGTTATGGAGCACTTAATGTCTATTTGACTAAAGAGTCAAATCGTCTCAGGATTTTGGGCACATGGAAACCTAGCCCTTGGTACTGCATGTACTGAATCCTAAGAGCAAATTCCCTCAGTTAAATTTGCTGCAATAGATAAAGCACAGTAATCTCCTATTGGAGAATGCTTCTGGAATAACTCTTCCAGAAGATGGCATGCTCCATCACCATCCTCCTGCAGAAACTACTCCAAAAGCAAGTCAAGAACTCAGTTCCCCATGTTAACCCAGGAATCAGAAATGGACATGAACTTCTTTTCCATACCCCAAATGAATCAAGCCACCACAGGGCACATAGCTCTTTGCAAAGAAAAAAGTCTAAAGTCTCAAGGCATAAAATACTGATTCCACTGTGTTGTGTTCAGCACTGGAATGGGCTGCCCAGGGAGGTGGTGGAGTCACTGTCTCTGGAAGGTGATTTCAAGGAAAATCTGGATGTGGCACTCAGTGCCATGGTCTGGTGGACAAGGTGGTGTTAGGTCATAGCTTGGACTCGATGATCTCAAAGGTCTTTTCCAACCTAGTTAATTCTGTGATTTTGTGTTTCTTTTCTCCCCCTGTGGAACCTGTCCCTTATACTCCTACAAACCATGGATTGGCATTCTGGACTGAAGGAGCATCTTGTGACAAGGCTGTCTTTCAGCTCTTCCCAGGAGACTCTCGTCCTTAATGGACAAGTTGCCACCCAGGACTTCCCAAACCATGGAAGGCTCATCTTGCCATTTAACTCCACAACTTTTCCCAGCAACTCTTTCAAAGTTTGGACAATCTTTTCAGTGCACAAAACATAAAGTAACCTTACAAGTCCTCTTTGCTGAATTTTCTTTGTTGCAGCTGATATCCATCTGACTTATGAAGGACTGTAAGTCAATTGAATGACAGAGTAAAAGAAATAATGGAATCATCACTAGTCTGAGTCCTGTTATCCAAAATGCATGGTCGCACTTACACAGGGAATAATTTCAAATACAGTTCTCTGTTTCCAGAACATGTGACCACAAGTGCTCCTCTCCTAATTCATGACCTGTTGCTATGACACTCCACACAACCTCTGTTCCTTGCTGTTATTAATTAGCAGGACAGTTTTCAGCCCAGGGACTGTTGCCATGAGTGTTACCACAGCTATGAGCTAACACATTTGGAGACTCATAGTTAAATGAATTGCACGTGCTACCTGGTAGTGCCATTAGAGTCCAGGCCTTTTTACAGCTTTTTTTCCCTTCTATTTCCTCTTCTCAAGAACAGACTTTCTGGCAGTTGTAGACCTGCTGATAAAACATGTGAAATCTGTTCATGTGGAGGAGTGCAGAAAAGGCACCTTTTGTAAGGGCTTGCACAGTTGAGTACACACTATTATCTCTAACCATGTGCTGATTCACTTGTTTATCTGGGTTATTCCAGCCATAAAAATATCTGTGAACACACAGGAATCTTGTGCTTGTTTAAATGGCAGCATGAAAAACCTACTAGAGAGAGGACAGGACCCACAGATCCCCAAAGCACACAGTGTGTGCCAACTCCTCTGAAGGTACTGAAAGTAATTCTGCAGATCTAAACAAACCCCAACCCCAAATCTCCACTGCAGCTGTTCTTCTGCAACACTGGGAAGCATCACTCCCAAATATCTTTCTGACAGGCAACATTACGGTCCCTGAAATTCATCCTGCTGTCCTTTATTATGCTGCACTATTCAACAGAAAAGGTGAAGATCAAAATTCCCCACTCCTCTGCACATGAGTTATTGTGCAATGTCTTGGAGGCAGAGCTCGTAACAATCCTTTCATACATCTGCCTCAGCTTAAACTCTTCCTGGGGTTATCTGTGCAATGCAGGGAGGAGCAGTGTGAAAACAGCTGTGGGATATGGTTGGGTGCAGAGGGATGGAGGGTTTCCTTCCCTGGCATCACAACCAGTTGTGCTGTACATGCACATGAACCCTGGACAGAGCTAACTGGAGCCAGCAGCCAAGACTTCTCAGCCACACAGTTCAGCTGTGATATCAAAAGAGCACTCGACTGAGAACACATTCTGCTGCACTATTTCTGCTGCACGCTTCAGAAATCCTGACTGATCTTCCACCCAGGGGAAAATGAAGGAAAAAAATGGAGTAAGAAATTCCTACAACATCTGAACTGAATATATAGCTGTTGGCAGCTTTTGGTTTTGTGTTTTACCCCGAGCTTTCACTGGCAAGAGACAGTAAATTCACAAGCTCTTTCCAAGGAACCCAAGAGAGGAGGGAGTCTGCTTGACAGAGTTATATCTCTGGCAAGGAGCAGTGCTGATAATCACTTTCACTGGAGATGCTGTAAAGTGGCTCATAATTCATTTCTTTTGTACAATAAATGCAGGACAATTAAATCCAGCAGTCTTCGATATTGTGCACAGAAGTGTGGGACAATCCATCACTGCCTGCTTATACACAACAGCATAGAATGAACCCACCCAAAACAAAGAAGAAAAAAAGCAAATGTGCTTGGGTAAACCATCTCATCACATTTTCCCACAGTTACAGTGATCCAAGGTTGTTACTAGACTGTACTTAGCAAAGCTCCTTCCCTTTTAAGACTCAGATTTTATTTTCCTGTATTCATTTCCCTTTCTCACCCAGCAGGAAGAGATTTTGAACACAACTGTGTTTGTATTTTGTTAATACAAGACCTCTGCCTGTGCCATATTGGACTGGTACCCAGCCTCCTCTTTGCTGGCCCCCTGGTGAGACCAAATCAGGAATCTCCTTCATTTCAGTTGAATTTTGGCAAAGCCTCCTTTTTTTTGTTCTCCATATCCAGTGGAAGCAGATGAGGAGCTGAGAGCCTGCCTGGCCTGAGAATCCTAAACACTTAATTTTAGTAGAAAACATCACTAAAATCCAAGTCTTTTTTTCCTGACCAGTGGAACCAGCAAAGTGTGTTTTCCTACAGATCCCTGCTTGGAGAACGAGCTCCTTTTCCAATACCTAGGAAAGAATGACTTTGAGTTTGTATCATGGCATTTTCCTAAATGGCAGCATTACCAGAAGTCTCCTCCTCTTGCCAAAGCCACCTCTTTCCAAGTAGAAACATAACCACAGGAACTTCCATCTTCAATCAAAATTCCAGGGAAACCAGCCTATGGGTTGCAGAGTTCCTAGCAGAGATGAGCAGAGCTAGGCTAGTGCCTCTGGTGGAAAGTGGAACCAGCCTGGAACTCCTGCACCAAGTTGGAGAGCTCTGACCCCCCTGCTGTTACACTTCCCACTCATCACTGACCTCCCCTGAAGCTGCCCAGGGCACTCTGGTATCCAGTTCTGTGCAAGAAAGCTCCCAGTGCTAACACACAGTCCTTAATGGCTTTTTGAGGAGTTTAACAAAATTTTAACAACAGATTTTAACAGAAAGTCAGTCTGAGGCAGAAGTCCTTGTCCAGGATAAGAGCTCGTTGAGACCTGAGCCAACATTGCCACTAGCAATGGTCTTCAAACAGATCTCAAACCTGACCTTTTCAAGTGAGACGTTTTTGTCAGATCCAAAGAGGAGAAATAAATGATTCAGGGCCACACAAGGCTCTGTCACACAGGTCTGAAACCAGGCTGACAGGACACGATAACCTGGGGATGGAAAACAGTAAAGGGAAACTCACAGCATTCCTGCTTGCAAGCATTAAGAAAAAAAGAAAAAAAGTTTCTGCAAACATATTTCAGTCTGACTTGTTTGCAAGCTGTTGGCTTTGTGCTGTTTGCCATTCTTGGGATGCAATTAGACATCAGCATCCCTTGCCTTGTTCATACAGTGACTAAGATTAAGAACAAAATCAAAAACAATAACAAAGAGGACAGCAACTAATGAGCAATAAAAGCACATCCACATCACAAGCCAGTATCTTTGTGTTCTTCAGGACACTGATATTGAAGAATAATTGCTTTCCACCAAAGTGACATAATCACACTCTCTTCATGGATGGCAAGGACCAAAAGAAGAAAAAATAATTTTTTTAATGTTATTTCTTAAACAAAAGAAATTCTTCAAGATGTGTTTCCATGTCTAATCTGTAAAAATGCAAAAAAAACCCCACCTATTTGAGAAAGTCAGATTTGTTTAATCAAATATTCTACAGGAAGAAATTACTAAAGAAATGATCGAAACCATTTGGTATCCACAAGTTGTGCAATATTTACACTGCATAAAAAAGGCAATTTCATTGTAACTTTGCTTCCAAAAAACACGATGCTTACAGGATCTTGCTGTCTCTTTGTGTTTTTGTTTTTATGATCTCCCTTGAAATACTCTGAGCCCACGGGCAAATTTCAAATCTATTAGACAGAAGAGCAGCTGTCTCCAAGAGAGCCCTTTCTTATATATTTTATGAATACAGATGGCTGGATAGAGACTCACTGATCTCTCCCATGGAAAGAAAAGTTGCAGAGTGAGACTTTTTAGGGACATCAGAGACCCATAAAGATAATACAAATGCCCTAATTAATAGAAATGACTCAACTACAGTTCAAACCTTATTAGACTGCTGGGAATCCAAGCAAATGACCTAAATCCATAGGAAACCAGGCTTCAGTAATGTTGCTCCTCACAGTAAGTGTTTGAGGATCAGAGGTTTAAGTCCAAGTGGCTCCATGTGAACCAAAGTTTAGGTAGTTAATGCCCTCAGCCTGGGATCTCACTTAATCTGGGCATCTACTGCATCCAACACAGCATAGTCCTTCTGGGGGTCCCTCCTGGGGCTTCTCCACCTTGTGTGTGTCACCACCCTAACAAAGTGCAGCCTTGGCTGAGCTGCATGAGAGTTCTGAGTCCAGCAATACAGCAGCACTTACTTAATGTGATTCCTTAGGACTGTCCTGCAAACTGAGCTTTAAAATAAATGTTCAAGGCAAAATTGGGGTCTTTCCTGCAAGGGGAAAGAATGGATTCCTTTGGCCATCTTCAGCCTTCAGTAAAACACAACTTAAACAAGTAAAAGCTACTCTTTCATTATTTAATTGTGTTCTAGTTCTTTCTTTCTCATGCCCACACCTGATACTGAAGGAGTTAAAAATTAGCATGTGGCCCATGGTTTGAAGTTCACAGTTAAACACAGGGTGTTAGAGCCCACAAAAGAACAAGATGAAATTCCAGGAGACCAAACTAATTAATCTAACAGTCTCTTCTAGCAATAAAAGTTTTGAGTCTATCTCTCGAGGGTTTTTAATTGATTGTTTCAATTTTTCAAGTATTTATAACCATCTAAAGTATTATTCATTTTTCTCCTTTTATTAAATAAAAAAGCAAGCGAATATAGGAGTAAGGAAATTAATCCTGGATTCCACTAAAATATCAAGAGGAATTTTACCAAATGTCACTCTCTTCAAGCTGTGTGTATTTATTTAAACCATTTTGGTTAACAGCAGACCAGGGGGGCAACTTTCAGGCGAGGAGTTTTGCAAATATTTTAAGTAGAGTTTTAATTGACCCAGTTTGACATTAAAAGCACTTTTTAAACTCTTGATATTGTTAGCCATTTTAGATAAGTGGCAATAAATACAGATTAATTGTAGCAGATGAAATGGAATCTCGGGGCTGCGGTGGGCCGCTGAAAAGGCCCTTTGTGAGGCAGGGCGGTGGAGGATCGCGTGCTGGGCTTAGGCTGACAGAATCCCCCGTCAGCCTCCGCCAGGCTTTTGGTAGCTCACGCTGGGACCAACTGCAAAGACAACAAACTTTGGGCAAAGGCAAGAGGGGTGATTGGCAGGTCTGAAGAAAAACAAAAGCGCCAGGACCAAGGGCTCCCTTTTGATGGGAGCGCTGTGCAGCGCGGGACTCAAAGGGAAGCCAACACTGGGGCTTTTATTGTGTGGGAGATGATTGAACTGGGAATGTAAATTCAGGAAGACAACTTCTAAGATGCTGGTGTTTCAGAGAAATGCTGAGTAAATACTACAGACCCGGAGAGTGACCCCACAGGGGAGACTATCTGCTGAGTCTCTCCATAATGCTAAAATAACAAAACAGAAAACCCACCCACACGCCTTCTTATTTGCCTCTAAGTCTTGCATGCAAACACCCAAGAGATATCAGAAGGCTTTTTCAAAGGATCTCAAGGTCTGAATTACTCCTCACTGACAGTGCTTACATGGATATGGCCTGGTTGTAAGAGAACAGTGAAAAATCAGATACATAGGATGTCAAAAATTTTTTTTTTGTTTTTCTCATTTTGACTGCTTGCTTCTTCCCTTGCAAAAGGGATAACCATCCCTGATGAACAGAAATGAGAGCCTGCTCTCCTGTCTGCAGTTCTGTTTCCAGGCAGACCAGGCTGTGAATGACTGCATTGGCACTGAAGTGGCTTTTGTTCCCTCAGGCCAAGAAGAGAGGAAAGATGGAAACCCTTTACACTTCTGCATGTCCAAATCTACCTCTTCCATGCAATCACAGAGATGGAGAGTTTGGTCTGAGCAGCGGGGCTCACAGGGACATCTGCACAGTGGGCAAAATGTTTGGCTAACCTTGGGCTCCAACTGTATCACACAACAGGATGTGAAAATTGCTTATGGTCGGGTGTTACAGCTCCTTTTGTAATCTCAAAGAAACCTATCTCTGGATGAGTTTTCCAGAGGTGGTGGCAGAGGGCTTTCTTTTCCCCTTGAGACCACACCAAGATGCTTTCCAAGGCATGACAGAAAGTAATCCTGTGTCAGTCTTCTGCTTGCAAATTTGCCTTAGGACTCACAACGTTCTGCCATTGGCAGAATGCAAAATGTTGCTCAGGGAGCCCTCAGTGCACTGAGCAGCTCGTTCAAGGTCAGGTAGAGGTAAGCACAAAACACCCTGAATTCTTGACTCCTGCTCTCAGGGTTCAATAAATCCCACTCATCTGAAAGTCTGGCATCTGTTGGAAGCCAGTTTTTTAGGCTTCCTCTGTGGTCAGGGGAAAGATATCTCCAGAGGGCAATTCCTTCCATCTTAAAGTATGCATCTGAGATAAGTGGGAGGGTTTGTCCTCTGATGGTCTTATACAGAACACACAATAAACTTTCAGACACCTAGAGTTCAAGAGGGAGAGTCCCACCCCAACAGCTGTCACTGTTACCAAGACACTAGATACATAATGCTCAATCTCAAGCAAAAGAGAGTAAAATTAAGACCTAACCCCGGCTTGGCTTTTCTGATCCCCATCTGTATTTTTCTTTGGAAAAGTTTCAAGTACTCTCCTCATCACAATGTTTTCTGAGTATCTTCTCCAACTGCTGTGTGACAACCATCCCTTTGTCTAATAAGCTAAAGTTGCAAACCCCTTTCCTCCAGGTCATGCTTTACTCTTTCCTTTGTTTCTTAGCATTGTTCCCCACTGCCAGTGAGCTACTTCAGCTCCCAAGGGAATGACCTTGGTTCTGGGGAAAGCGTTCCTAACTCTGCACACAGGAATGCTGCCCCAGGCTGCCTCCTGGACTCACAGGAGTTTCTGATGCTCTTTTCACCCCTTGTCCACTTAAGAACATTTTTGGGCATGGTTGATGGCACACTTGGCCAATTAGCAGTAGTGAGGCTGCACAGTTTGAGTGCCCACGACTCATTAGGTTTATAGAGTCCTGGAGCCATGCCTCGGTCACCTTTATTAACCTGCTCCCTGCGAGTGCTCTGGCCTCGAGAATGAACACCTCATTAGAGGGCAGCCCAGAGGTAATGTGGCTCCTCAGATACTCTAAATAACTGTTTGCTGTAAACATCATCATTACATTTAAGCCATGCCATGCCTGATCTATTTACTACACACCAAACTCTCCCACCACATGCAGAGGAACCAGAAAAATGCCGTTGTCTATGGGGATGTGTCTCACCTCCCTCTCCCACTGGGATTTTCTGAGCTCTAATAAAAGTTGACCTCATGCTGTGCCCTTTCAGTGGATGCACACTATGAATGTCTTTTTCTTCTATCCAATCACTTATTTTCATGAAGCATGCAAGAACTTATTATCTTGGAGACTCAGCCATCTGTCGGGTTTGGTTATAATCAGCCAACAGATGAAAAAATTTATGAGGGCGAAGGACATAGTCACACACACCTATATATACACACATGCATACTCACAAATACTGCCATTGCTTAAGCCTCATTTCCTTAGGAAACCAGATTAAAAATAGCATTGATGTCAATAATGAAGTCTTTATTTCTTTGGCAGATCTCTGTTCCTTTTAAACCAATCCTCCCAGTGAGAGGTACTGCAGAATTTTCAACTGGAACCAGACCAGATCGCTAAGTGATAAGAACCTCACAGCAGTTTCACTGTACCTCAAACACCTCAAGGAAAAACACAAAGTGAATGTGAATTCTGTATAAATACTGAAAACTGGTGCTGAATTTCATACCGAGTTAACCCAGTGGTGGCATTTGATTTTTCTCTCCATTTAGCCTCAGTGTGTAAATACTATTTTAAAAAGTTTGCAAACCTCAGTATTTAAGGTATTTCCCATAATAAAGTACAGAAAAATACTAAAGAAGACTTAAGTTATGAATTTAAATACAAGTCACATACATTTCAGCCCTGCAACGTTATTCCAGGAAAATGATGGGACATTTCACTTTTCTGATGGAGAGTTCCAAAGCTGAACTCCACCAAAATGTTGTGTTTAGATTAATAAGGTGTTTGGAAGTTCTCTAGCAGAGTAATTGTCAAGTGATGAGCAAAATTTCATGTAAATCTAAGCATTTAGGTAGGTCTCATTGATTATCTCTTGCAAACTAGAAGTTCCAAGGTGGGTTCATCTTGCTTTTTGTTTGTTCACCTGCCTCTTCATTCCTACAGCCTGCCTGGAGGCTGACTGGGAGCAAAGCCTGGTAGTTCTGAAATCGTATTTTGCCATATTTCACTTCACAACTCTTTAGCAAACTTCTCTACGAAGAAGAGCTTGCCTATCTCCAAGTCAGTCCATTTTTGCCAAAAATTACCATATTTTCCAGTTTTGTGAGTAATCTTTTCAAAAACCAATTTGAAACAGCAACACTTTTCCACAGACTGAAGTTTCTTCTCACTCCCCATCAGTCCAGTCCAAACTCAGGGTTTCTACTGAAGAGAGCAGAAAGGGAGCTGAGATTCAGGCACGAACCCCAACGCTTTCCAGTTTCGGATGGCAGCTCAGCTATTGGACTTGGGCTTGAGCCCAGTTTCAGTTGCCACCAGAGCAATTTTGTCCAAGAGACCTCTGTTGCTTTCTGCAGGCCTCCATAAAATGCCTGAACGGTGGCAGAGTTTGTGTTTTGAATGTCTAAGAGAGGTGAATAACTGAAGTTTACGACATCTCGTTTTGCCGGCTGGAGCTTTAATTATTTCCCTTCTGCCCCTCTAAGTAATTCTACCTTCACTTTACATTTCTGATGTTTAAATATTGTTTTTGGGCAGAGGTATACTGCGCATACATTTTCTTTTCCTTGACACATCTCTTCTGATCTACCAGAGAAAATAACAATGGAACTGGGATTTAATAGGCTTATAAAGAGGGTATTGATGTGAAAGCAGCAGCCTAGATTAAAGACCAGGAATGACAAATAAATAATGTCTCATCCAGGTGCACATGCCAGTCACCTTGATGTCAGTTGCAGAACTACCATTAATTCAGTGAGAATAGGATCTGATCCCAAATCCATAAATCCTTTCTCAGCAAGTTTTCTCTGATGATATTCCTGGCACAACCATGACTAAGAAAACCTGAAACTCTCACAAGAACGCCCAGTTTAATGAGATTTCCAGTCCCAGTTTCCATACCAGTAAAAATCCTCAAGAAATCCACATAAATTACAGTCAGGCTTTCTAAAGCTTTCAGTTTCAAATCCACTTTTGCAAAACAACTAACTCCAGCCAGCAGTTGTGCCCTGTCTTTCCAGAGCACCAAGACAACCACTGGTTCTTCTCCATACGCAGTCCTCTTGCAACTTGGCTCTAAAACTGGTCAGAAATCGCTTGAACCTCTAAGAGACCAACACCACAAGCAGTACAAACTGGTTCCTAAATATCTGGCTTTGCTAAATTCCCTTTGCAGCTTCTGTTCCAACAGCTGGAGGCTCCAAGAGTGGAGCTGCAGGGGATACAGCTATGGTGGTCCAGGATGCCTTGGGACTTCCCTGCTCCTCCTCCGGAGTACGCACCCAGGCAGGAGGGGCAGAAGAAAGGAACGTGAGCTCAGGCCAAACCCAACAACTTGCATTAATTTGAAATACCACTGAAGGATCTTTGCTTGCACTCCAGGCTCTGAATTCAAGGAAATGGAGTAACCAGATTTCCTTCTGCTCTGGGACAACACCAGACAGCAGGGGGACTAAAAGTACACTTGGGTGCAGAGACATTTTAGCCACTGCAGGCAGCTCACAAAGGTATCCCAGCTGAGACAAGATCCTTGGATCCTTTGCAATCTGCTTGCCTTTCACAGGAGCATCCCACAGAAACCTCAGTGGTACAGGAAGGTTGCCAGTCCTTGGGTTCACCTCATTGCTCTTCTAAAATCTTCCCAACAGCACTGTTAGAGCTGGATGGGAATTTTCAGCTGAGTTTTGGGATGGGAAGTGATGAATTGTCTGGCATCCATATATTGATTTCAACACTCCCATTATGAAATCTAGAGTTATATGGGGGCTCTGCCTGGTCTCCTGAGAGCTTACAGGGTGGCCTGTGGATCCACAGCAAGCTCTTGTGTGTGTGGGGGTGAAAAAGTATTTCATCCCATGCTTAAGCTCATTCCTGTTCAGCAGAGTGCTTAAGCCTCTCATGCTTCTTCGGTTCTGAAGAGAAAATTTCTCAAATTATGTCTACATTTTTTACATCTCAGATGTTGAAGAGAAATACAGTAAGGGCATAGCCAAAATCCCTATGTTATAGGGCAGGAGGGGCCAATAGTTTTCTTTCCTTTGAGAACAGTGAGGCAGAATTAGACTTATACAGTAGAACTTGGCACAGGCATAATAATAAATATGATATGAAAATGTCAGGGACCCAGAGGAGCTGACATTAATGTATGTGCTTCTTTAAACCCAAATCCTACAGAGCACAGGCAACTTTCCCCATTCATCACAGGCAGCATTACACCAGAGATGTGAATGTGCACACTGCAGTTTGCAAGGCCCATTTTAGTTGCTTTCAGCATTTATTTGAATATCTACAATCAGCAAACAAAGAGCTGGATTTGGGGTTGCATCCACTTCCAATGAAGAAACAATGAAAGCAAAGGTGGGCAGTGGCCAGGTGGAACTCCCTGTTGAGCACAATGAATTCTCCACCAGACCACCAACACCCAGGGCTTGTCCAGCTTCCCTCAATAGTTTAGGTCATGACATACCAGGAGAAAAAACAAAGAGCAGCCCCAAATATTGGAGTCTGTTATTTTGCCTACTACGTGTCTTGCCTTGCTTGCTTGGGTACAGGCGACAGAGGCTTCAAGACAGCTCTCACCATTGCATAGGCTACGCTGTGTTTCTACAATTAATATCTTGTTATGCAGCAAGAGTTCCTCAAACCAGAACTACAGGAATCAGCCTGCAGAACAGAAGTTCCCTTTTCACAAAAGAGTGGTGCAGGCAGGTTTATTTTGGCCTCCCTAACTGAGGTGCTTTTTGCCGATTTAAGCTTCAGGTGAAAAGCAAATATTCAGGGACTTCCAAACCCCTGTATTATACGAGATCAATGTACATAAAAAAAAGTTCCCTTGAATTTTTTTTTTTTTTTAAGGACTGCAGGCTGGATTTGCACTTGGAACAAGCTTTTCCCCAGTGGAGTATCTCCTGATTTACAACCGAGTGTCTGAAAAGAGAATCAGGCATTGCCTGTTTAATGAAGACTTTTAAATGAATCAGTTGCATGGTTTTGGTCAAAATTAGCATGCAAGTCTATTTCTAAAAGCAAAGTGATACTTTGCCTTAAAAACTAATAGTAAAAGAAGTCCATACACAAAAACAGGCTGACCTCACTACAAGCATCTGGATGCCCAAATAAACACGAGCAGAGGGAATTCTAGCATCTGCAAACTGTTAATTCACCCTTTTCTTCTCTTTTGTAGGCTCGCCAAGTTCAATCTCCTGGTCGCCAACTTCTTGCTCCACTGAGACAAGCCCGTTGATGAACTGTGCTGGTGATGTCAGTAGCACCACTAATCAGCGTTGGATCAGGACGCCTGACCTGGGGGATAAAGTCTCTTTATATTCCAGCCTGCAAGTGCTTTCTTTTTTCTTTTTTTTCCCCCCTCATTCTTTTTTTCCTTTTGTGTTCCACACAGGATCTGAGATGACGAGTGAAAATCGTAAAGAGCTGCACAGTCCTGGTGGAGAGAGGAACGGACTTCCAGTGAGTTGGCTCCCAGTGACACAACAGGGGTGTAACTTGGTTTGCAGGTAACGCTGCCTCAGTTGGGAGTGCAAGGCAGATATCTGCATATTCAGCATCTGTAAATCCCCATCCCTCAGTGTGCAGCTGGACAGCGCCCTCAAGGCACTTCCCTCCTGAAAAAACACTTCCAAGTAACACATGTGAACCCCAGCGCCAGGTCCTGCGGCAGGTGCTAATGGCTTTCACAAAGGCTCTCAGATTTTAATTAGTGGAGTTTAAGTTGTTCATAGTATCCATCACTTCCTCTCCTTTTCCAAACTACTGAGTAAAAATATGGTTTTCCAACAAAATCCCACTGCCACCTTCCCTCTGCCCCCTCATTAACATCTGTAATGTTCCAGCTCAGTTGTGGTCAGCTCGTTAGCTGTTGATGAAGCACGTTCAAGCTACATCACCTGGATATCTCCTCAGACATGCTTTAGTTTTCAGAGAAAAATAAGGGCATCTCAGTGGTGATCAAGATCATTGCAGACTTGAGTCATCTTGGGGATGTCCATCACTCCTACTCATTGCAGAAGGTGAAGGGTGAGCCTGCTTCTGTCTTTGCTACACCAAGTATCTAAAATGATGTGTGCTGAAATTCCCTTGGGAATCCTCTGCACAGAGGACCAAAAGGAAAAAGCTGCAGCTGAGGACTACAAGGAGGAGATTTTATATTCTCATTGTGCTCTCACACAAGCCCCATCCTATAGAAAAGTTGCTCAGTTTTCTCTTTCTCTACTGAAAACCGAGTGCAACCCACTTCTGGGCCCCATTCTGAAGAACCACCAGAGAACATTTACTTTGGAAACAGGTAACATTGCTGTTTGAGAGCATGGATTAGATGCCCTTTAGAGATTTCTTTCAACCCAAACTATTCCATGATCCCTGCTAACAGTCTAATCTATGATGATCAGAATCATTCCTGATGACACTTGACCATCTCAGTGGTGACTGAGAGAACTCTGAAGGACAGGCAGGGAATTCACCTGTTCTGAGCATGGAAATGATCAAATTCTCCTTCTGCTGTTCCTGCTCTGGGATGGATTCTTCTGCTTTTATGGCAGCATGCAGAGACTTACAGCAGAACCTCTATTTATTTTCTTGCAGAACATCTCAAAAATTTAAACCTAACCCATCAACAAATATGTACCTAAACTCATCCACCTAAGCCTGCAGATGAGCAAGAGTGCTCTTTCACACGAACAGATTTCTGTTATCACCCTGAGCTGAGGGCAATCTGGCTTCCACCACACCACAGACAACAGCTGAGTCCTCTCTGACCTCTCAGATGCTGTGGGGGCTGGTGGGATGGTTTAACATGTGCTTTCCTCCACCCCACAACCATGGTCCAGAGACAATCTGCTTCTCCTCTTGCTGTGTGAGATGCTATGGCACTTGCATTTCAACTCTGTCTCAGTAGAAGAATATTCTCCATGATATATTTATTATTTTAAGAAACAAACCCCACTGCATTAAAGCCTACTGATTTGGCTGCTAATAAACATTGTGAACTGGAGCAGCATCTGAATTCCTGAAGCAGTAAATCCAGCTCTTAGCTACAAAACTGACAGCTCTCATAAAAGAAAGAAAAAAAATGCAAGTAAAACATCCTAAGGAAATTATCGTTCAAATTAACTGCAGACATAAATTTATCCATCTGTTATCATAAGTGTTACTTGAAAATTATTTGCCCATAAAAATGAAATAAACCAGAGTGGTTTTTTTCTTAAACATTGACTTCATGTATGGTCTTAGTTGCCAAACTATTAACTCTTTTTAACAGCCCGTGTGCTCTTGGCTGTGTGTCTCTTTCTTGGCTGTAAATGGACCTTTATATATTGTCTGTATAAATGAGGTCTAAGGCACTTCACTGTTATTATAGATCAATAATTCCAAGCAAACCATCCTGACTGTCAAAACATAAAATCCAAAGCAAATGGCCAAATTTTACTTGGTAGTACTCTATTTAGTTACCTTTATTCATTCAAAGGGAAAAGCTGCCTGCCCATTAAATGAAAAATATCATTTAACTGCACAAACAATAACTCCTGTTTCACTCCTAGGATACAGTTACTGTGAATACAGGTACAGTGAGATTTTTACATTAAGTTTGAGCATGGTAAACACTGGCAGGAGAGGAACAAAGTCTATAGAATTGGGTACAGAGCTGGGTCCCTTTTACCCAGAGCCTGTATTTTTCTTGGAGAAGAGAAAGAAATGAAAGTAGAAAGAATAAATGGCTATTTTCACTTCTATGTGTTTTATAAAGGAATAAATGAAAAGTCTGAATTACTCCAACACATTCAAATAGTCAGTAAAGCCACAGAAGGCAGGAAAGGGGGAAATCTATTGAAAAGTCTATTTCTTATTTTTAAAAATGACAGAAAACTGAAAACTTCCTTTTAGAATTGTGTAATTTTGTTGTTGTTGTTGTTTTAATACTTTTGACTGGAACAAATTCCCCCATCTTTCAACAGCAGAAAAAAGCTTTGCTTCACTTTATGAAAAACTGTTTTATCTCTGCTTGCTTGGACATTCAAATGCCTGTCTCCTGCCCACTCCTTTGTCCCCAGGATTTGTCTGTTGGATGTTTCACAGGCTCGTGCCTGTGAACCAGCTCTCCTATGATGCACCACAAGGTCTTTGCAGCACAGCTCAAAGTGGCACATAGTGAAATTCTTGTAGGAATCCCAGTTTACAGGACAGTGACACCCAAGCACCTGGAATTTTGATTGACATCTGCAAAAAGCAGACTTGTTTTTCTAGAAAGAACAGAAAAATTCAGTTCTCCAAAAATGCCCTATTTTATACCAAAAAAACCTATCAGCTGAAAGATTTTGATCAACCTTCTTTTTAACATGAAAGCAAGATGAAGAAGTTAGAAAATCTATGTATAAAAAAGGTAATAACCAGCCCATAAACACTCAGAACTGCTCAGCTAAATTTGCCCGCTCTATTCCAATCAGTTCAATGGCCACATCTAAGCTGAATGGGTGTTTCCAGTGGTGACCTGACCTCCAGATCTGCTGGGACCAGGGTGTGGAATCTGTCCCTACATGAAGATTATTTAGATCTAGTCAGAGAGGTTGCCACACCTCCCTCCAGCTGGGTGAACTGATGGAAAAGTGAATTTTCTGTTATGGGGACAGGGCTTTACACTCTGCCACGTGTCAGCCCAGGAGGGATTTCTGACCCCACACTTTCTGCTGGCAGACATCTGCATCCCTCCAGCTCAGTGGCACCAGGCTCCTGCACCACCAGGCTGCCAGGATGGCATCATCTTGTTTTGCATTTGAAGCCACTCACTGGATTTGTCAGGGGGCTTTGTGGTTTTTTTTTTTTTGGTTTTGCAGTGATGGGGCAGGATACACTGAGCCAAACCTGACTTTAATTTGCAAAGAACCACCTACATGGTTCCTTCTGCCTTAGTCAAGCTCATTATACTAATTCATTATTAGGTGCCATCCATGGCACTGGGATCTCAAAATAAGCTGAGGATGGTGCCCCAAGAGAGCAACAGAGCCTCAGCTGCTGCATGCAAGAGCCAGGTAAAGCTTCCCTGGCAGTACCCACAAGGTGCAGCTCCCTGCAGGGAGGAACAGGCAGGGCTCTGCCTCAGGAGGGCTGTTTTTTGGGGAAGCTCCTATTTCCCAGCCCCTTGGCTCCAGTTATACCTGGGAGTTACAGGATACCTCTGAGTCCATATGAATCACCCTGTAGGGCTTGAGGCTCCCTCCTAGAGCAGCCCTGGTCTGTAAAACTGCATTTTTTGAAGTGTTTCCAAGGTGCTTTTTTCATAACAGGCTTATTTTCTTACTTAGGAAAATAGTTATTTTCCTAATTTTATTTGGTAGCAGAGTTTTATCCGATTCTTCCTTTCCCAGAAATGAGGATGGAGATTATGAAATTTGGAAAACAATTCATAATACACATATATGATTTAATTACTATTCATACATTAGTTCCAAAATCCTCAAAATTAAGGGCATAAAGGGCAATATCTTCTGAATACATTGTCCAGAATACTTTTTTTCCAAATTATTTCCCCTTCATCATGTTAGTCTTAGAGATGCAGAATCTTAAATTGCACTGTTCTGGGGGCAAATAAACTCCCACAGACTCTATCATAACCTAACTGAAAGTGCCTTCAGTTAGCCTATCCTAACTGAAAGTGCATTCCTAAAATTCTGCCCTTCAGAATTCATGGGAATATGTGAAAGTCTCGATTTTCATCAAAAACATCCTTTACTTTTATAAAAGGCAAAACCAAACCCTCAACGTTTCATAAAACAATTTGAATTCATGACCCAAGCACATACCAAAGAAAACTCTCAAAATTCAAGAGCTAGATATAGGGATGCAAAATAAAAGGTTTATCAGTAAAACTCACTCTTCTAATTCAGTGCATGGGGGAAAAGAGGAATCAAAAATCCTTCAGAAAAAAAAAAAACAAAGTGGATTTGAATCATAAGAGGAAATGAACTTGGCTGCACTTTGGTCACATAAAAGTTTTGGCATTAAAAAAATTAACAATTTTCTTAGTGTTCATTGCATGAAGAAAAAAAACCCAGAGAAGAAAGCAGGAATTAATTGTACTTAGAGCAGGGATAGCTTGCAGGGATGGCCCAATTTGGTGAGAAAAGCCAAAGGGATGTTGGAACAAAGAACCCAAACCAAAAAGCTTTCCTCAGCATTTCCCACATCCCAGCCTTCAATAAATGTGGCTGTGTGTGTCTGTTCTGTCCTGCCACAGTCAATGATGGGAAACAAAACAACCCAGCAACAAAGGCACTTTTCAACATCACCACAAATGGGCCTAAAAGACAACATAAGACTTCTCTTTATGAGCCAGCATTCCCAAGGGATGCTCCCTGGGAGTTTCAGGTAGGTGCTCTCTGATGGGGACAGTGAAAGGAAGCTCAAACCTCCTAAAAATTAAAAGTGCCTTTCTACAGAATGTAACATGGAATTAGCATCCATTGGCTTAATTTCCCTTCTGGTAATAGCACAAACAAATAGCTGCAGTGGCTTGGATCCATGACCCACCCAGTCCAAGATCCTGCCTCAAGCCATGGTCTGTGGCTGCTGCCTTGCAAAAATCTGTAGAGCAGGACAAGTGGGCAGTGATGCCCAGTTTATCCTCTCAGCTCCATTTATGTACTGGTGAAGGGATTTTCAAAACTGGACACTTTATCTAAGGCATCATGTTTGACAATCTGTGATAAACTTCACTCCTTGGGTTAGACAAGCTGGTTTTTATGAATGCCTGTCCAATTATGAGCCATCGTGATATATTTTCCTACTGTAAAAACAGTTAAGCAAAACTCCTTAGCCAGAAATATCAGCCAAGCCTGAGATTAAATAAGCTTGGGAAAATTCAGTCCGGATACCCTCAAAAAAATAAATACATCAAAATGCACGTGTCTCTGCTAAAAGCCACAGTCTTTAATCAAAATTCCCACTGAAGTGAGTAGCAAGAGGTGAGTTGTTGCCAAAGTTCATAGTGAGAGCCATGGGATGGGAAGCAAAGTTCTGTCAAAAATGAGAAATTGCCAAGGAGAGGGAGCAGGAGGAGCAGTTTGGTTCTCAGCACAGCACTCTCAGGCTGCCTTGAAGTCAAGGGAGCTCAAAGAGACACTTGAGCTGGTGCTCAGGATTCTGCTGAGCTGGGGCCTGAAGGGTTATTATTTATACTCTTATCACACAGAAATGTGAATTCCATTGGAAAAGGGAAAAGAAATAAAAAGGAAGAGAAAGGACAGTAGCACATATTGTTGCAGGCTCACAGAAATACTGCAGACATCTTTGTTCTGCAGACTTCAGGGAGAGCACTTAAACAGGCAGAGGGACACTTTGGATTTTTACTGAATGGTTTAAAATGCTGGTATTTAGCTACACACAGAACTCCTGCACTTGTGCAAAGCTCAAAAGCAGTCAGTCTGTACAGACACAGCACCAAAGCAGCTCAGTCACCCATCAAGGTCTGACTGCAGCAGCCCCACAAGGTTTGAAACCCTGGGCCAGCACCTGGAGCCACACACACATGTGCCTGTGCCACCAAGGGGTTTGGGTCTGCCAGTCACTGCCATCAGCACCTGGGCTTGCAAGTTCAAAGGCACTTAAACAACCTCCTACACTTGTGGCCAAGCAGCCCACAGGTCTGGGAAGGGAACAAACACATCAGGACAGAAAGTGCTTACAGTGAGATGGAAAACAAGGGAGTGCAGCCTCTGTGCAGCCTGCCTGGACCTAGACCCACCTCCTACAACAACTCTCTCCATTTCAGAAGTGGGTCTGGACAAACAAAAGTCTTTCTGCTTCAAAGGGAAGCCTCCTAAGAAACCCTCCTGCAGGCCCAGAGACCTGAAGCATTCCAAACACTTTACTTATCATGGTAGCTGAGTAAAACAGAGAAAATCATGCCATACCTGCTCCAAAGGCAAAGAAGAAGCTCTTGTCTCTGTTCTCCCTTAAAAGTGACATCACTCTTTTCCCCATCCTCTCATTCCTCTTGTAGATGAGCTCCTGTCTGAAGTAGCTGTCTATTTCCTGAGCCGTCACCTGCTCGTGGGGTGGGAGTGTGGTGTTGATGAAGTTTGGGACCTGAAACAGAGAGAGAGGCCATAGCTCAGGTGGCATTGGTTAAGGAACCCATAAAACACTGCATGTTTTAATCCTTCTTTAAGCCTTCTTTAAGCCACCTGAGCATCACTATCACACAAAAAACCATTAGAGGATCAGAGCATGGGAGGTTGTTAAGAACTCTAAGAAAAAAAAGGAAAAGAAAAATATTCCCAAGAAATATACATTTTTTTTTAAAAGTGCATTTTACTAAAGGAAATTTTAGTTAATTTTGATTTTTCTCTGTCCCTTCATCAAAATGTAGTTTCAGGCATTACATTTGGGTGAGTTACTTGGACCTTTATTCCTTGCTTGTTAAAACCAAAAATTGTTGGCTGTTTAATGCCAAATTCCTGTGATCTGTTCTCAGCTGAGGTCACCATGAACTAAACAAGGACTGTAAGATCTGGCTTGTATATGTGGCTTTTTAAGAACATAAGAGTTTAAAAAGAGAAAGGGATAGCAAATGCAGACACAGAAGATGCACACAGAGTAAACCCCCTTATCCTTACATGCTATTAGGTCTCACCAGGGAAGACCATGCATTGCAACATATAAATCCCTGGAACATCCCTGATATATCTGAGGAAGAGATTTTCACAAGAACTGTTCCTTCAGTCCCTGCTTTTGTGAGATGTTCACAGACACAGCAGAAAGGCTGAAACCCCCATGACCATTACTCAGGGCAGCAGAGCCAGGAATGAGCCAAGATCCAAGCTGTAATGGACAGATAAGCCAAAAGTCTCTGATTATTAGGACAACAACTTGTTTTGACATGTGAAGGTCCCAGGTCTACCACAAGAGTTGGGGAGCCCATGTACCCTGCAGAGAGAAGAGCTGTAAGGGGGCAATGTTTGACAACTGCTACAGGACCCAGGCACATTCTGGTGATTTTCTGTGCCTCACCACTGGAAAGCAGCTTAAGCTGCAAACCCCAGATTCAGATTTCTGAGTCCCTAGGTACATGTAAAGCTGCCAGGATTTCCAGTGCTAATCTGAGTGGGTAATGACATCACATGCACAGCCCATGAGGGGAACATCCCTCACTCACTGTGCTGAAATACTTGGTGCAGTGACTCTGTTACTTGGGTTAAATCTTTCTCTGGTTTTCTACTATACCAAATTCCTGTATTCATTTTTTAGAACTTGCCTTTAGTTTTTGTTTTTCAGCTCACCTCTTCCTGTTCCACTTGGCCACATGGTTTTATCACAGCATTTTTTGTCTCTTTCCACCCTCTTTGCCTCTCAAAAAGTTTTCAGGAAGTCCTAGGCAGAAAAACTGATTTCCATCCTCCCAGTGATTCTCTTTAAAGCTTTTTATTGCAGCCCCATCTCAATCACTCCTAATATATGTGAGAGACCGAGCAGCAGAGATTTCTCACCATGCAGGATGAGTCTGCACTGGATTCACACCAAAGGCTGCTCCCAACTGACCAAGACAGAAAAGGGGACCACATCTCCTGAGCCAGGGCATCCCAAAGGGATGGAGATAACACTCCATCTCAGGGACTCTGCCCCAGCCTATTGGTCTCACAGCCCAGCTGGATGTTTGATTTTCCAAACTGCTTCTTTCTCAACCGGCTTTGCCAAATTTGTGCTCCTCACAGCACATCTTTCTTTTAGGGTTCAGCTGCATTACCCTGAGTCATTCCTTCCTCCAGGCTTTCCAGCATGGCTTGGCATCACCAGTGTAACTTGTGAACTCCTCAGAGCATGCAAGTACTTTGCACCTTGTTCTCAGTTTAGCCCTTAGCCAGCACTCAACAAGTAATAAGTGCCATTAAGTCAGACCTATTGGAGACACCAGTTTCCTGTGAAAACCCAAGGAAGTTGCCTCCATGTCTGGCAGGAACATGTGTTTGTCTCAAAGGGATGGAGGAGCAGACTGACAATGTCAAAGAGATAAAATGCTGCTGGCTACAGCAGCAAAGGATGTAGTGGCTTCCATTCCTGGTGAAAAATAGGGAGAGATTTATATTGCTGGAATAAAGTCTGAGGAATGAGTAGTCATTTTACACTTGCAGTAAACTCTGTAATGCAAAGCTGCAAATCAACTGGTCCATGGAGCTATCACAAGGCTTTGCATCTCCTCTGTGCTGGGGCTCTCAGGCAGGAGTCAGGGAAGCCTTGAGACACTGAACTGGAAAGTGATACTTTCTGGAAGCACCCGAAGGCTCAACACCCCCGTAAGAGAAGTCTCTTCTTCCCTGCTTCTTGCTGAAGGGAAGGCTGGGACCTGGTTTTGAATCACTTGAGATTCTTTGGGGAAAGCAAGGTGCAGCCTTTCCTGTGAGCACAACCTGTTCCTGCACAAAGCAGGAGCAGCAGTGCTGGGGGACCAAGCAGCTTTGTGCATCCCACTGGTGATGGAGGTCTAGACAGCCAAAACACAGATGTTGTATTTAGGCCTGGTCCAACAAGGGCTTTGCCAAGAAGGGAAGCACCTTTCACCTCCTTGTGCAACTCCACCACTCACAATCCTACATCCACATTTAACCTATAGTTTGTTCCTTCTCTTTATCTAACCTAAAATACAGTACACAAACCAGAGCCATTTACTTGCCTTTTTGCCCCCTCCCTTTCTTTCCTGCTCTTCTGTGGGAAAAAGTCTGCCAATGGCAGAGAGATAAACTTAAAACCAAGGACTGGGTTTTGTCAATGTTTCTTTTGCTTGCCCAAGGAACAAGACAAAGGAAGGCATCACCTGGAGAGGCAGAGCACCAGCTACAGGTTCTGCTGCACTCTGTGCATTCCTGCATTTCCACTGCCTGGCAAAAATAAAATCTGCATGTGAGTTTCTGCGTGTGTGTGGCAGAGGACAGAAGATAAATGACTGCAGTAAGTATGCCCCTACACAGTAGTGCAACCACACTCTGAGCTGTGACACTTGCCCCATTAATCACCTCCTCTCCTCCCTGTATCCAGGTCCTTTCCACAGTCAGTGACACACACCATGCCTGGCTTCAGGGAGACAGCTGCTCCTGTTGATTTAAGAAACCCTTAAACCAGACAGGGATCAGGAAGTCAAGAAACAGTCACATGCAATTAGGAAACTTAACTGGAGCCAGAATTTAAGATTTGGGGGTTTTTTTGAAAAGAGATGATCTGGTATTTTAAAAGGATGGGCTAAATATGCACCATAAGGATGCACCTTCCCACTTCTACTTTTATTTTGTTTACATTCTGTGAAAAAAACATAATTTTAACATTTTAATGATATGTATCTGTTGTTTTTAAGCTGAGAGTGAATGGATGAGGGTGCCATTGGATGAGGGATTGATCTCCTAATAATAGCTGAATATTGCTACCAGTATTTACATATACAATAGAGTGAGTGATGTGACTGTTGAAAAATCCAATTTTCTAGTTTTGCTGTTCACCTAGGAGAGGAACAGATCAGCAGAAAAACACATCACCTGGTGTGTGCTCACTTGCAGTGGATACACATGACAAGAGATAAATAGATTCTTTATGTCCAGCCTCTGCAAGCAGTGAAGTTTTCTCAGAACCCAACCAACTCATATTTATATACAATTCTAGTGGAAACTCAATAATATCTCTCATTGATGTGTTCAAAATAAAGATTATTTTGTTTTACTCAATAAGGTAGCAGTCCTCCTGTTTTCTATTCCTATTTCCTTTGGGTTACAGCTCTCCTATGCACAATACAGATAAACCCCAAACTCAGTCATTAGGTACACCCTGGATTTCTCAGTTAAACTTCTGAGGTTAAAGGAAGGGACTATGAGAATAGAAAAGAAATCCCAGCCTTGCAAAAATTCCTTCCCCTCCCCACTGTCTGTGTAGTTTTACTTGAGTCAGTATCCCTGATGGAATATATGTGTGGATAAAGCTCTGTACACACTTCTGAGCTCACAGTGCTGTGGGATGAGGGCCATAATTCTTCACCTTTGAAGTCAGTGGGAGCTTTAGGGAGAAGAAAGAGGAAGGATTGTGGAGTGGTTATGACACTACCCTGAAAAAATGGTTCTGCTCCCATGGGTGATACAAATCTCTTACATGATCACAAGCATGTCATTTGGGTTTGAACCTTCAAAGGAGTCTCAGCACTTAACCTCCACTAAGTGTCTTTGAAGCATTTGGCTTTATTCCTCCTGTCTCTCAAAAGTCCATCTGTAAAACGGGGACAGCAAGACTTTCTACCTTGATGTTACACACAAGGCACTGGCTCAGTCCAGCTCTGGAGGGACCCAAAGGAAGATCCAAAGTCCAAGACAATGCTCAGCAGTAACCTCTCTTCCCATAAATTTCTACAGAGGCTTGGATTCTGCTGCAATCATTAGCATAATAGCTAACAAGATACTTTAGCTTAGAAAAATGTCATCAGCCATAACTCAACATCTATGCTATGCTTTCAGCTTTGTCTATAGAAAGAAAAAAAAAACACCACCCCCCCCTCCAAAACCCAAAACAAAACAAAAAAAAAGGAAGAGAAAAGCAAAATATATTGGTGCAGAGTCTTTTATCACATTTAGGGCTTACTGCCAAAATTCAGCTGAAAATTCATGGACTACATTTAAGTACATTTTTTTTATTTACTATTTTTTAATATTTGGACAAATATTCTGAGGAGAGGCACAATGCCAGAGTTGTGAATATCTATCTGCAAATAATTTTTCTGGACACACATAAGCACCATCAACTCTGATTATGCTTTTTTTCCTATTTTGGATTTATTGGCTACAGTGGAACTGCTCTAGACTCAGTCCAGTATCAAATCACTATCATATGTGGAGTAACAGCATTATGGTTCCTACTCCTATGCACTGCATTTCCCAATCCTCTGATAACCTGGTTTAGCCTTGCTCTGTTCCAGTGAGGAGAGAGTATTTCTGGAATGTGCATTCAAATTGTAATATTATGTCAATCAAAACTCAATAGCACCAACACTGGAATAAAGGGCTGTGCACCTTTCCTCACCTGCTTGTGGGCAGAGGTGATCTTCAACTGTAATTCTACTTTCAAGTAGGGAAGAGGAAGCTGAGATAGGGAAATGGGAAGCAAATCCCCGCCATGAAACAATAAGTCATCCTAAAACCTCTCCAGCTATTATCTTCTTACATCTTGGTCAATCCTCTTGGCTTTGGAGACTCCTCTCTGCCACTGTCCTAATCAGCAGATGACTCAAGGATTTCCAGCCTCATCTCCTGAGAAATATCCAAACTCCAGACTGCTGCATGTACAGTTGCAGGGGAATCTCTTAATAATGCAAATGCCTTATTTCCTTATTTCTCCTTTTCTCCCCAGAGAGTTCTCAGGCTAAATAGAGAAGACAGAAGGCAGCACACCCAGGGTCAAAAGGAACAACTACAGCAAGGCAGAGAGTTGGCCATCAGCTTCCAGAGTTCCAGTCCAGCACCTCAATACAAGCCCCATCCATCCTTCCCTGACAAGAGGGCTCTGCCTCCACACCCGTAATCCTTATCTCCAGTTGTGAGCAGGGAGTTGTTCCCGGATCACGACAACCACATTAATTTTTAAAGTCATGATAAAGATTGGGTTCTCTTTATTAGTCTTCTGGTTTATGAGCTTTACGTGGGCAGAGGCCAGGAGACAAGTAAGGGATCCTGCTTTGAAGGATTTTCCCTGCACCATGCAGGTCAGGAACCTTTATACAGTCGACAGCACTACGCAAGATAAGGATCTCAAGAGCTGACAGGCACCTTATGGGGGCTGCCAGGGAACCAGAGCAGCATCCCAAAACCTGCTGGCTCCTCCAGCAAACCCAACAGCCCTAAATTCACACCAGCCCTTCTTGGGTCCCAGGCTGACATCTGAGCTCGAGTTATCATTCCTTTATGAAGGGAGGATACCCTCCTGTTAACCAGCCTTGACAAGGCATTGCAGCTTTTACTGCAGGGCTGCAAAATACACTGCTCTGGACTTGGAAGACACCTGTTTTCCTCTGATTTATGGACCCTTCTGGCATCTGGGAGAGCAATATCCTCTTACTGCAGCCTCTGATAGGAAGGACTGAAACCCTGCAAAGTGAATGGGCTGTGAGAACAAGTATCTCCACCAGGAGGACGTGGCTGCCACAAAATCCAAAGATGCTGCCAACATAACTGGTTTTCCTCCAGTACTCCCAAGTTACCATCATGAGGGAGACCAGCTATGGCCAAGGAGGGAGTGTGGGGTTAAACTAATTTAACCCAAAGCTCAAAGTGGGCAGCTGCCAAGAAGATAAGCCTCCAGCTTGTTATGGAAAAGCAAAACCAGGAAAAGGAGCAGCCTCCAGTTGGAGTATGTGATTAACCCATTATGGCTTTCTTTTAAGCACCAAAATTTAAAGTAATATATTAGAAGTGAACTGTAAAAGGAGTCTTTCATCTTTGGAGTAAAGTTTGGTTCCATGACTCCTTTCCTTTTTCAGAGTTGGGGGAGGGAAAAAAGGAAAAATATCTTTTGCTTGACAAGAAGTGAAGAACACAAGCAAGAACATTTCTTGGGACCAACTCTGGGGAGTCACTTGTGGCCATGAGCTGATCCCTGTTCACCTCCCATCACTGCTCATGGTCCACAGATGCTGCAGTTACATCACAATTCATGTTAGTGAGATTCCTCTAACTGGCCTCTCTGATTTAAAGTGGGATACCCCTCAGAATGACATGGCAACTTGAGTGTGAAAACAGAGTTCTTTGAGTTTCACACTGGCTACCTCAGCTCTAGGAACCACTGGAGCATCTAAACTTGTAAATACAGGAAAATTACAAATAGGAGATGATGTGGAGAGGGAAAGCAGGCTGAATGCCAGTGAGGTCTCTATGGACAGCGAATGATATTTTTAAAAACCAGCTCTGCAGGTGACAGAAAAGCTGTAGGAGTCATTGCTGGCCTGCAGGCAGGGTGGGCTGCAGCCCTTGGACACTCCTGTATCTGCAGTTTCAGCCCCCGCTGCACCTGCATGGAGTCCCTCCCTGGGAGCACCAAACCCATCCTGCCAGGGCTGTTCTTCCAGGTGGCACCTGGCCAAGCAACAGCTGTGTGTCCTGCCTAGTTCTGCCTCCTCCATCCATTTGGGACAGAAGAAAACCTTTTTTACTTAAAAAAAAATAAAAGGAGCAGAAAGGCCACAGGGATGGGCTGTGCATCTCACACACTCACACAGAGCTTGGGGGGTGATGCTTCTATCCCTGTTAAAAAAGACTTTCAACAAATCCCTGAGAAGTCATGACCTCCATGTATGTTTTCTATTTGTTTTTCCACACCAGTTAAATAGCTGCTTTCCAAGCACTTGGGAAAAAAAAAGAAAAAGAAGAAGCAAGCAACACCAACCCCTCCTCCAAGGCCTCCCTCCCCACCCCAACCCTGTCCCTGCTCCCCTTGGTCGTGATGCCAAAATATGCAGCCGGCCTCCCTATCTGAATGAATGTTTTGATTAAAGAAGTCTTAACAAAACACAGTCAGAACAATGATCCTATCCCCCTTTCTGCAAGCTTCACCCAACTATGTGGTGTATATTTAGGACCAGATTACAGGGACCTGCTCATTAATTGACTAAGGATGACAAGCCTGCAGTGTATGCAAATAAAGGTTTGGGTTTTGGAGGGGAGGGTAAATCTTAACAACCTAATGATATTCTTGCCACACTTAAAACCCTTTTAACGTTGGGATTTTTTTGAGGCCAGGTTTCACGAGCTTGCAAACATATGGAAAAGTTCAAGTTTTTCTATTTCACTTCCAAATGCTTTCTTTTCTTTGACAAAGAATATTTTTTTTTCTGTTCTGACACTAAAACCATCACCTATTATATTGCCATGACACCCAAGTAAAGATACTGATCAAAGGGCAAGGCAGGGCAATAAAGTGAAAAAACTGGGGCCAGAAGGTTTGGGTTTGGGGTTGGTTTATTAAAGAACTGTAATTCTTTTTCCTAAGGTATTTTTCATTTTGTCTTCTGTTACACAGTGGGAGAACAGCTGGTTAGTAGTGGGTACAACCTCAGGTTTGGTTGTCTTGGGTATGTATTGTTCAGGGCTCTTCGAAGAGTTTCTTTCCATCCCTGTTTTGTGAGATTCTAGGAAAAGCCTGAACACATAGATGAAGTTTGCAATATTATTTTAACCCGAGGAGAGCCTGACCCAAAACACATGATTTGCACAGTATCACATAACTTAGCAAGGAGCAGGAATCTGGTTTGTAACAACAGCAGCTGGGCTGGACATGGGACCTCCAGAGCTGACACTCAAGGGAGTGCATTGCCAAGGTGCTCTGCCTTCCTGCTTGGTCCTAGAAAAAGTCCAGGCTTCTCCCAGTCCAGCCAGTTCTCTAGTTATGTTGGCATCTGAAACATGGCTTTTGAACTGATTTTAATTTTCTTTAAGGTGGGGTTATTTGAGAGGTCTAGTACCACCTGAAAAGATGGAGAACATCTCCAAGAAAGCATTTAAAAATGTAACAAGGACCAGTGAGGAGAAAAATAAGGAATAATTCAGAATAAGTTACCCCTGAAATGGATTTCTTTACATCCAAGGTGGTGGAACTCCACAATAAACCTTTGGGAGTATCAGCATCAGCTCTCTCAGAGGAAGATCCAGGTCTGAGAGCTCCATCAGTTTACACTGGAGATATCTGCTCTGGGGCATTCACCATTTGGTAGTGCACACTAACAGAGTCAGATCAGGAAATGTTGTGTCCAGGAGTACTGAAGAACAGTCTTTTCAACAATGTCTAATCCTGCCAAGTCCTGCCAAACCAACCAAGTTGCCCCCTTGTCCCACCTTTTTCCTCCTCACTGTCATAATGAGGAGCATAAATACATCTTCTATATAAAACAAGAAGAAAGAAAAAAGCACTTTGTACATTCAACCAATAAGATACTATTTAAAATACTAACAAGTCTTTTCCATTTCTCTTTAACAAGTCTTTCCAAGAAACACTTCATAAACCAGCTCTTTAAAAGAAAGTAAATGCTTTACAGCAAACATACAGCACTGCACAAAAAGCAGGACCTTCAGCTCCAAATGTTTTTACCAACCACTCATTTATAGTCTATTCCCTTACTAATAAATACAGATAGTCAACAATCCCTAAATGTTTTAATGTAAATCAGCCCTTTTCTGTAGGTGAATATGTTCTTTTTCTAATAATGCAGCAGTCAGAAAGAAAAATCTTAGCTTTTAAATGTCTTTTTCCAATTTCTCTCAGACTCACTCTTCTCTCCCATTGCTTTCTTCATGGAAAGGGGAGGAAAAGAACTTCCAAGGTAAAACAACTCCAAATGCAAAGATGTCATGAAAATTTTCAAGCAAGAATAACCTATTTCCAAAACCTGTAGCATGAAAATTATCTGGGCATGTTCCAGATTATTAATAAAAAAAACAATCTCTGCAATGTTTTCCCCAGCACTGTCATCAACAAGTAGACTTTACTCTCAATCTGGATCTGCAACCAATTTTCTAAAACACATAAGCCAAAATACAATATTGCTCCAATCTGGAATCCTGTTCTGACATAATATGAAAATTAGACTCTGAACATTTTGGCTACACTTCTGTTTTTTCATTCACTTCCAAATGCTCACAGTGTACCAAAACACAGAGCTCTAACTCAGGTGCAAGTAGAAAGAAATTACGAGCCCACCATCCCAACACAGAACCATAGCAGAGCAGGAACTCTTCTGAGCTGTGGGAAGGCAGCTCCTCTGCAGCAGCATGTCCAGAGAGGAGAAGGTGGGGACAGGCTGTGCTGGCCGTGGGCACAGGCAGCACGGAGCGCTCGTGTCACCGAGCGTCAGGACTGCCAGCGGTGTCCTGCTGACAAACACCCCTGCCAGTGTGACCGACCCTCTGCCTGGACCCACACTGGTGGGAAACTCGTGGCCTGGCTCCCCTGGGGCTGCAGACAACCTCACAGCCACTTTTCTGGACAGCCCCCAGCGATTTTCCCTGGAAGAGCGAGGGGCCGTGCCAGCTCGCCTGCACTTCGTTACAGCTGACAACGATAAGATGCGCTACAATAGCTGCGCCTTCAGTGCGTGGATTTATCTTCCTCTGCCCCAGATAAAGCTCCATTCCTTGGACAAATTAGGTCTGCTTGTCGTTCAGCACTCTACCTAATGGTCTCAGATGTGTGTTTCTGCAGTTACTGAAGCTGGAGCATTCCACAGATAGTTCTCATTGATTTGAGAAGTGAGCCAGAAATCCAGTTGTATTTTATCCAAAATGACAACGGGGCAAGTTAATGATGTAATTAGAATTATCAGGACCCTTAAATCTTAAAGGACAGGTTTCAGTGAAGGATGATAACATTTTTAAAGGGGTACATAACAACTTGGTGATTTATAAACAGCAAGTACCTTGTGAAGTGAGGCACTAAACATTTTCTTCTTTAGTTTAGGGAGGTTGATACTGACATGGGTTTAGTTCATTAATCTCTAATGTCATGTTATCAAGATCATCATATGCTTCCCAGAAGGCAACACCCACTATCTAAATACACCCATCGTTCAAGTAAGGTATCCAAAAAGCTGCTTCTGCTGGACACAGCCTGCAGGAGGAGGCACAGCATCTGAAAGGGGTTGAGACCTGTGTGCAAGCCGTGGTGACCACCAAACAGCTTCACTGCAGAGCTCGTTTCACCAGGTGGGCTGAAGTCAAGACCTTTCACCTGCTGGCAGTGAGACAGATTATTATACTTTGATCACAAAGCCTGTTAAGTGGGTTAGTCCCTCACTTGATTTATTCATTTTGATAGCCAGTGATGGCTGTGCCTGCTGGGGTGAATATAAAGCCTGCTGAAGGCATGGAAATATTCTCCATTACTTCGAGGGGCTCTCAATACAATCTAACACACAAACCATAAAGATGCTTTAGAAGTGTCAGATACGACTCCTGCCCCATGCTGTTAACCCTAAATGGGACAGGTAAATAGGAAGTATGAAGCCTGGGTAGTTGAGTCAGTAGAAATTGTCTACAAAGTGATCAGCAAAGCTGCAGGTCTCTGACATGCCAGCTCAGCACTGAGAGAGGAAAAAAACATGTCCTAGGGACAGAAGCCTCTCCTCAGGTCAGGAGAAAGGCTGGGGACAGAAGATGAGACACAGTGGCTGGAGAATATAGCTATAACTTTTGGGAAAGGCTGAAGGACAAAAACCTCAGCCTTGGATTTTCAATTTTCCTCTTAATAAAGAGTACATAGGGTGCAAGGAAACAGAACCAACTGACTCAATGCTGGTGAAGATGAATTTGCTTTACAGACCTGTCCTTAAAAACCAAATAGCTCAAAACTGACCACAGAAAGTAACTGGTGCAAAAAACCCCCACACAATAAATTGTTCTGCGCCCTACTTTTTCTTCACTGAGGCTTCAGGTCATTAGGCAATTTCTCAGCTGTCTCAGGTAAAAAAAAGTATCATCTGGAGACAGATAATTTTCTAATTTTGAACTAACAGATTTTTTGCATTTTAATACTTCTGGACACACTGACCTCAATTCCCTAGTGAGAGCTTCAGACAGAATACAGAAGTTAAAACTACTGATCTAATCCAATATATTTTTGCTTTTAGGGAGCATTTACAAAAGCAGAGAAAGAAACTGACTTTTTTGAGGGGTAAAATAGTCTGGAGAAAGAGCAGAAAATATTCTCATCCTATCTTTAGCTTAGAATACTTTGTCTTCGGTATCATTTTGACTCTCTGCCCAGAAGCCTCGACGTAAGCCTCTTGATTGCAAGAGTCACAAGAGAATCAAGTGTTTGAAGAAAGCTATTGAAAAAAGAGAGGTGTTTCCTACTGCACTTTTGGATCACAGTTTAACTTAGCAAACTCAGCCCTTTAAAATTTTACTAAGTTTAAACAAGGATTTTTACATTTGGAAAAGTGGTGCTTGCAAACAAAATTTAAAAAAATTGAGAGGGAGAGGAATGATGAATGTAATATAACCACAGGAAAGCAGAGGTGTTTCCTCTTTCCCTGTTCTTAATTAAAGTAAAATTTTAAAACCTACTGAAACTGAGAAGGATTTGTTTACTCCTCTGCTCTCATCAGGGCTGATGGCTCTGGGAAAGAGTCAGGGACATGGGGCCCTGCTCACTCCCCTTCATTGCAGGCACCCTGGCTCAGCTGCACTTCCCAACCCCAAAGTGAGCAGCATCTCCCTGAGGTGGTCCTGTCCCTATCCACGGGTGACAAAGGAGCTCTCCTCTGACCCCAAACCTGCTTTGGACTAGAAGTACCTTTCCCTGCACTTCTCCTCCCAGCACCATCCTGTCTGTGCACCCCCTTGGCACAGTCTTGGTCCTAGAAGGACTCTGCCCTCTCCTCCCACATGCTGCAGGACTCAGGAATGTGCAGGAAACTGCACGCTTCCCAGACTCTCTTGGGGAGGCTGAAGAGGCTCACAGAACTAATCTGTAACATGTCAGGTCAACAGTGTTGGCATTTCCTGTTCTGCTCCTTTCTGCTCCAGGATGATTTTTGCTCTAAAGGCACCTCAGCAACTTGCAGACAGCGACTGAAGATGCTTTATCTCTAAAGAGTCACACTGGAGGCATTTAGGAAGTTACTGTACCCACATAAATACTCTCTCTGTCCCTGCCACTGTCCCCACAGTGACCTTGGACTTGGTCACCTCCTCCCCAGTCCATTACAGCTCCCTCAACCATCAGCTCTGAACTGAGCCAACTGGTGGACAGCTTTACCTTTATTCTGAAGGTAATAAGATAACCTGATAACCTTCAAGGGACAAGTAGGTGTGAATAACCTTAAACAGCCCTCCAGATCAATCCTCAAGGAGTGAGAGTCCCATCCTTCTGCAGTTCTCTCAGGCTGCACCAGATGGAGATGAATTCCTGGCCTCCAGCATTCACAGAGGTGTTGATTCTTGCAGTTCCATTCCTGGTCGTTTGTTCTATTCTATGTGGTACATCAAGGTTGTGTTAACTGTCCCAGCTCCAACTCTTATCAGACCTCTAAAGAGTTGGGCCAGCAGCTGGGTATCATGGAAGAATGGACATACCTTCTAAAATCACTGTGGCACTCTTGTCTCCCAAGACTGGCATGGGTACCTGCCCTGAACTGCAACAGACTCAGCACATGATAAATCCCTGTGCCTCCACTGAATGTCTCCAGAGAGAAATCCCATGGGGGATCTTTCATGTCTAATATCTGAGCCAGGCTAATCTAATTTGGTAACCAAATGGCACAAACTGTCCATGACAGACAGAGTCTTTCATCCTTGCAAAAAACCACGCAGAACAAACTTTGGAATGACCCCAACTGGCAAAACCTGACTTGAACAGGGAGTTTATTTTACGTTTTAATTTTCTATTTTGTTCTGCTTGCAGTTAAAATAAACGGTATAGAGCTGGTTTATAAAAACACTACCAAACAAAAAAACTCTTTACCCAACAGAACTGTACAATATTTAGAGTTCTGCAGGGACCAGTATACATAGAGGGATTTTAATTTTCCATGGCCTGTAAGCATTATAATCTCCATCAACTGCGTGCACTCTGGGACCATGACTAACACCAGTGCTTGAACTCTGACTGGTTGTTGGCTTCTTTCTTCTGTCTTTAACACTGTTTTGAAACTCACAATTGATCCAATAATTTGCAAGGATAAAGAAGTTTTTATAGCAAATGGTTCCTCTGCAGTCTAACCCACAGGTCTGTTACAGGACAATGTGTCAATAAATCAGAGGTGTGTGTGGGTTCATGCAACTGCTATGGATGACCACAACTCATCTTAGGGACAAAGGCTTTACTTATTGGGAAAATTACACTGCTGCAGATTAAAAGGTGACACAGGACATTCAGACACCAGGACTGTCTTCATGGGTTTGACTATCAGTAGTCCTTTCACAGCATCCATGGCAAGTATTCCACTACATCTTGCTTGTTTATTCCTGGTTTATCAGGTGTGCTGTGCCTCAACATTGCAGGAACAGTTACAATCACTGATTTCTCCAGGATCCCCTAAAGTCATGAGCTCTCTGCCTTTTCCAGCTCACATCCCCATCTTTAAAGATGTGTTCCGACCTAAGTGGCTTTGTCCCTTTCTCCTCTCACTTTCCAGTGCAAGGCTGACCAGAATGAACAGCTCTGGCAGCTTTGGTATGACACACTCTTGTGTTTCAGTGAGTGCTGCCCACCCTGCTATGTCCTGTCACACTAAAACAATGCTTCATTTTCTAGGACTGAATTAATTGGGACAGCAAAGGGGTTTTATCCCACGTTGAGGCCCCACTTGCTTGCCCAGCTGTTCTGCTGAGAAACAAGTGACCCACAAAGCCCTGTGCAACCCAAGATAGTGATGGCAAGATAAAATGTCTCAGAGAGCTCTGCCCCAACCCACAGACTGAGCTTACCCCGTCTCAGCTCTCCCTTGAAGTCACAGAGTTCTCCTTGATTTGCCTTTGCTAATGGCAAACTGCTATCATGATTGAATTCTTTCACTGGCAAGACATATACAGCAGTGTGGCTGTCAAATTTATACAGATTTGCCCCTAGTGAGTGACTGCATCTGAGACAGGAACCTGGGAATATTTATCAAAAAAGGAGACGTTGGAGATGCCATCCAATGACCAAGTTTCCATAGAATTAGCTGGAAAGGAGAAAGAGGAACCTATGCATTAAACAAGAATCTCAGTCTGCCATGAAACATCAAACTGGTCTGGAAAGCAGATTTCTGCTCCCTTGAGAGTTTTTAATAGCTTTGGATAACTAAGGTAAACAGAGACTGAAGGGCTGCCTGAGACACATACAAAATTATTGAATTATGACATGTTTGAGAGGTTATTTACTTTATAGAGTATTTACATAAGGTCCACTTCCTCTTCATATATAAGCTCAAATATTACAAAGTGTCCCCACCCCCTTCCCCCTCTCTTAATGAGGAGTCTGCATTCAAGAGCCCCAAACATCCAGAATTAACTTTTTTTCAAGAACATCCCTAGGAAGGTTTTCCAGGTAGTCCATTCCTTTTTCCTAGTAACAAGCAAGAGGACAAGAGGAAACAGCATCAAATGGTGCTAGGGGAGGTTTGGATTGGATATTAGGAAAAATTTATTCATCTTAAGGTCTGTCAAGCATTGGAACAGGCTGCTCAGGCAAGTGTTGGAGTCACCATCCCTGGAGGTATTTAAAAGATGTGTGGATGTGGTGCTTGGGCACACAGTTTAGCTGCAGACTTGGCAGTGCTGGGGTAGCAGTTAACTCGGTGATCTTGGAGGTCTTTTTGAACCTGAACCATTCTATGATTCCCCAGAGCCTGAGCAAAACCAGGGAAATTCCACTCTCTCACCAGGCAAATGAGGCACGTGTGGAAAGAAAACACAGGGCATTAAAAGGAAGAGGGGGAAGAGGAGTCAGACTATGAGGTGATGACTGGGATATTGCTATTAAAGCAGCTGATTTTTCCTCAATTCTCTGGCCCATCTGGAAGAGTTCTGCTCACCTGAGAAGTGTCATGGTTGAATATGACAGCGTTCAGGTCCCCACAGTTGTAGTGCTTGATGAGATCCTCAGTGGTGTAAGGGGCCTGCAGACTCCCTGCTCGAAGGCTTTCGTGTTGGAGCAGGGTTTGGTTCAGAGCAAACAGCACCTGCAGAAACAGCCAAGGAAAAGAGGGGGAAAGTTAAAGACAGAGAGAAAACCAGCAACGACTAAAGGACAGAACTGTGAAAGACTTTCCTGCACCTGAAGTCCATCCCCCTGATCCATTGTGGCCCACTGTAACACGGGATGGTTTTTAGGCATTCCCACATGGAAAAGCACTCAGGGGCAAGTCTCTGTTAGGTTCTCCACTGGGTGTAACTTCACAACACACACATATTGCTCAGAGGTCACCTTCAGAGAGCTCCTGGGCTCCCTGTGCTGCTTAATTTGCTACATGACAGACACTGGAATGGAAACACCCCTAAAAGAGGAAACTTCTGTTGCCTCTCACTGTCTCCTGTCCCCCAGCTTAAATCCAAAGCCTAAACTCAGCTGAAAGGTTTTTGAGAAAAAAAATCAAAGTCTTCTGAACTTCTGAAGTCACAGTTGTTATACTGGGACTTTGTGCACACTGGTGGTAACAGAAACTTTAGGAAATTCATTATTGGTCTCCCTCTTTTAGTCTTCCTTCACCCACCCATCTGCAAAGTGAGAACAGAGGTACAGATCTGAAACCCTGGCCCAGCAGACTGGCCCAGTATCCCCATCCCAAACCTGGAAAAAAACCCAAAAAAGCAGAAGCACTTTTACTGTGTAATGTTGGGTAACCAAGAAATAAATGTCCTTAAATATTGGATTTTTTTTCCCCTTGAATTACCAAACAAACCCCAAAAAACCACAAACAAACAACCCCCCAACAAACAAACAAACAATAAAACCAACCAAAAAAAAGACCACTAAATTTCATATGAACTACCACAAATGTGTTCAGATTTGTGACAGACTGTGGGAGTAATTTATACCAGTTATTGAACCACCAAGCCTGGGCTTTACATGTTCCACTTTCCAAGAACCTTCTGAAGAATCTTGATAAGAACTGGATGAATAAATTGGAAGAACAGCAGTGAAGACTTTTGTCATGAACTATATAAATAAACAAACACACTTTATTTTCCTAAAATAAAGTGGTATGTGGTGACTGTGAATTCAGAGTTCTGAAAATTTATATTGATGTGTCATTTTTCATGAAAAGCCTCCTGCGACCCTCAGTCTCATATTTCACCACTTTTTGAGCTTTTCTCATTTATAACAGCAGTGCCCCATCCTTCCCAGAGAATAACAATCATCTCAAAATCTGGGTAAGGTAATCCCTGCTGAGCTGCAGTCTGGGACCTGAATTCTTACCATCTTAAATTTTAGCAACTGAAGCCACTTCAAGGAGTGAACTCAAGAGGAGTTTAAAATCAGCAATTTACATATGTATTTGCAGGATGGAAGTTTTTCTTAGCTTAAAATTATGATTCCCATTGAAGTTTTTCTGAAGGTGAAGGAAAGGAAGTTGCAAAATCTCATGTATGTAACATATAGGATCGGATATTTAATTATTAATAATAACACTGATAAATTTAATAATATTAACAATAATAAAGGATCTTCAGGGCACTAAGAGCCTCAATAAAAAGCTGTTACATGCAAACATGCATAAATTGGGTTAAGGAAAAGCAAATGCTATTTTTTAATTTACTTAGAGAAAAAAAAAAGATGGTCTTTCAACTGAATCTGCTGCAGCTCAGTTCGACAATCGGTTGCCCATTAAGAGCCAAGTCTAAAAGACTTCCTTGCCCAGATCTAAGGGTCTCTTCAGGCTTTTCTACAAAGAAATCAAGCTTTCCCAGGACCACAGCCTGAAGTTAAGCATCTTCCTAACTTAGTTTTTCTCTAATTTAAAAAATATGCAAAAAACACAGTTTGAAAAATTTCTAAGGTTTGAAAGGATCTGAGCTTTTTCTTTTTCCCCTAAGGGCTACAGCTCGAAGAGGAAATGGTTCATCCCAGGATTTCCTGGGGATTCTAAACATTTTGACTAATAAAAATAAAAGCTTAGAAAAACATTGACAGGAAAAATGAGAGCAGAGGTTTTCCCAAAATGCTTTTAGCAAAATCCTTCTCATTTTTGATTTTTTAAACAATGGATGTTACTGGATTTTTATATACAAAAATATGTATACACACAGGCATACACACATATACAAACCACCAACAAGCCCTGAGGGTAAGACCGTGTGTTTTATGATAAAATATTAAGAAGGCAATAAACAAATCCTTACTTGTTTTACTCCCAATTCCTTTTTTCCCCCCCTTTTTTTTTTTTTTAGTCATTCTGGGGAAACCAGTCCTGTGCATTAATGGTCTGGGTCTTTCTCCTCTGAATAGGTTTGGAACTTACATTATTTCAGCCACATTTACAGGAGTTCAGAGATCTGGAAGAAAATTGTCTATGTGTTCCTCTAAAATCAGCCTGCAGAGAAGTCCACACTACAACTTCACTTCTTTTAAGACACCAAAGATTGCAAATGAGAGAGAATGAGCTATTTTGCAGGTTTTGGCAGATGGCCCCCCATGATTTCATTAGTGCCACAACGTTACTGTCCCTGCTCTCTGCCTCAGAGCAGCTTTGGGACCTGGAGGTGATGCTGGCCACCAGCTGACCCCATCCAGCACACTGCTGTCACTGCAGGGAGCTCAGCACTGGGCTCAAACTGCTGCCCCAAAAGCTCCTCCAGGGACTTTATTTTAGGAGAAAAGTTAAAATCAGAAACTCAAACATGTGAATATGTTAAAGGAAAGCTGTAATTTACCGATTTCTACAGAAGTCTTGCTTAATCAAGCAATATCCACCACGGGTTTTGTTTGGGTGGCTCAAAACAAATTTAAAGAGAAGCTGGGTCTTGTCACAGTTGCCTGCTCACTGGCTGGATTTGTAGACCATTTCCTTCAGAGTCAGGTTAAAGCCAGCTTAAACCCCAAATTTACTTTTCCTTACTGTTCAGATAATGCCACAAAAACAACGCTGTTTCCTTCCCTTCCCTCTATCTGAATATCAGTGACCCCACGACCCCCAGCCTAATCCTCTATCGGAGCTAAATCTCCCAGAGGTGCCTGAGATTACTGAACAACTGATGACTTCAAAATAAACACACTCAGAGTGACTGCCTATACACAGTGCCACCTAATAAACAGAGCAGACAGGATTTGTTCTGGGAAGCAATGGGAAGTTATGACTTTGGCTCTTGGGAAGTGCTTTTTTATTCACACAATTTATGGTCCTCACCCTGGTTGTGCTTTGAAGACATTTTTGCACATCTGTCTCTGGCCCTGCTGTTTGTGACTGATCAACCTTTTAATCTGGGTGGTGTCATTCTCCCAACACAGAGGTTTTATTTGGGTGTTTGGAGACACCAGTTCAGCCCTCAGGGCAGATCTGAGGTCCTGTTTTACTGCCAAGGGGAGTGGGTCCCTCTAGTCCTACACAGAGCCAGGGACCAATGGTACAGATGTTTTAGGAGCTATTTTGCACAGCCTTTGGACATCTCAAAGAAAAGGAGATGGACCAGTGAAGGCCTTCACTAACAGCTTTACTGATCACCTTGACACTCAGACAGTATTCCTTCCCCCTCTGCACGCCTCTGGATTATAGAGCCAGGAGTCACACAAGAACAGAAGGAATGGGTTACAAAAATAAACCTCCCACATAAATCAACTTGAATGTTTATGGTGTTTAACTTTCACCTTCAAAAAGATAAAGCATTATAAAACCTCCAAACCACTCATAAAGCAAGCAGGCACCACTGCAGTGGGTCCTAAGCTCTTGAGGCTGGCACTGCCCAGAAGTGTTGGTATCAGCAGTTGTCCTTGGGACAGTTTGAATTTTGTTTTGCAAACACATTGGTGAGGTTGGAGGTTTGATTTTATGTGATAATTTAATGAGAGTTTGTTTTTAGAGAAGTAAACGTAGTCTATAGGAACAGATCTAGAGAACCACTGCCACCTCTTTAAAGAGGGAGGGGAAGTGGATAAATGTGTCCTTGGACTGGGCTTAGGAACACTCCAGCCTTTCCTCCAGAAATAAATTTCTTCATTGAACTTGAGTTTGGGAGTAAAGCAAGATGGAAATCCCATTTGTTCCAAGGCACTCTCACAAACATTCACGTATCGTGTTTTACTGTGCCAGGTGAGCAGCTTCAGCCTGGACATTTGAAGGCTCCTGAAGGCCAGCACCAAGTTCATGCTGTATATGAGAGCTAAGGAGGAGAAATCACAGCCTTTGTGCCAGAGAGATTTCTCCTCATCCATGTTCTGTACATTTGTCTCTAGATGAAGAGCATAAAAAGGCCCAGAAAAAAAACAAAAAACCAACATCAAGTTAACCCTTATCAAAGACATCATCATTCTTGGTTATGTCAGCTCTGGACAGGTGGACTTGTCCACCTGTGGAATCAAGTGGAAAGGTTGCCAGTTCCATCTCTTCAATTTTTCTAACTAAGGCCCCAAATAATGCCACAATGTAAAAAATAAAAAAAGCTTTGTGAGAGCACCTAATAAGCAACTGTAAAATAGCACCTTATTCACAGATAAAATGCTTGAGTGGTCCCCAAGCTACCTAGCAATATATGGCTAATAAAACAGACAACAAATTCAGGAATTAAAACAGAAGAAACACATTTTTTATTAAGCTTGAGACAAGTCAGAGCTGTGTTCTTCTGATGTGTTTGCTATACAGGAGACCTGAAGATGAAAGGCAACCCTAGGAAAACTCTAAGGCCAAGCTTTGCATTCACAGGACTCCAGTAGCTGGAATTACAGGATGACCCCTGCACAGACCCATGATTAATAACAATACCACAAAAACAAGTACTTAAATTTCACACTATGATGTCAGCTCTTGAGCAGGCAACTTATTGTTTTCCTTTGCTCTCTCTTTTGGACACGTGCCACCACAATGCAAACACTAAATAAGCATTACTGGAAGTGTTTGAGTGACTATATCCTGTCAGTGCCCAGATTGCAATTCCAGAGAAGAAATACCCACTTTCCTACTTGGTTCAAAACAAACTGCAACATAAATATTGAGATATACAGTTCTGCAGAGGTTCTCCTTTTGTAGTTATCCTAATCTGTAATCAAATAGAAAACCAAATATACAGTTTCAGGTCAAAATAGTTACTTGAGGGGAAAAAAAAAGAAGAAAGAAAAATGCAAGTCCCTGATTTTCCAGATTAATGAAATGCAATAAAAGTGCTTGCCCAAATCTGTTCAGTTCCATTGGTTTCCAGAAGACGGGTTTCCCCTTTCCTTGAATCTCTTGTGCTGTTGCTAGGAATTAGTGAGCTGTGAAACTCACCTAATGAGGTCACCATCAGGAAATAGCTCTGGAAAAACAGGTCCTGGGGGATCTACTAAAGGACTCCCCCAGTGTCCAAGCGAAATCCTGGATGCATTGGCACATTGTACAGCCGGGGCTGTGGGAGGAACGTGCCCAGCTTTGTTGTTGTTTTTCCTATAAAGGGACAGCTAAGGAAAGTGAAACTATTAACTCATCCACTGGAATTTCTACTCACAAACCGTGCCCCCTGTTAAAGCTGCTCATAAAAGCCTTTCGGCTAGTTAGTTCCATATGTTCCCCAAACCCACAGTTATTGCTTCTGAAAGGCAGGAGTAGTTAACAGTCTGCGGCTTGGCACTGACCAGGGAGACCTAGGGACCTCGCTTTCCCCCTCCCTTCCAAACTGCCAATTAACCAGTTTAATAAACCAGTTTGAATCTGACTGAGGCACTTGGAGTAACCCCAAACCACCACCCATCCCACAGCCCAGCCATGACAGTGACACGGGTACAGCCCAGGGCAGAGCAGCCATTACTGATGTGCAGCCACAGGACTAAGACTGGTTGTCTTGATGCTGGGAAAGCTGCAGGGACATTGGGCTCCAGTTTTCAGCCCTACATGCCCAAAGCTCCAGCTGGAGTTGACTCAACAGCTTGACTTTAGTCCCTGACTTTTGTCCTTATGCAGAGATCCCATGATGAGCTTGCACATGCAAAAGTAATGTTTTTTTAGAGTTTATTTTCACTGTATTTTGATTAAATCAAGATATTCAAAACCAACAGAAAGTTTTAGGCAGTAAACACTGCAGAGTGCATGAGAACACCATTCTCTCAGCCCTAAGTTCCCCAAGCAGGAAAAGGAGTCTCCTGGTTGATGGCAGCTCCCACATCCCCTGAGTGACCCTACTACACTACTGCTTCTGCTCCAAGTTCCCAGCTTCAGCAGGTCTGGGGCAGGCCCAGGGCTCAGCCAGAGCCTGGAGAGCAGCAGTTTGGGGGTTTGGTGGGTTACCTGATAGAACAGGCAAGACAGCTGCACCTGGTGCTCTTAGATGCATGTCTTCTGTTGTACAACGTCGTTAAGACAACAAAGACATGGAATTAATTTCTGTCCTGAAAGCACTTTTAAAACATATACTATAATACACTATAAATACCACACCCACTCTAAATAGGCCAATAAAAACCCAAAAAAGGTCTTAAATATGTAACCTGAAGTCAGCAGCAGCTGTAGCAAAGGCAGTATTGGAAGGAGGGTAATATCTGAAAACTTTTCTTCTGACGGCAGTGACCTCTGTTACTTGTTAAAAGCACTCAGAGTCCAGATTAACATAGAATAAAGGGTTTGGGGAAAAGAGCTTTGATATGGAATTCCCATCCTCTCCCCTTTTGTGAACCACCAAACTGATGGGAAGGATGTTTTAGTTTCAGTGTCCTCACCACATCATCAGCAGGATCTCTTTTGCCAGTAACTCAGCTTGATGTCCAACCAGTCACAGTGTGAGTGAGCAGGGACTCTGTAGGATAACTCTGCTTTGGTCAATGCCCACATTCAAACTTAGGGAAATAAATTAAGAAACGACAGGAAGACAGATTTGCATCTTAATCAGAACTGAAACTCTGGAAGGGTTACTTCTGTTAAATTTGCAATCTAAATGTAGGACTTGGGTGGATTTCATATGCAGGATTTACTTGTATCCAGTACTTCGGCATCGGTCTTGTTTCCCAGCAGTGCTGAGCTCAGCAAATTAACTTTGACAAGTAAACCTATCTAAAAGGCTAAATATTTTCACCAAATGAGTTACACTCTGAGCAGTCTAATTCTGCAAATGTTTTTCCAATGAAGCGCAACCAGTTCCAGTAACCAACACCCTGCCCAGCAGTGATGGCTTGCAGGTCCAAGTGTGGCTGTTTAGACTTCTGCACTGGAATCTTAGATCTTGTAAACAAAAAGATAAACACTCAGTAAAATCAGTTCATACTTCTGGCATGAGAGAGCACTCTTGAAGGAAGGCTGAGCTCAGAGTGGTTCTAAAGCAAATTCCTTTACCCTAGAACTCATCTCAGCTATTCTGTTATGTGACTTAAAGGAAGGACATACTAGACAACAAAACACTGCATATGAAATGCTTACCAGTAACCTAAAAATCCCATATTAGTTTTAATCAAGTCAGACATGATGGTGTAAATTGCTTCAGATTCTTTCTTTACACCCTTCATGTTAATCTGTGGCAAAGCAGTAACAGGTCTGCCAGGGCTGAGTAGCTGGCAACTGGGTTTGATTTTAAAGAACCCATAAAAGACATTTGAAAGACCATTATGAGAGCAAAAGGCTGGAGTGTTCAACTGGTCTGAATGGACCCAACTCCACAAAGAGAAAGGAGATGGACTGTGTGACACTGGATGTCTAAAGCAGCATGTGAAACCCAGAGGCAGAGAGGAAGGCACAGACACTTCTCACCCAGACAAAGCAGGCAGTGTTCCACTGGGACAAACTGGACACAGCCCTGATGCCTATCTGGTGCTGCCCTGGGCTGGCTGCCAGCCTGGCTCCTGCACACCTCTGGGTTCCCACAGTTCCCCCTGTGCCACCACCCCAGCAAGCCTTGCTTGGCCTCCAGCTCCCCTCTGTCATTCCTGTCCTGGGGGTATCTCACCACTTACTATTCAAGAGCAAACCCCTGTATTCAGAAACCCCAAGTGCTGCCTCAGTGTCAGGGAAGGCCCCCACACACCCCATGCAACACATGAGCTCTCTGGGCACTGGAAGTTTACGAGGAGGTTTCTGGAGAAGAGCAGTGTTCCAGGAGATGTGCAGCAGGGGCTGTAGCACGTTGCTCAAAGGTGTCACTGAAACAAGAACAGTCAGCCCAGATAAGCCCAACACCCCCAAAAGTGTCTGGTAGCAGATACTTTGGGAAAGCATGTAAGAAATGAGGTGAGCAGAGCGTGAACTTTTCTCAGACAACACTTCCCATCTTCTGGAAATCTGCCAGTTGGGGAACTTGTGGATGAAAACACCTCTTCTCCTATCACTCCTTCCCACCCACCTCCCTGCTCCCCATGCTTTCACCTCAAAATTATCCCCACGCTTGGTTGCACCACTCCTCTGAAGAGCAGCCATCTGCCTGCTCTGTGCAGAGAGGAGCTCTCAGCCTGCTGCTTTGCTCAGCAATTTCATTCCCAAATGGAAGCCTGGCAGGATGCCCGAAGGGCAGCGCCCACGATCACTTTTCTCCACCTTAAATGGGCACATTGTCCCTTCACCTTCAGAGGGGGCACATGAAATCCTTCCCAAGAACCTGAAACCACGAGTAAAATTGTTACCGGGCCCTTCTGGGGTTTCGATTTTTCCTTTTTTGTCTCCACTGTAACAGAAGGAATGTGGGAACATGCCCTGAGTGGAGCAGGCCATTTGGCCCCGGTGACGAGTGAGCTGCAATGAAAGGGGCACCCTCATGGAAAAAAGCAAAGCTCTGGGGCGGTTTGGGGAACTCCCAGCTTCAGGCACCCAGCCTGAGACATTTTTTAAAAGAAGTCTAGTTTCATGATATGCTAAGCATCCACCCACTGAAAAATGCAACCTGTCCTGGGTATATTTAATTTGGGGTTTATTCATGTTACTGCTTAATTTTGAACTGTTGCTTTTTAATTACCAGCTGAAGCTACATAGTAAAATGGACTAGCCCCACAGGCATGTTTTTCTTTCTATTATATTACAGTGAGGCAGCAGATTAACTCCTTCAGCCATCCCAGCTTAACACCTCGCGATGCCAGCATGGCCCCTTTCCAACTGCTGCTCCTGCAGCAGGAATGGCTGGAGGGGACACAGATCTTTATGTCCTGAATTTCCAACTCCCAGCCCGGAGTATCAGCACAAGCAGGTGCCAGTTTCAATATGTGTCTATCCTGGTGAGTAAATCCCAGCCCATCGGGAAGGCGAGCACTTTACAGGAAGCCAGATGGAGCTGCAACCTCCGGCCAAGGACAAACACTTTGAGGCAACAACTGTCTCAGCTTTCTAGTCTCCACGTGAGCACCACTGAGTTGACAGCTGTAGAAAAGGGAATGTTTCCTAAGCCTGAAGGGGACTGAATCCTCATGAGGTCCAGCAGGGAAAGGAAAAAAACCTAGAAATTACACTTCAGAACAGTGTAAGGAAAGGAAAACTGCCAGAGGAAGCAGGGAGCTGAACTCATCAGGGACAAGCACTCGTTTTGAACTGTTGTTTTTTCCTTTAGCTTAGCATTATCTCAAGATGAAATAATTTTCTTATGCATGATGTTTCTGCCATTGGGGTGCATAGTGACCAGCATGGAGTAGCCCAGGTCTGTTAGGAAACAGAGCTTGATCTGGCAGCTGCTCTCTCTGGTCTTGCTCAGCTGGAGAAAAGCCATGCCCTCAACCAGGGGAGATGATGGCACCCCATCTGTGCCAGCTGCTACAGGGCACAGCGACCCCTGGGTGGCCTTACCAGGGCAGCCCCTCTTTCTCCTGGGAATTCCCAGTGATTCCTCAGGATCAGGGTTCCAATGCAGACCTTGTAAAGCACAGGTGATGGGCAGTGCACTGCTCACCCTTTGTGCTGCCTCCCTCTCCCAGAGCTGCTGCAGCTGAGCATGAAAATGGCTGGAGCTGGTGCTCCCCGTGAGAGTGTTGCAGCCCTGATGCAGTCTACATAAAAATTACTCATAATTCAGTTAGCCAGGGAAAGAAGGTGACCTACCCATCAAATCACAGCAGCTCAAATTTCTAATATCATCTACTTGCAGCCAAGCACTTGCCTTCAAATTAAGCAGAGACCAAGAATAATCACTTACTATTCACTGAGATATTTACATCAATTATTCAGCAAATAAATTCAGCTAACAAATAGCTTCAAGGAAACTGCAATCTATTCACAGTCAAGTTGCCAAGTCAGGAGAAAATTATAAAATTAATTATTTGCAACAAACTTCTCTGTTAGCTTTCAAAGTCAGAATGATAAATTCAGACACTTTATTTTCTACTATATATTGGCTTCCTCAATCTAATGCTCCTGTTTATGAATTATGGGAGGTTATAGCTGTCTCTTGAATGATAACTGTTGTATTTTTATTATCATTGGAACTAAAAGATCTTTTTGCTTGAAACTTTTTTAAGCCTAGCCCAAACAGTCTCCACTCCAGTCAGAGAACACCTATGAATTCAGCTACCAGTGAGCATATGCTGCTAAAGAACCAAGAAGAGTGTTCTCAGATTTTTGCTCTCCTGGCAAGAGCCATGAACCAGATGCTGCTGCAAAACATTTATTTAAATTGGCAAATTTTGAAGAAAGCACTTCATTCAAGTAACACTTTAATTTTCTTTTTTCTTCCAACCAAGAAAGGATGTAGAAGAATATTCTTTGCACAGCTTCAAATATTACTGAAGGTGGGATATTTCCTCATATAAATAAGTAATAAAAAGAGTAATTAATACTGTTTTCAGGCACCATTCTGGTCCATGCACATAAACAGCAGAGAATACCTGCAAGAGATCTGCCTCAGGTTCACCTTCTGCCCCCTTAGCTGTATCTCCTCACTCCTTAGATGGACTCACAGAAGTTGAGCCAAACTCCTTCTTTCCCCCTCTCGTCTTTCTCCTTCCTCACCTGTTCAATACTCATGCTCTGTAAATTCACCCACAACTAAGCAAGCACACACACTGCCAACCCCTGAACCACTCCATAAATGTCCAGCAGGTTTTTCCTTCTCCAGCTGTGCTTCATCAGGAAGATTCCTGTAAATCTGACAGCCACTGAAGGCATTGAACATGAGGACAACAGCTCAGACAATTCCTGAAGACCCCAAAGGGAGAAATAGCAATTCCCAAAAGCAAATCTCTTTGCTCTTGCCCTGGAATAATGTGGATGGGTAAGAGCCTTTTGCATAATCATGACAGTAAGGGCTGGAGCTCAGAGGCTTCAATCCACTTTTCCACCTCAGGACAAAAAGGAAGATGTCCAAGAAGTCCCAAAGCAGTGGTGAGGGTACTGAGCAGAGCACAGAGGACTGCTTCCAGGTTTGACTTCACTTCCTAAGGCAGACTTCTAGGAGTACAAGAAGGCTCATCTGGTATAATTTAGCATTGTTCTGATGACTGACACTCATTGAAATCCTGCCTGCACGCCCCAGAGGAGGAGACAGGGTTGGTGCAGGGGGTAGGAAATGACATCCTCCACGAATCTGTGGGGGATCAGCTCATTTTGAAGATAATATCTGATCTGCATTTCTTCCCTGCTCATGGTCTTTCTACCTTCCATAAACTAGGTAGGATGGGGAATAGGTTCAGGTGGCTTTATAGGCCAATTTCCTTGCAGATGGGAGTTGATCAGATTAACTTGCCCCAATCATCCTTTACTAATTCACTTGGCAGGGAATTTTGCCCTGTGTTTATATTTTGTACAAGGGTAGTTATGCTTTTCATGTAATTGTTCCCCAAATTTGAGATATAACTATAAAATTCTAAGAAAGTTAGCTTGGATTTTGAGTAGCAAATGTTCTGGACCACTTAGAGATGAGATGAGGTGAAACTCTGGAATTATTCAGTGAAGGCACAAACAATGAACGCATCAGAGAAAAATGTCAGAGAGTTTATATAAAGAGAGAAAAATTGAATAGATTGCAAAAGAAGTTGCTCAGGAAACACGGGTTTACTGAGCTCTGGTAACTAGAAGTTACTGGATTCAAAGCATTAGGATACAAGCACTACTAAGACAAAGACTTTGTGGAGTCTTGTTTAAATTGCAAATTCTGACTCTTTTTTTCAGATGGAGTGACCTCTCCTCTTTGCTTTTAGGAAGCTAAATTACACTTCAGTTTGCCTGTTTTCATCACATTTTGCTTTGGGCACAAACGACTGCGGGCTCTGCTCTTTCTATGCTGATAGAAACTGAAAAGGGATTAACCAGAAAGCAATAAACTATTCCCTCCAAACTGTTAGCCTTACATTTTCTTATTAGTGTCTACCTACACTAACTTGAAACTTAGCATTGTTGGTTTTCTCCAAAGCTGTCAGCTGAAATAAGCTGGTTCTGTTCCTTGCAGGCTGCATTTGCCAACGACCTTTCTGCTTTCAAAACACGCCCCCTCCACCAAACACAGCAAGACTGTTGCCCTTTTCAGAATTTCCCACAGGTACATGGCGATGTTAAAGAGGCAACAAACCCAGCATGGAATTTTTCAAGCTATTATCATGGGAATGCTTTGTGCACAAGAATGTCAGAGTGAAGCCCAGCCCTGTGCACAGCTCTGAAGGTAGATGGATGACTGTACGAGCCAGTGACTTGCAAAGACCAGAGCCTTTAATGTCTTGAGAGGAGGGGAAGGACTCCTGATGGAAGAACAAAGTAGTTCTGTGAAAGATCCACAAAATCCCTTTCAATTGCAACGGGAGTTGCTCAAGAAAAGCAATCCCATTGTGTTCTCTTTGGACTCTTCATAAGAGCATTGGGAATGGCAGAACAGATGTCCCTGTAGCACGGAATGAACACTCCAGCCCAGCCCAGGCCATCTCAAGGCACTTTTGCCAGCCTCTTCTCCAATAAACTCAGAAGCTCTGGCACCTAAAGGTTTCCAGATGATACTGCAGGCCACCTACTGAGGACTGACTCAAGTGCCCCTGCCTCTCTTTTGCTGCCTGACCAAGAGACCAACTCCCAGCTGGCACTGGCATTCTTCAGAACTGAGCCTGTTGCCTACCCTGCAGTCTTGGGTAGAGTTTGACCCTTTGTATTCACAACTAAATGCTACCAGATGGATGCATCAGTTCAAAGGCTGGTGGAAACAATTAAGATTACAGGAAGCCACGTTTATCCTTCCACCTATAGCACTGAATTAATCACGGCTGATAGGGATCTAAGCAGAGCCCACTCAAGGCTCTGATTTATATCACTACCTGTCAAGAGATGGCAGAAGATTGCCCAGTAGCTGCTGAATGCTTTTCTCCCACCCTCTCCCTCTCCTGGGGAGACAAATATAAGCCAGGACATTCCTGCTTTGCTCAGGATGCCATGAAACCTAACCTCCTGTTGACACAAGCATTAGGCCCCAGGACTGTGTAACAGGTCACTGACAGAAAGATATAAGATAGAGCTTCCAAATTCGGCTGGCCACACACAGGCAGGCACTGGGATAGGCGTGTTCCTGGCTCCCAGAGCCTGCATACCTGTGAGGGAGACTCAGACACCCCAGGGACATCACCAAACCATTTTTCAGTTGTGTCTTCTGGCAAGTCTGGTGCCTGACGCTGCCTGAGATTCCTGTGAGGTTTCTATCAGCTGTATCCTTACTAGGCTGCACAGGCTGGATTTCATTCTAAACATAGCAAAGATCCAGGGGCCACTGGCCAGCTGTGTCCCTATAGTTGCTATCAAAAGAATGACAAAGGAGGAGTGCCACAACCCATCCATACTGGGTGGGACTGGAAGTCTGAGTGCCCACATGTCAATCAGAATATTTGTGCTCAAATATATTAAACCCTGAGTAATCATCTCCCTGTGGGAAGTCCAGTGTCAAGGACTGAGAGGGGACTCTCAGTAACTGTGAGCTCAGTGCTTTCTTTGGAAGCAAATCTCCTGCAGTCTGGATGCTCCCCTTCCCAGGGGCTTGCTGAGGAGCACACTTACGTCAAGCATGAAACAGGAATGAATCTGTTACCACATGCTAAGCTTTTCTCCATCCGTGGGAGGCAAAACAAAGACAAACAAGGAGGTTTGAGTCAACACAAGGGTTAATTTAAGAACTGAGCTTGCTTAAAATGAAAGTTGTCACCAACCAAAAAGAACAAGTAGCCATTGAAGAGAAAACTGTTGAGATTTATGGGCCCCTTCCAGAGACATAAAAGGGGAGTCAATCATCATTTGAAGTTTATTTTTTTAATAAGAGCTCCTCAAATATTCCCCCCACTTTTCGTTGCCCAGAAACATAAGCTTGTGGCTGTGAAAAAGTTAAAAATTAGGGGTTTCCTAAGTGGGAGCAGAATGCATGGTCGCTCTGTATGACCCCAGCTACTCTAACAGCTACTGCTAATTCCCAGTGGAAGCATCAATAGCTTGTGAAATAGACTCCTTTCTTTTCTTGTACAAATTATTCCTTTATATTTTTGAACTTCTGAACCTCCTGGCTTAATAACAACTCCACAAGAAAGCAGGAAAATAATTGAGTGTTTATAACAGCACGCATCTTTTTTTATTATCATCCCAAGCTGTGGCACTTTCAGTTTAGCAAAGCTTTAGTCAAAGCCTCTCTATAGAACTATCAGAAAAGGGAGTAGGACAGGGATGGGAAGGACATCTCCTCCTACATAGGAAATGGGGTCAGTGGACATTTTTTAGATTTCTCAGACATATAGTTTCACTATAACTCCACCTACTCCCAAAATGATAATCTACCCACTTAACTGTTTGAGTTGCAAGCAGAAATTAAAACATTGCTCGTGCCTCACAGCCTGTGAGCTGCAGCACATCAGAGTGTAAGCCATAAAAAAATTGCAAAACAAAGCAAGACAAAAACCTTAACAACCCACCCACACATGCAAGGAAAGAAAGAAACAAATCAAGAGAAAATAACAGGAATCAACTGTCTTTAGCCTCTTTCTTTTTCCAGTTTTAGATGGAAAGCAATGTGACAGTGCTGCAACAGATGACAGTCTATTTATTTTCTCTAAAGGATCTACAGTTGGTGGATTCCCCTCTACCTCCCAAAAGACTTACATGGCTTGAATTAAAAAAGGCTAACAGTGGAAAGTATGTTTACTCAATAGGCAATGGCCATGCCAGGGTCAGGAAGTGCTCATCTTCCTCCAACAGTTGGTTTAACAAGCACTAAATCACTGAGTATTACATTCTAGACAATTTGCTGCCCAGAATCATCACTTTGTTGATTAATATGCTAACTCATAATAATGATAGATTCATAATAGTACACTTGGCAACTAATATTCTGAATTAGACACCCAGCCAGGGAACAATCCTGTGCCCTCCCAGATCAGTGGTGCAGCACAACCCAACCCTTTTTAAGGGAAGATTATGACAAGGTCAGATGAGCATGGTAAGGACTTGGCACATAAAAACCTGCGTTTCCTTGAAGAGGCTCAAGAAATGCCACCACCCACATTTTAGCAGAGCCCACTGCTCAGAGACACATCTTCTCCTTGCTGTCAGCAAGGACAATCGAAACCTGCTTCACTGGAGCAGCTTCCTGTCAATAAAACTCACCTCAGACCAATACTGGCTTGGTTTAGACTGAGCTGTGTAAATCAGAGCTCAGCATCCTTGAGGTTTCCAAACATTTGCCTTTAAAGCAGTTATTTACAGGTGAATTTTTTTTTGTGTTCTCACAGGTATAATCCTTTAGTAACTCTTTCAAGCTGCTAGATTTGTGCCAAGCTCCACCACTCAACTGATTACACCATGGAATAAGGGGCCCCTACATTCTTTGCCTATATCTTACAAAGATCAACCAAAGGGACAAATTGAGGACCAATTTTTAACAGTTTCTTATGGGCGATGGAGGTATTTCCTTCAGTCATTCTTACTTAGACACCTTTCCTTTCTCCTTAGTGAGGGTTCTAAAATGCAGCTTCTGAGGCCAGGCTAATCCCCTACTAAATTTTCTCCATAAAATGAGGTCCCCTGCAGCTGGAACATGTGGATGGTGTAGGATTCAAGTGGCAGCCACCGCCTGCTGCTCTCCCAACCGCTGGCGTTTCAACCGAAGTCCATTCATCACGGGCTCACGGTCAGATCTAACCGTACATGAGCCGCCCCACAACTCTGATCTAAAACATTTATTACTTCTGAGTTAGTGCATTGAGATGGAAAATAAAAATCCAGACCCTAAAGCCAAACCAAGAAACAACACTGGCATCTCAGTAAAAGGCTGAGCAGGAGGCTCTGGGGCTACTGTTTACTTTTGTACAGGGTATGTAAAGGATCCCTCTCACCTCCATCACTGGGCATTTATCCCACAAGGCATAAGGGGATGATTTCCATCATGTTTCTTCACCCTTGAAAACAAAGTGTGGAAGCCCAAAGTGATGAGACTGCATTTGTTCCCGTGTTAGTTTTGCATGAATTTACTGCATGTTCTTACAGCAGGCGATGGGCAAGCAATTATGTCTCTACAAGTTCTGTGAAAAAATTCTGTGACAGGGCAGAGATGATGTGAAGGGAAGCCTCAAGGAATCCACACAGGACTTCATCCTTGAGATGCAAACCCTGGAGGGATGATGTGAAAGGAAACCTCAAGGAATTCATATAGGATTTCATCCTTGAAATGCAAACCCTGGAGAGATGATGCTTCCCCTTGCTCTTCCTTGCACAGAAAAGTTGTTTGGGCTTCAGCTGGACTAGGGATGAACTAGAAGTGTGGTCAGGCATGTTTCTAACACAACCAGCCCTACAACTGTTCTGCTGTTCAGCCCAAATTTACATGAAAACTCTGTCAATGTGTCTCAGTAGTGACTTGCAGTGGAGCTAGAAAGAAAGAAAGGTAATTTGTGCCCAGTGGTAAGGACACTAACTTGTGTTTAGAAAATGTGGGTCAGCTTTCCTGATGTGGGTTTGGATAAATCCCCTTGGGTAAGAGGAGAGTGACACACAATGGGCTGCCCTCTTTAAAGGGGTGACAGGAAGACAGAGATGAGTCACTTGCTACAGCCTTCTGAACTTGCTACAGCCTTCTGAACCCACATCCCAAAGGACTCTGTTGCACAGGGATGGGAAGGGCCCACCACAGAGAGCTGTCTTCAATTAGCATGGCATTTTCTGCCACAGCTTTGCTGCTTTCCAGGCTAAAACCTCAGTCACTGCTCAGGAATGGGTCTTCAGATGCTGGACATCTCGTTTCTCCCAAGTATTCAAGTGGAGAAACCTTCACACCAACCTTCCTATTTTCAAGTTTCAGAGTTGAAGAGAAAATATCCTTTAGTGACCTTTTGAATCACTTTTCCTCCTTTTGACACATTAAAACCATTAAAAAAGTCATAGCCATCATTTCTTTGTCAGTAAGGAAAGAATATTAAATAAAAAAATCCAAACACAAATAAAAACACAACAAAAGTGTCTAGTTCCTCATAATATAAATTATTCTTTTAAACTGAGTGGGCTAAAATCCACATAAATGGGACAGAGCAATAGCCCAATTTCTGTTTAAGTATATGGCAATCCTGAGATTGATTTCTATGGATCTTGGATCAAGCCTACACAGAATTCAGCACTCTCCACCAAAATACCTTCCCATAGTTCATACCAAGTTTAGCTTTCAGAAACATGGTTGAGAAGGTTTCAAGCAATGCAGAAATTCCCTTCCTGAAGTCCAATGAGGAAACCCAAACAATTCCAAGTGAAAAAGCCAGCAAAGCTGCTGCATCAGCTCTCTACAGACCTCTCCTACGCGCCAGCCCAGATCTGTATGAGAGTTGTGTCCATAAAACCAAACTCTGTTTCCTACAGCCCACAACAGAAACTGAAATCCTTCATTTATTTTCAGTATTGCCTTCTCTCCTGGGTCTATTCCCCTTAGACAGTGTTTTTCTCTCTTTTTTTCCAGCTCCCTTTGGGCAACTAAATAAAAACCTCATTTTTGTGATGCAAGGACGCCTCCTGCCTCCTGAGGTTTTGTTCTTGGAGAGCTCCCATTCTTTCTGACCTCACTTCTGTGCAAGCTTTTATTCCTCTTCTGTGCTGGTTTTGGGGCTATGACTGAACATGTCAAGAGAGTGACCTACAGGCTGTGAGACACTGATTTCTGTCTCTCTGGGTGGGAGTTTTGAGGAGCACTCAGAGCTGGCCTCACAGAGAGCTGAAATCATCCAGAGTTTTGGTTAAGAAGCCCAGATGCCCAGAGGCATCTTTGGGACACTCTACTCACCTTGTTTCTTAATTATAAGACACACTTGTATAAAAGACACTACCAAAACCTCTGATCCACATAAACACCAGAACCAGCTGGGATTACCACTACCACCACTCCCAAACAGTTCAAAGACAAAACTTTGAAGGCACCTTCCAAAAAACCTGTTGCCAGCTTCGTGCTGCTGTTTTCCTGCTTTTAAACTCAACCCCAGAGAAGTCTCCACCTCCAGGCTTTCAAACACCAGGAGACATCTCGAACTCCTCGAGCTTCAATCTGAACCGCTGGTTAACCCTGGCTGTCACCTGAGCCACGGTGTCTGGCCACGAGCAGGGCTGCATTAACCCATCCCTGGCTGCTTGCAAACCCCTCCTTTGCTCCCCCACCTCCTGCTCTTCCCAAGCACCACTTCTCCTGACCTTGTTCCAGCCAGGGCTGGCTGACCGAGAGCACGGAGCTTGTCAGGCAGCACAGGGACAGCAGCTCCAGCCAGCCCTGCCAGGCTTTTCCTGACTCCCTGACACTTCTGATCCATGGATTTTGGAGTGGTCTTGTAAATGGGAATTAGTCATGCCTGGAGGGTCAGGGTTGTCAGACCTCATGCTGAAGTGCACATGTATTCCTCAAAGGAAAACTAACAAAAGCAGGTTCTATGCCAGGCTAGGAGGGAAAGAAGATATCAACAAATTGACAGAAAACAGCTTCTGTGACTTTTCAGCCCAGTAAGGACCAGGCAGCAGGGCTGGGGGGGAAATAAAAAAGAAAAGGGAAGAAAGGGAAAATAAGGAAGGGGAAAGTGAAAAAAGGAAAGGGGGAAAGGGGAAGGGGAAAGGAAGGAAGGGGGGGAAGGGAAAAGGAGGGGAAGGGAAAAGGGAAGGAGAAGAGGAAGGGGAAGGGGAAGGGGAAGGGGGAGAAGAAGGGGAAGGGGAAAGGGAAAAGGAAAGGGGAAAGGAAAGGGGAAAGGGAAAAGCTCTACCACCACTCAGTGTGTGGAACAATGTCAGAGAAAGAATTCTTACTTTGGCCATGGCAACCACATTCTAGCTAATCACTCAGGATCCTCTACTAATGAGGAAAGAATTAAAAGCATTGCAAGATGTGATGAGTTCAGACAGCCTGGACAATATAATCCCTTGGCCTTACAATAATGCTGTTAGGATAAAACATACTGATAGATAAATAGGAGTGACCACAAAAATATAGCTAATGAAATTACAATAGACTTAACTGGTACAAGTCAGCCTAGGTCAGCTAAAAACAGTCAAAAGAGTCAACAATGACAATTTTCCATAGATCATAGTCCAACTTCCCAGCTTCTAATCAAGACAGTAAATCCCATGCCTGTGAGCTGCACCAATTCACATGGGCTACAGTGAAACTAAGTGTAAAGGGCTTCTTGTAAGGAGTGACATGGAGGAGAGTTGGGGAAAACTGCTAAAAAAATCAAAGTCTGAATTGGCTAAATTGGCAAGTAGTGTGGCCCGACAGGAATGGATCAGGGGAGAGGCAGGGCCTGACATAAACATTACATACATTTCAGGAGGTTTATTTTGGCTTAGTACTATGCTGGTCTCATGGACTGAATGTCTGTTGAATCCACAATAAGCACCAAGGTGCAACAGGGGTGATACTGAGGGATATATTTCAAAAGCAAGGTCCTAATCCAAACTAAATGCTGATGTGGACAACTCCAAATTTATTTTCATGTGGGGACTACATTAAATCCTGCTATCATTTATAGGCATTTTGGGGAGGAATGGGGTAGAAGTCTTGTGCTAAGCATGCAAACCACAGTCGAAATTACTGTGAGGGAGCAAATTAGATGTCAGATAAAGTGTAAATAGCTGTCCACATGCCAACCCTTGGCCTGCCACAATGGCACAGGGAGGTAATTTGACTTAATCATCATTTAAGAGCACTCATGCAGCCTGTCAGGGAGCTCTGCAGGCAGGCAGAAATTCAGCGAGCTCCCAAAGGTCCCATATACCTGAACTCCTAGATGTTACTTTTGGGTGGGTTGCCAGTGCTGAAGGGAAAGATTAATATGAGAGATCCTGACCCTGCAATAAACACTCAACAATACTTCTTCCTATTAGGCCTTACTTAAACTTATACTGGTTTATCTGCTGAACCACCACATTCGGTGGATCCTCTCTGAGAAGATCAAGTTTGATCATTATAGAAAATACAAGGTTTTCCAGTTGGATACAAGTTATTCACTTATAAATAGCAAGCTGGAGAAACTCCTAACACTGGAGAACTGTTCCACCTGGAGATCTCCTTCAGCCTTAGGGGAGGCTGCAAAGCCTTCCCTGTACAAATGGTGCTGACTCTCAGGGCTGACACACAGCACCAAGGACACAGCAACAGGGCACAAGCTCTTATCTAGTGAAGATACAGAGCAAAACCAACACTGCAGAAGCTCAGGCTGTCAGCTTTGTTTGTCTGTGGTGCTTACATGACCTTCACTATCAGAGTTTCTCTCAGGGCCTGGCTGATACTGCCCTGAGGGGCTTTGCTGGCTGTGCCCAATGCACTCCTTATGATCTGCAAGAACCAGCCCATTGCCACTTCAGCTGTCCCATCCACCCTTCTGGTGACAACATGAGGCTGAAAACATGATCTGGGTCCCTTCTCACAGAAGAGAGACAAGCCACTCACCCAGAACCACAAAGGAAGTCCATGACAAGCCATAAATCCTTCAGAAAATACCTGTAACTCTTTATTTTCATGATATTCAAACTACTGTCTCAATGCATCTGATCATTCATTTACTGTTGTTTTTCTTGTGGAGGAGGATCTGTCAATTTCATTCTGGGAGAGGCTGCCACTTCAATGGAAGAGATGCTGCATATTATCTATAGAATGGGAGAATGGGGCCACTTCTGGGCAGAAAGGGTTTTCAAGGATGCAGGGGCTTGATGCTTCTGTGATAACAGCAGGGTGCTCAGCTGAGTTTACTTTGAATGTCTTCCTAGTCATGAACCACCCAAAGAGCTGTCAGAAAAAGGTGGTGTGTCCTGAGAGAAATTCCAGTCCTCTGACACTTGCTTTCATGTTGATATGAACCCAAAAAGTTGAAAGAGCAGAATTTTCAACTCCCAAGTGTGATAAAACAGAGAACATCACTTTCTTTGGTGGCAACAAAAGGGAAAAATTCAAAACAGTCTCCTGACAGCTCTCATAGATTTGCCCTGGGTGAGCAGCAATCACTGTGTTTCCTGGATTATTACTTTTAGTCTGGAAAAAGTTGTGCCAAATCTAAACCCAGCCCCAGCAAGAAGACACAACAGACTGAAAGAGGGAGATGAAGGCTCACATGGGACCCCCTCAATATGAACAATAACCAGCTGTGATCCACTACCCCAGAAAGCACCACCCTGCCCTGCTGAGCTGCCACTCTCCCCTTTGCTCACAGCCAGACAGGAAGGACTCCATGAGCTGAGCAATAATCCCAAGCAGAGAGAGCTTAAATGAAAGAGGGTCCACCTGTGCCTGTAAACTACATTGAGGCAAAGTCACTGGTGCTTATCAGTGGTGACAGTCAGAAGTGTGAGAGTCGTCCCTGAATGGCACAAGTGTTCCTGCTTCAGTCACAAAGACATCATTTCCCTGCATTTTATTTTTTTTTATAGGTATGCTTTTATTTTAACAGCCCTTTTTTAAGAATGTAGGCTAAGATGGCCTTGCTTCCCCAGGGGTCTCACTAAAGCCAAACTGCACCCGACTCACCAGTGTAACTTAAAAAGTTAAGCAGTGGTTAGGGACAAGCCACCTCATTCTTTCCAGCCCTGGAATCTTAGTGCATATGAATTTTGGATACTGCTGCAAAAGTGGCACATTACAAATTAGCAACAGTTTAGTTTATTAGTCCCCAAGTGGATTTATTTATGGCACAGAATATATTGCTGTAGGTTCCCTGAGACCGAGACTGTGACGTTACTGAAATTAAAGGGGATTTCATGTGGAAGACTGTGCCAAAACGGACTTACTCCTATTGTGCTTTCAACATGTGGTATTGTTTTACCATTTACTTCTTGAGCTTGATGCCTTCGCACCTTACAAAGATCTCCTGTTGCAGCAGCTGATGGTGCATTCTGCTGAGCTCACTGCCACAGGCATGGAGGGAGCCAAACAGAGCAGGAACCTGGATCCTTCAGCCCTCTGTCCACTTCTTCAGGGAACATCAGCACCATCTGCTACTCACAGCAAGGATTCAGGGCTTGACTGCTCAGGCAACAGGGACACATAAGTTTGTAGTGGTGAGGCAGAGGGGAAGATGTTTCCCTCTAGGGATGTAGCTTGGGCAGTGTCTAAGTTAGAGTAATTCATCCTTTCTCATTAGAGCAATGAAAAAAATACCTTCCCTTTTACAGCTGGGGAAATTGAGGCACAAAACTCAGCATATGCAGCCTTTATAATCTCAAGGAAACCACGATGTCTCTGACTAAGCAGCATGTTCAGAGGCTGTCTCAACAAAGTTCAGTTTCCCTGAATTTCCTGAGTGAGGGAGCAGCCAGACTCAGATAACCTTTTCCCCAACGCTACAACAGGCAGCTGCAACACTCAAGGGGTCCTTCACCATCATGACACACACCCCAAGTACCAGAACCAGCTCTGGACAGAGTTAGGAGCCCCTCAAGCAGGTTAACCTCTGACACAGCTCTGAGCATTGCAGAGTCAGGAAGGGGAAGCCAAGGAGTTTCACCCCCTTTATTCTCACACTGTGTTAATGTAACTCTTTTCTATCAGTTAGATCAGCCCTATGCCTGTCCTGAAAGAAATATGCCAATACATGAACTTCCCATGGCTGGTGCAATTTGATGGCACACCTTCTTCTCAAAGAACTGGCAAAGAACAACTCCATCTTTGTGTCTGGGACAGAAAGTAACCACTGCAGGATTCACATTATTATTCACTTTATTTTAGTGTCTTCCCTCTGAGCTGCTAGTGTAAGTTCTACTCCTTAGCAGGATGCTACTGTTTATCCCAGCTGTGGCTTGGCAGGTGTCACTTCCCCATCCAACAGAAGGAAAAACTGCTGTGCTGCAGAGCTAACTGAGCCTTCCAGGGCCACACACCGAGCAAACGGCAGCACCAGGACTAGAAATCAGGAATCCCAAGTGCCCCACCACAAACACAATCCACTGAGACCACGGCTGCCTGACAGCCAATGCCCACTCTCATGTACTGGAACACAGTAAGTGAAAAAGCAGAGTTTGGTTTTAGTGCTGGCTGGCCTCGCTGGAGCAGCTCTTGGCTCCTGGGGAGGGCCTGGGGAGGACAGCAGTGCTTGCAGGGGGTGGAGGGACAGTGCCATCCTGGGGTGACAGCAGTTTTCCTCACAGCCATCACTGCCTGTGCAGAATGAGCCCGTGCTGTGAGCCTCTGCATGAATACAGCAGCAGGAGAAACACAGGGAGACCATCAAATTTGGGTCCCTTTGTAGGCTTTCCTGCAGGGGTAATATGTGTATGAGGCTGGCTAGTGTCAATTCCTGTTGCTGAAGAGGTTTTGGGGCTGATTCCCTCTCTCTGTCTTCTCTTCAAGAAAGAAGATGCTGAGCAGGATGGGAAGGTGGAGCTTGTACTTCTGCCTCCACTCTATGCCCTTGGTGAGGGTGAAGCAAATGTCAATCAGACTTTCTCCCAAGGAAACAAGAGGTGACTTGACCAGCAGAAGGTGGATTGTACTGTGTGTGTCTTGGTGGCTTGGCTCATCTCCAGGGACAGATTGCAGGACAGGATCTTGATCACAAGATGTTACTTATAAAATTCAGACCAAGTCATGATAAAGTTCACACAACCTATTACCTTCTGCCAGGGACAGCAGGTGACAAGAACTGAGCGAAATGTTTGGCTTCATCTCCTCCCATGTGAGTCAGCTGGGTACACTGAATTCAGCAGTTGCCTCGGCACAGCTCCTCACATCAGCCTCCTTTAGTTTGAAACAACTTTTGGCATTATTTAGTACATCTGTTTCTAATGCCCAAGGGCCAAGATACTGATTACTGGATTGCTAATTTTAATTACTACCTGGCATGCAGAAAACAAAACCAGCTACATGTGCCATTTACCCCAAGGAGAGAAAAAAAAAGAGTCAAAACTAACCAACAAAATACAGAACACTGCACTGGAAGAGAAATCCAACCTCCCTCTAACAAAACAGTTTCTGTGGCATTCCTCCCTTCCTGTGTTTGTGCTTCTCTTTTTCCTAAGGGCTATAAAATTTAGCACACTAGGAACTGTGGGTTGCTTTATAGACCAAGTGGTTGGGTTTGCTAGAAGTTGGCTTGAAAGACGTACTTCTTCCTACGGCTACCTGGCTGCCCTAACTACTTTGACACCTGCAAATTATTCATCTTTTTCTTCCCAGAACACATGCCAGTCAACAGCAGCAAACTTAATTCCTCTGAAAACTTGTGCCTGAGCACGCAGCTCTCTCTGCTGAGAGCAACATGAAAATAAAGCTCTGCAACCATCAGCACCTGTCAAGGAACATCAACTTGATTTTTTCTGAATTGTTTGGGACCAACATTTTGTTTCTCATCCACCTCTAGATCTTGATTAGCCCTGTGCTAATCCTTGGCATAAAGGGCAGGTTAATCTCCAGAGCTGGATTTACCCTGCAGTAACAATGTCCTACAGGACCCTCTGTCACTATTCCATAGAGATTATGAATTAATTATTCCTCTGAATTGGAAGACATAATTAGTTACACTCGAAGTAGCACCTCAGCAGTTCAAACCTTGCTGTTTTAACCAAGGTGCTGACTGAGGTTCATCATGGTGCAGTCAGTCAACACCACTGCTCATTATCCACAACACTGGGACTCGTTCCATCTCCTTTCCCAGATATGACTTTCACCAGAGAGAGACTGGGGATGTTAGTTAAGCAGTTGTATTGAGCTGAACAGGTCTACTTGGATGATGGAGGGATGACAGAATCAGTCATCAAACAGGCAAAATTCCCACCGGTGGCATAAAAATGTCAGGGCTATATCATACTGTAAATGTCACTCGTTTCTGCCAACAAATTTTTATTTGCATTGTTTCTGTATAAATATTCTTTTCTAAAAATGTCAGCGAGAAATGCCAGTTAGTTTCTGACAATGATGACAAAGAGAAGATACATGGGAAGCTAAGTACCAGAGTTTCCCAGAAAATCGTAGGGGATTTTTCTAATGGAAATTATTGCACTTTTGTTAAAAAATCCCTAATCCTCTGGCCACTTGCCAGAGTCTCTGGGAATGAACAATATTAGGTTTGGTCAATGGGTATTTGATATGGACCCATAGCAAACAGACAGATTTGGATAAAGAGAGAAAACCCCAACAAGTTATACTGTCAAGCACTCAGCTGATCACCAGAAAAGTTCTGATAGCAATTTATAAATGAGCTGTATCGAGTCTGTCACCAGTATTGACACTAAAGTCAATGAACTCACTCCACTGTAAAGCATTTAGCACAGAGAACACCAGGGATCTTTCCTGATCTATAATTCAGCCTGGCATTCTGCTGATGAGGATTTTCCACAGAATGCTGCAACTCAGACTGCTTTGCTCTAATGTTGCTGATTTCCACATATACACACATAAATACACATATATACATATATATGTTTTATATATATATCTGTCTTCATATATATTACATTTATTTATATTCCTCAAAGTGTTTGATTTCATTATTGATACATAAAGAAGTATTCCAGAAACTGTTTAATGTGGTTATAAATTTTCATTGAGGATTTCCCTGCTTTTATAAGCAACTATATATGAGATTAGCACTTTAGAGACTAAAAGACAGCTTTAAGAAGAGATGGATCATCCCTGCTCACTGCAAAGTCTGAAATAGGAAGCTTCCAGTATTTCCTACCTGTGGTAATTAAAGATGCAAACCTGTATTTACAGAACTTTCAAAAATTCTTTAAGACATAACGTTTTCTCTTAGAAGAGGTATACACTAAAACTGTGTAGAGATGAAAAAAGGTTTTAACTGCATTTATATAATACTTTATGTCTAAGATCTTTCTTTTTGCCCTTTTCCATTAAGCTGAGAGCAGCTGTCAGTTATATAGCCTGAAGACCAGGTGGGCAGAAGTAGAGTCAGAAGAAGCCCTTCGTGGCCACAGAAACCCCTGTCAATTCACCACTACAAATCTTGGCATCATGGAAGAAGCTGTTCTGGAAACAAGGTATAAACCAATGTGTGAATGTGTCTCAGTCCCCAGGAGAAAAACAACTGCTCCTAGATTTTACCCAAGCATGGATCTAAAAGCCAACAGACACGGATTATACTTGAGAACCCTCTCAGCTCCTCCAAAGCTCCAGTATTGTCTTTGAAAATTCTTCCATTTCTTTGGAAGAAGGCCCACAGTTTTGTTCAGCTCAGTCTCAGTAGCACCTCCTAAAGTCCCCTAGCTCCTAGGAAAAGCATGCTTCACTTTTCTACTTTATTTCAGGCTCTCAGTGTGGTAAAAGAAGGATACCTACAGTTCCAGTGGCAAAGGGGAGGCACCGCCACTCCGCCGTGCACAGGGGAAACCTCCAGCACTGGGGATCACTCCCCACACTGAGGTTCCTCTGGAGCTGACCACACGTGAAAATGGCACAGAGCTGAACTTCCCACTGGGGAAGGGTAACTCTGACAAGGTGAGAGCTGGAATTCCCCCTCCTGGTGAAGCTGTGCTGTCCACACCAACAGGCTGGGGCCTGTTGCGGTGCCATATTCCCCCACCGTGCACGCCTGCCAGGCTTTGACACAACCGTGCTCCAAAACCAACTCTTCATCAAAGATGTCTTACATTCAGCTGAAATCAAAGAGCCTGAACAGATGTCTCTAAATATATTTCCTCCTTGTAATGATGGCAAATAAAAGCACTGTCCTCTAACATGTTCTGCACAGCATCTGTAACGCAAGTGCCGCAAAGGGAAATCAAAAGGAACGGGGTAGGATGTTATGTATGCTGTGTGCTCCGAGAGTATTTTAAACTCCCTTAGCCTCTGTAATGAAAACCACACTGTCTGAAAGTGAAACACTGCTGATTGTTAACTGTAGGTCTGTTGGAAATAAAGTGAGGGACACAGGGAAAGGGAATTTCACGTAAATCTAATTTCTTCTGTGTCAAACAGTGCTACTGTATTTCCTCCCATCTGCAAGGATACCCTGTGAAATGTGGATGAATGTTATTACAGTCTGCAATAAGCAGAGTTCAAAGCAGGGAAAATTTGGTTCAGATTTGGATTCGGCAGTTCAGAAGTTTCTTCACACTTTCTTCAAACGACCCAGAAAAAAAAATCTCAAGCTCTGACTTGCCAGTCTAACATAAAAACTTTTACATGAATCAGGTTGCTATGCAAAGTAGGTAGATTTAAGCAAATATTTATATATTTTGCTTTTCAGCAGAACTAAACTAGATTATTTTGTGGGTAGGATGCTGACTGGGATGAAAGAGAGAGCTACATCACAGTTCCCAGTTCTGTCTGTGGCTCCCTGCATGACTTTGGGCAAATTATTGCTTCTTTTTGTGCTTCATCCCCCTTCTGTAAAACAAAGAGCCTGCTTTGCCTCCACTCTTCCTTAACTAGATAGAAGTAGCCTGTGCTACGTGAGCAGTCAGCAAAAACCACATGGGGATGGTGGGCTGGGGGGCTCTGATGGCAGTGAGACCTCTGGGTGCCATTGTGATGGACATTGATAAGAAAAGCTGCGTAAGAAGAGCTCTTTGAAACAATTTCCACTCAACTGTGACTCTCTGAGGAGAGAGACAACAGCTTGTGTTCACTGTGCCTAAGTGAACATCCAAGTTAAAGGTTGAGCTGTTAGACCCTGAAGTACAGTCTTTCCTGCCCACCTCTAACAGACAGTGCTGCAGTTCAGATGCTGTCAGGTCCCCTGGACAGCAAGGTGCACCCACACCCCACAGCTCTGCACTCCTAGTCCTCCTTGGCTCATCTCCTCCCTGGGTGCCCAGTGGCCAAGTCCATACAAACACCCCAAAAGGTGAGTTAGCAAAACTCAGCATCAAACCCTGAGGTACCTCCTGGAGTTTCCTTCCTCTTAACGTTCCCATCAGTGTTGCAGATTCCTTCCCACAACACAGCTCTGGCACAGGCAGTAAAACATAAGCTGGTAGGAGTCTTGCCACCAAGGAGAAACTGCTGACACCTCCATCTTCCTGAGCAAGCTTGGCTGACAGAACTGAGGGTTTTGGAGCCACACTCCTGTCCTTGTTCCCAGGCTCACAGCCCAGTTGGCTGTGGCTCCCAGGAGACCTCTTCTCCCCTACATCCCGAAGCCCTCACCTTGGATGTTGGACCTACTCACCTCCCAAGTTCCCTCCAGGGACCATTAACCTTTCTTTCAGTTATTACTTTCTTTGTCAGCTGGGTGGAATAAAGACCCCTAACACATACACAGATCTGTTCAGTCCTGAAGGGATTTGGAGCTCCCTGCTCAGTCTTGAAGGGACCAACATATCCCATTACAAAGTCCCAGACTAAATTCACTACCAACAAAAAGTCATCTCCCTTTGGACGGGTAAAGTCTACCTTTTGAAATGTCCACATGTTGTCTCAGCAACTCTCCTTTATGGCTGTTTACATTGGATAAGAAGTGCAACACAAAGCAACATTGAGACGAAGAAAGTGCTCAGAAGTAGTAAAATACGGTGTTATCTATTTTTTTAGCTGAATAAATTGAGCTTGCTTTGCATTATTGCTGGCTGTCTTAGCCCAGCTCTGAAAGTGAGAAAGAGAAAGGGAATCTTGAAAGGCAGCTCCCGAGAGGACACTAATATTTTTAATAGTTTGTGGGTTATGAAACAAATCTGTGTTAGCAGTATTATATATCTCAGCCTGAACCGCTGGGGTGTTTCCAGGGTCTTTAATGAAACTAAAGCACTAACACAGCATTGCCAAGAAAGTAGATTTATTCACAAAGAAATGTTTGCTAGCAGAAATGAAAGCGTAGGCATGAGCGGGGCTGTAGCATACTAATGCAGGGTCTTGTCACTCACATTGCCCCTTATCTCACCAGCTGAACTCTGCTGTTGCTGCTGGATCACAGGTCAAACCTTTCCCCCCTTTTTCTGCCATCCAGCCTTGCCTCTTCCCTGATTTTTGGGGCTCACAGCAAAGCAACACATCAAAATAGGCCGAAACCTGTGCTAAGAGCAAAACTTGATCTATAGCCGAGGAGAACTGAACTTAAAAAGAAAAAAACATACACAAACACTAGGGACTTTTTTTTTTTCATTTTACAGTGTGAAATAGGACCCAAACTAATCAATGGAGCTCAGTGGGAGTGCATAATTATTAATAGGCCCTACATGGGGCCTCAGAAAATATGCAGTTCTCTTGGAAGTTTAAAAGGTCACTGTGAATAACTAAAACATACTTTTCTTGGTAGTTATTTTGCAGTAAAAAAATAATTCATAAGGAAATCAGTTTAGGAAAAAAAAAATTTCATGTTCTAGCAGGGTGGTTTAGGAGTCATTCCTATGTCTTCCATGTATCTTTTCTGGCAGGTTAATGGGCCATGTTTTATTCTCTGCCTTACTTCCTAAAGCTCACAAAGCCCACAAAGCCCAGTCCTTTTTCACCATTTGTTATTCCAGAACTTGCCTGTGTGCTGCCCAGCCGAGAGAAGGAATGGGAAATGGAGTGCCCCTGGAACAAGCCACACTAGTGGAGAGCAAGGCCAGGTGAACACCCTTGCGTGGTGCTACTGCTCAGCCTCATTCACTAATTACACAGCAGCCTGAGGGGCTGGACACGCACGTGCTGCTGCTCAGGCTGAGTCCTGGCGGGTTCAGACCCTTGAAGGAGCTCTGCACTGTGTCTGGGCATCAGCAGCATTTCAATGGGAAATGCTCAACAAAGCCCCCACATCCTCCTCCTAACACTGGGTGTTCAATGCTGGCAACAAAGAAGTTGTGCTCCTTCAAGACACCCTGGGAGGCTGTAATGAAGCAGCAGGAGAGCCTGGCAGCAATCCTGGGACACACTTCAAGCACACAAGTGACCAGAATGAGAAATTGCCAGCACTGAAATTCCTCCTGGCAGGATGGGTGATGACACATGAGCAGAGATCCCACACTGAATGGTTTCAACATGCAGTGAGGTAGTGACCACAGCAAGGATCCTGATGGAAGCAATAGCTGCTGGCATGATCCAAAGCCCAGGCAAGAATCACCTTCAGGCATCCTCTCACCATTTTTCTGCCTTCAGTTCCAACATCTACATGAGTGATACTGGAATACAACACACACAGCTCAGCACGACTGAGTTCTGAATCTGTATTCATTTCAAACAGCAGCAGAAACTGCAGCAGCCTGAGGATGTGTGAGGTGGACAAAACAAGTCTGCCCTTACCTCACACCAGGGAATGACAGCTGAGCTGTGTCATGGGCAAGAGGGCTGCCACCACTCATGGACATGGAACACGTGGACAGCTGGACACAACCCCACAATGCAGTGGTGGAGCACAGTGCCAGTGTGGGCTGGGAGGCTGAGCAAACAGATATCTTAACTCTAAGATCTCAGGAGAAATCCGTCCAGCCTTATTTAATACAAGCATGGCCTTCATCTGAGGTGGCTGCACACCATGAGAGGGTGGGTGGGGATGTGGACAATGTCTGTGTATCTGCCTAGTTATGTACTTCTGGCCACTGGGAGCTGAACCAGCCAGGTCCTTGCCCAGACCTAGTTTGGTAAGTTTTATCTTGTATTTATGCTGTCATCAGCTCTGCCCAACAGTGCCCAGAGGTGCACACAGCAAATGCTGTCACTCGGGGCAGAAATACCCACGAACTGGCCAGGTTTCAGTACAAGCTCTTTCCTCAGCAGTGAAGTCATTTTATTACTGTGCTCTACCCAGGCATGTGCAGCATCTGGTTAATGTATTTCTGGGTAGTTCCTAGCTCTCCAAACACTCCATCCCTGCCATTCTGCAACACACACAAAAGGCAAACTTTCCAACAGTTCGCTTGGGTACCTGTTCCAGGCACTTACAGACCTGGTTAGGAAAATTTTCCAAGGAGCTAGCCTGCATTTTCCCATGCTTAATTTAGTTATTGGAATGTCTGCCATTTATATGTGTTCTCCTTGGCTCCTGCACAGGTCAGCTACTATAAATCAGCCCAGTATCACTGACTGTAATGGAGCTACAGTAACTTACAACAGCTGAGTATCTGGTTTATGAATGCAGTTCCAAGAGCTTCACGTTAAACACAGCCCAAGGCTGGGGCATTGAAAGAAAATGAAGAGGTTATGAAAGGTACCTATGCCAGTTCCAGTTCAATATTGTTTGTCCTAGATACTTACTAGGTGATGAAAGGATAAATAAACAGACCCCAGGCACGGTGATGTCAGACACTGCTTATGCCAGTGATATTTTCTCTGAAAAGGAGTGCACGTGAAACAAATGAAGAAGCAGGTGAGAGTGAATGTTTGGCTGCCAAACTTGGCCACAGATAAAACATGATGGAGATATTAAGCCTGTGGACTGGAATGTGACTGGAAGAATACCTGGGGAGGGAAAGGAAATCACCATGGCCATTGAGAGCCTTGCCTAAGTACCTGATGGCAGCTAATGAGGAGGTGTGCAAGGAAATTCACTTTTGAAGCCACATCAAGCATGATCCTTAAAGCTCTGATTCCATCTGGTGAGGCAAAGAATTTACTTCACCAATTCAGTTTACTATGCTCTTCCCTTATCCTGTTCTTCTCCAATTCTGTGTAGACACATCCAAGTCAGGTTGCACATTATGGGTTGCTCCATATTTTTCATTCAAATCCTTTTACTGCCAGCAGCAACAAAAACTAAAAAGGAAGAGATTACTTCCCACTGAAATGGAAACCCTGTGGAAAGCGTCTCCATCTGACAGAGCTTTGGTAACGCTTGGCTTTGTTTTGGGGGAAGGTGTGGTTTTAAAACAGTGGGAACAAGCATTCTGGACTTCTTGAAACTGAGTAATTCTGCCCAAATAAAACCTCTTTCCAGTTTGAGCCAGGAACTGGTATAAGGCTCCACTGCTGTGCCAGCTCTGCTCCCCAAAAAGCACCAGGACTCCTCAGTCTGCCAGACTTTCACAACCTCACCAAGCCTGACCAGACACCAGCAGCCCAGGGAGCTTTCTCTGGAGAAGAGGCTGAAAGCACAAACCCCACGAGCTGTGCCAGCAGGCTCTGCGACCAGCCTCGGGGTTTGACACAGCTAACCTGAGCCAGGAGAGACCCCAGCTGGCAGCTCTGCCATCCTCTCACTGCAGCAGGGAGCTTTCTGCTCCTCTCCCTGGCCATGCATTAGGGAGGGGAACCAAAGGAGCAGCACAGCTCAGATGGCTCTGCAGCGAGCAGGGCAGCTCCCATGGGAACCGAAAATTCTGTGTGAACTTGCATCAAACGCACCGAGGAACGGTTTCTTCCCGCAGAATTTACTAAATATTAATTAGAGAGAAACTTGACATATCTCTGGCTAGCACACATTAAAACAACTCCTCAAGTATTTACCAGCTGAGGTCTGTGAAGACAGGGGCCAGAAAGAAATGCAGAAGATTAAAAAGAAATTCAGCTAAGTGGGGCCATGGCAAATTGCCCTGCCGAGCTCTCTGAGAAGAAGCTCCTTCTCTCTTCTCCACTGTGCACAGTTCTCCACCACTTACAAAGGTGCAAAGGGCAACCTGTGCCAGGCTAGAATGATGGCTAATAGGGAGAATGGACCCTTACACTTGTGATCAAGAAGGAAAATGTTGATACATGTAGCTAAAACACTTTGGTTATTCTGGTACCTGACATTTTGGAAATAAAAAAAAGAAGCAGGACAGAATTTCTCACTGGAATCAAACAGAAATAAAATGAGCTGTTTCTTCCCTATTAAAGTAATCTCACCAGCAATTTCACTTCCTAATTTACTGCTTCTGTCACTGTCCTAATATATGGACAGCATTCAGCAGCTTAGAAGTTTCTCAGAAAAGAAAACGCCACAGCCACTTTGGCAAATGTAATCACAAAGATTCTCCCATGCTTTCATATGGATAAGAATAAAGGGCTCTTTTCTAAATGCGATGATTTTGCTTCAAAAGACAAGTGAGAGCCTAATTTAAAGCTGTTTTCTGGCATCAAGCAAAACTCCTACAATAATCTTATTATTTACATGACATCATTCACATTATATCGCAGGATATTATTTGCAGTCTCCTCTCTCCCATTTCTTGATTCCAGAAAGGACTTTATGATGGTGAAAAAGTTGAAGTATTTATGGACAGATGGAGTATAGGCACAACAGAAGATGCTGTCTCTGAGTTCAAGTTCTTGGCAAAGGAACTGGGTTTTTGCATGGTTTGGGCCCACTACACAGGGATGCATTTTCTGTTGGGTTTCCCAGCCATCCTGGAGTTACCAATCTGACTTACAGCACATCCTTAGCGTGGGCAGGGCAGGATGAGACAGGAACAATGTTCCCATGGCATACGCAGAGAGGGCAGAGATGCTGGCAGCAAGCACATGGTCACAGCCTGGCCTTCTCCACTGCCATTCCCAGGGTATTTAAAAGCTTTGTCCCTTGATGCATTTGAACAGTGACTCGTTATTTTTGCAATGAGGCTGATAAATTACAAAGGCTGATTGATTTACTACATTGAGGTAGCAGCAAGTGATTTCCCCCAGAGCAGCTGCTCTGCCCAAATGCCAGCAGAGCCCCAGAAAGGCACATGCCTTTGGAAGACAGAGCACCAGAGGCTCCTTTTCCAGAGCTATTTCAGTCTCCTGATGACTGTATAATAGGGGGAGAACCGAAGTCATCTGCTTTGCTATTTTACGCAAGGTGACTAAGAAAGTCTTATTTGGTTTGACTAGATTTCAAAAGTACATGTATATATATATATATACACACATATGAATAAGCCTCTTTCATAAGACTTCATGAATATTTCATGGCTTGCCCCTTGGGTTTGTAGGTATCTGGTTTGCAGGCTTTGCTAAGTACAATTTACTGCCACCTGGGCTCAGGAACAGAAGATTTCCCCTGGATTCTGCCATGTTCATCAGTGGCCACAATGTCAGGGGTACCTCAATTCCAACAAGCCCCAGAATCCTCTCCAATCAGAGCCATCTCTGGTTGTTGTTGAAGCAATCAGATGACAAAATAACCTCTTGAAGATTTGCAGCCCAGTGAGCTACAAGCCAGTGTTGCCCAGTGGGTCTTTCTTTCCCTGTCTGGTTTTTAAATAATGTTTTCTTTAACCCTGGTGCTTGCAAGATGCTGTTCAAAGAGAAAGAAAAGTACAGGGTCACCCATGGAATTCATCTCTCATCACATCCCACCACTTTCCACATATTTTTTAAAAATGTAAGCCTGGATAGCCAGGCCAGTTTGCTGTCACGTCTCCCCCGTGCAACTGCTGACAGTCAGATGTTCTTGCTTACTTTAGGGTTTGATTTATTGTCTGCAATTAGGCTAAAAATGGATATTTTACAAAATACAAAGGAAATCTATGATTAGTTGCAAATTGGAAGCAAAAATAGAGACAGAAAAAATGATTTCTTTATCCAACTTGCCAGGCATGAACTCATTTGTGTTTTCATCTCTGTAAACCTGTCGGAGGGCTCTCTCCACTCATGTAAGGGGTACTCATCTTGCTGAGCATCTCATCAAGATGAATGAATTTCAGTTCAAACCATCATGAACTGAACTTTCTGCTGACCACTGCCCTCCCTGGAAACACTCTCAACTCTAAGCACCACATTCAAAACGCTGGCACAAGTTTGGTGGTTTTGACAGGTCTTGGAATCTGCAGAAATCCAGGTCTTGAGTGTGATGCTGACAAGATCAGCCCAACAAGTGTGGCATGGACCACTGTGAAAATGAAAAATTCAGCATCACAGAGCCATCTGCTAAGAAATGCCATGACTGAACAACACAGCTCAGGAACACGAATCCAAACTAAAAGCTGGGATGAGATTCCTCCAGCTCCCACCAGTTCATCAACTCTATCTCAACCAACACCTGAGCTATTCAGCCCATTCCACTCTTTCCCACAAGTACAGGACATCAGACATTAGCCAAAAGGGTGGTTTAGTGCAAGCAGTGCCTGATTTATTTTGAGGGAGCAGATGAATCTAACACAGCCACCTTCTTTGGGCTTCTTTGGAGCACATTCCAGCAGAGCAGAAATGAGGACAGGCACTGTCTCGTGTAAGGCAGCCCGTGGCCTTCACATGCTCCACCTGCCCAAGAGCTTGGCAAAGGCTGAGGCTCAAATGCCAAAGGGTTTCAGTGCATAAAGGCCTTTTAAAAATGAGGCTGGGTTTAAGTAGCCAGGCAAAACCTTTGCATATAATAAGGGGCATGAGAAAGGTTATGCCTACTTCATGGAGCAGATTCCAGCATACAGATCCCTTTTCTTGGCCACCAAAGATGCAGAACTCTCTGCAATTTGGTGTTTATTTATACGAAAATAGCCTTCATTTTTGTTCCATGCCTTGAGGCTGTGCAAGCCACGATAGGAGAGGCATGTTTCCAGCAGTGATAAGAAGCAGTATTCTGTCCAGCAACTGTTATCACACCCCTCCCAACCTGAAGAGAGCAAATTAAAATTAGCAAGATATTAAAGAATTAACACTATAAGCATTTACGACCAGTGTCAATCATTCACTTGCTCCTGGACCATGCCGCAGAGGGTGAACAAGCAATGCTCTGCTACAGGGATTAATGGTACATGACTGAAGCCCTGGTTGCTGTGGGCTGTTTAGTGGTGGAGCACATTTGCCCTCAGCTAGGCAAAAGGAAGTAATGAGCTGAAATAAAGAAATGGGAAATATGAGTTGGGTAGGAGAAGGAAACATCCTAACAAGCTGCCAGGGGAAGTGTTGGTTCACCGCTTGGGTCATTTCAAATTGGACTGGATAATGCACTGGAAAGCATCCTGGTTTCTGGGAGGCTGTGCACTGAATGTGAAGGATGAAGGGGTACAGCACATTTCTGCCTCTTCGACTGGTTATCTTCCACGACCTGCTCTCCAAATAGCTCATGGTTCAAATCAAGCCCAGGCTTATCTTCCACCTGCAGCACAGGGCACTTACTGGAGAAAATAAATATGCTCACCATCCACACCTGCATTAACCACCCACACTTGCATTAACTTCCCTGGGTAGCCTTCGCCTCCTCCCCTTGGCTGCAGCATTTCACAGCCCTCCACAGCAGTTCCTACTAACACACTTCAATCCCCACTTACCACAGACTGGCAGTGACTCTCACTGGTCACTGACTCAGTCACTGGTGTCCACCATGAACAACCATGAGACAACACAAAACACATACTCAGAACACAGGCTCAGCTGCCTCTAGGATTTTCTTCTCCACATGGCTCAATCTAGTCTTTAGGGTCAGCAATACCCAAACTAAAGCTCAGACCCCACAGGGGGCAAGCACAGTTATTAATGGCGTTATGAGCCCCAGAGAAATTTAATTACTTGGACATGTATTCAGGGATCACAAGTATTTTCTATGAGGAGGTCGTCTGGCAATCAGAGAAAAAAAAATGGACTGGGAGGTATCTGCTATTTTATAACCCTTTTTTCCCCACAGAGAACAAGGAGGTAATATCCAGCAAGGTATGGCCCCCCCAGCCTCCACAGGCAATGAGAAGTCATTTATTTCTGTGCTGATAGAGGGAATGGTGGTGATTTGGGAATGAAACTCAGCCAGCTTGTTACATTACATGCCCTTTTCAAACAGGAGCGATACTGCTTTCACGTCTGACATGCATCATTAAAAAGCAATCACTTCGAGCAGGGCTCTTTTTATTTATCGCGAAAAGCAACGGAATGGGAAAAAGCAAGAGATAATCATCACTCAACCCTTTCCCTGCTGAAAAGTGAAAGCCTGTGTCCAACAAGGCAAGACCACCCATCTTGAAAGGTTTGGTAAGATTTACATTTGGCTGGTGTTTGAAGAAGCAGTGATTCCTACGCCTTGCACACACATTCAGGGTGATAGTCCTGGGAGCCCCGCACACTAACATGGAGAGTAATAAAAATCAGATGCTTCTACATAATAGATATTGATGAACCAGTGTGTCTGCTGAGAGTGCTCTGTCCTACCTGCAGACAGTTTGGATTTGGCTCATGTCCTGCACAAAGAGTGTTTATACCACTTACAAACGTTTACTCAATGTCATGGAAGCGAGCAGAGCCGTGTAAAAGTCCAACTTCCCTCATGTTTTCCTGTGCTCCCAGAGTACACTTTTGATGGTATCTCGTGGAGATAGCCTGGATATGCCAAAGCCATTAGCAATATTCATCCTTCTGGCAATGTTTGGCAGCTTTGGCAGAAGAGGGAAGTTTGGAGGCTGGCAATGTGGTGGTAGTTCTGGGGGGAAAAAATCTTGGGTACCTCAGAAAATGATCTTTATGTTAATTTGATATGTAAATTTTATTTCTGCTCATGTGAAAGAGCTAAGTTAACACTGTATCAGGGAAAAAAATCCCTAACATAAGAACCTGAAAATAATTTTTCCATGATCAGTTAGGAATTTTGGTCTAATCTGCCTTTGCAGACCGAGCAAGTATTTTGACAGCAGCAATACAGTGCAAGTGTTGCAAATCTGGGTTCAGGGAATGAAAAGATACCTCCCCATTCATTTCCAGGGCTTCTCCCTCCTTTTCAATGCCTGAAGCATGGGACCTGAGTGCCTTGAGTCCTAAGACATCTACACACCATGTTTAGTGAAAGCAGGATAGCAACGCCTAGAGGTGACCCAAGGAGCTTCCCAAGGACTTCAGCAACTCATTTCTATTTGTTTCCAGATGTGAAACTTGAGATTCAAAGATGGGAAACGATTTTCTAGGTGCTGTGTAAATGAATTTCACAAGCCAGGGAACTTCTTTTTATCAAAGAGAGACAAATGAACAAACTGGAAATCTTGGTAAAAGGGCTGATCTTGACTAGGAGACTGAGAGCATCCTCCCTAGTACTGCTCTTATAAAAACTCCAGTCCTACCTTGCACACTGAATTAACTCTGAAATAAGCTCACCACCTCTGCTGGAGAGATTCCTGGTCTGAAGGTGAAAGCAAACTGTGGAGCAGGAGGGTGATACACCCAGGTCTGGTGCTGCTCTCAGCAGGAACAGTAGCAGGGTCCTAAATTCAGAGGCTTAGTCTGACCTATTCAAATAGCATTTTCTCTGCCCAAATAACTGATCCTTAATGAAGCTATTTATGTAAGGAAATTAAATTAAAAAGGAATGTTAGTCACCTGGGTGTTGCCACATGGCTGTAATGTGTGTCTGGGAGACCTGAGACTCATAAATTGCATGCAACACACTGAATGGAGGTCTTTAGCCTGTATAATTAAGTGGCAACTAGTTTCATATTAAAGATATTACACATACACAGAGGCACAAACAAAATGTCATATTCTCCATTTCCTGTGTATAAATTTCTGCTCACAGAAAAGTCAAAGAGCGTGGGGTAGGAGCAAGGGGGTTATGATATCAAAGAAAACGGGTTCAGACTAAAAAGTGACCTACAACTTTGCACCCCACAGCTGTTGGGGCAGGAGATAAGAGGCAGACACCAATCCAGAGGCTGCTGTGGCCACAGTTACAGTTACAGATGATGAAGCAGAGTGCATGGGAGCTCTGAAAAATGAATCATCAATTGCCCAATGCTAAACAGTAACAGTGTGTGCCATCACATCACATCAACACAGAGTTCAAGGCCAGGTTATGCCCTTTTCCAAATACCTGTGGCAAAGATGCAAGAGGAGAGAAGGCCAAGATCCACTGGCTGTCAAGCCATGTTTGACACTAAACTGGCTGCTACAGCCAGAGCTCAAGGTGTGCACAGCTTGCCTGGGACCCTAAAGAAGGTAAATCTCCATGTCAAGGCAGCTCAGGTAACTCAAAAAACCTATCTGTGTCCCACAGACCCTCACTGTGGCTCTGCAAACACATCTTGACTCAGGACTGGGACAGCTAAGAAATAAATAAACCCACAGAGGCAGTTCCTGAGCGCTCCTACGGTGCCAGGCTGGAGGGCTTCTGAATTTCTGCATCACAGGCACACGACCCCAGCGTGGCTCTGCATCAACACAGCCTGGACACACAGGATTAGCTATCCAGATCTCACCTGTGTTCAGCAAAGAGCAACTGTACCCCTAAGCCTGAGCTACAGCAAGGCTTCCAGGCACCTCTGTGACCAGCAAACCTTGAGCCCAGGGCTTTCCCTCCTTTGGCACACTGGGGAACCTGCTCCTCATCCTGCAAACAGCCACAGCTATTGCTAATTCCCTGGGGATACATCCTCACTCAGCAGCCAGTCCTGTGCTTACACATGATCCCAGTTTAGCCCCAGCAAACACAGCAGTGCTCCAAGCACCCCAGGAAAGGTGGTTCTGGTGTGAAAGGGTTTGTCAGACACAGGACTGCACCAACCCATTCGCCTTCCCAGTGCTCTGCTGGCACGTGGAGCTAATGCTTAATTATCCTGAGTGATTTATTAACATATAAAGTCAGATTAAATGGGTATTTGGAGCTGAGTGGCTGAGAGGCTTTGAAAGGGGAAAGTGATTCACGCTATTTATCCAGCTGAGACAGAAGCCACGTGGCGTGAACCTGCAATACTGATTTCTCCAGATAAAAAGACATAAATTTCTAGGAAAAGAAGCTCATTAGCATCCAGCAGATGTGTCAATTAGGAGGAATCCCTGATTTAGACAAGCACACTGCCCACACCAACCTCTAAATAGAGCAGAGAACATTACTTAGGACCCTGTATCTTCTCTAAGGCAGCTGTGATTTTACTCACCCATCACACAGGGTCTGTTGGGGCTCCAGAATTGCTCAGGCACAACTGGAGCTCCACTGGCTTCCAGAGCACATCAACACCACTGTGTGACATCCATGCCCAAAAGGTGGTTCTTAGCAACATGTAATTTCTCCCTCACTGAATAAACAACCTAATAGTGAGAACCTGAATCTTCTCTATTCCAAAGGAAACTTTGGAAACAAAAAAAAAAAAAAAATGGAGACATCAACAGCAAGCAATATTTATGTGTACTTTGCCACAATCTTAACTTGTTTTCTGTGATATTTGTTGATGTGGGCAAAACTGGAATCATCTGATGTGTTCAGTGGACAGTTTCTTAACTTCTACCAGTGACACGATGAGATTGCAGTCCTGGCAGGGTACATTTCTGATACACAGTCACTAGGACCTGGGGAGTTGTGCATACTTCAAACAACTTATACAGAAAAATAACTTCAAACTTTTTTTTTTCAGCCTTACTGTATGTAGGGATGCTTCTCAAGTAAAGAAAGAGAGAAGAAAAGTAAACTCTCAAGCTGACCTTGGTGGAAGAAATGCAAAGATATGAAGGACAGAGATCAAAGAATGTAATGTCACAGTTTTATAAAACTGATGTTTCTTAGGCCAGGTGTTCCCTGTTCCCTATTTGCCTCTTCCCTCTTCCACTTAATTCCTCATCATCCTCCTGCACAAGGATGGAGAGATCAGGCAAAAGACTTGCATCAGCCTTTTGAGCAGCTGCAAAGGAAGTACTTCAGTGTTGAAAGTTTTCCTTTTTAAAATTTGCTTAAATTAAAATTCC
>VZRX01020301.1:94119-105113 GCA_013398075.1 Notiomystis cincta
TCAAGTAAAGAAAGAGAGAAGAAAAGTAAACTCTCAAGCTGACCTTGGTGGAAGAAATGCAAAGATATGAAGGACAGAGATCAAAGAATGTAATGTCACAGTTTTATAAAACTGATGTTTCTTAGGCCAGGTGTTCCCTGTTCCCTATTTGCCTCTTCCCTCTTCAACTTAATTCCTCAGCATCCTCCTGCACAAGGATGGAGAGATCAGGCAAAAGACTTGCATCAGCCTTTTGAGCAGCTGCAAAGGAATTAAGACATAAGCAAAATTTTCACTGGAGTCAAATTACACATTTTGTGCAAGCCTAAAATGAAGTACTTCAGTGTTGAAAGTTTTCCTTTTTAAAATTTGCTTAAATTAAAATTCCACCTAAACTGGAAACAAAAACTGAAAGGATTTTGTCTTGAAATGGCTGAGATGAAACTTTGGAGGTTTTCCCCTTCTTTTCCTTCCCTATTTTTTTTTCACTTCACAGATAAAAGGAGGCCCTCTGACAACCAGGTGAGCTTTCATAGGTGAATTGTCTCACCTGTCTAAAACTGGTGGGCCTGTACCCACCAACCCCAAGATGCTCATGAAGTGATGTCAAACAGAGAGAGCACAAGCAGGTACCCTCACCTCCCAGCCACTCGTGCAGCACACAAAAGACAATCTGGCTCCTGTATTGAAGCAGCCAGCGAAGCTACAGAGCAAACAGCATCTTCAACCCTTTCTTAAAACTCAGCTGCTTTTACAGCTTATTTTTATCTCTGACAGGAGATGGAGTCCAGCTGAGGAGCAAGGCACGTACTCTCACTTCTGGCTCCGCACTGAGCTTTCCCAGCCACTTCATCAACACAGCCTCAGATTGGCTTAAAGCAGGAGTAAATTTCTATTCCTCCCTGCTGGCCAGTGAACGAGCAGAGGTAGCCAAGATCCCCCTTTGCTGCAGGCCCAGCAGTCCCCACTCCCGCGTCCCGCCCGCCGCAGCCTGGTGTGAAAGGCTGGCGCTCTGAAGGCGCTTGGGGACGCAGGTTGCTGGTTCCTGGCATGGCCCAAAACCCACGGCACAATCAAACCCACAGAGAGCCACTAGCAAATCGCTCGAGCTACTTTTTTATGAGACACTTTAGCCAGCCCTCTTTTCATATCCTTTACGAGGCTGCCTTCAGCCGTACTCGCAGTAAAAAACTCCCGAGTTATGGAAATCATAAGAAAGAAATTATGTATGGAAAAATCATTACATTATAAATTGGTTCCACTGTTCAGAACATGTAGGAAATGGGGCATATAAAACTCAGATGGTGTTGCAGGCTTTGATACAAGGTTCATTATTACACCATGACACAAGTGAAATATGTGCTAACACACTGCCAGCTAATTTGCCTTTACTCACAACGCAGACCCATCGCTGGGCAGCTTCACAAATTTCATCGACCTGGGTGATTTCTCTGATGGGACATGGCAGCCCCCACAGAAACACCACAGCAAAGAACAGATCTTGTATCTCCAGGGCTGGGAATGTGTTCCCCCACCTCATTCAAAAATAACAGCCATCTCCCTGTTTTCTCCTAATCTTTTTCAGATTTCATCCCTGCACTANCTATTTGCCTCTTCCCTCTTCCACTTAATTCCTCATCATCCTCCTGCACAAGGATGGAGAGATCAGGCAAAAGACTTGCATCAGCCTTTTGAGCAGCTGCAAAGGAAGTACTTCAGTGTTGAAAGTTTTCCTTTTTAAAATTTGCTTAAATTAAAATTCCACCTAAACTGGAAACAAAAACTGAAAGGATTTTGTCTTGAAATGGCTGAGATGAAACTTTGGAGGTTTTCCCCTTCTTTTCCTTCCCTATTTTTTTTTCACTTCACAGATAAAAGGAGGCCCTCTGACAACCAGGTGAGCTTTCATAGGTGAATTGTCTCACCTGTCTAAAACTGGTGGGCCTGTACCCACCAACCCCAAGATGCTCATGAAGTGATGTCAAACAGAGAGAGCACAAGCAGGTACCCTCACCTCCCAGCCACTCGTGCAGCACACAAAAGACAATCTGGCTCCTGTATTGAAGCAGCCAGCGAAGCTACAGAGCAAACAGCATCTTCAACCCTTTCTTAAAACTCAGCTGCTTTTACAGCTTATTTTTATCTCTGACAGGAGATGGAGTCCAGCTGAGGAGCAAGGCACGTACTCTCACTTCTGGCTCCGCACTGAGCTTTCCCAGCCACTTCATCAACACAGCCTCAGATTGGCTTAAAGCAGGAGTAAATTTCTATTCCTCCCTGCTGGCCAGTGAACGAGCAGAGGTAGCCAAGATCCCCCTTTGCTGCAGGCCCAGCAGTCCCCACTCCCGCGTCCCGCCCGCCGCAGCCTGGTGTGAAAGGCTGGCGCTCTGAAGGCGCTTGGGGACGCAGGTTGCTGGTTCCTGGCATGGCCCAAAACCCACGGCACAATCAAACCCACAGAGAGCCACTAGCAAATCGCTCGAGCTACTTTTTTATGAGACACTTTAGCCAGCCCTCTTTTCATATCCTTTACGAGGCTGCCTTCAGCCGTACTCGCAGTAAAAAACTCCCGAGTTATGGAAATCATAAGAAAGAAATTATGTATGGAAAAATCATTACATTATAAATTGGTTCCACTGTTCAGAACATGTAGGAAATGGGGCATATAAAACTCAGATGGTGTTGCAGGCTTTGATACAAGGTTCATTATTACACCATGACACAAGTGAAATATGTGCTAACACACTGCCAGCTAATTTGCCTTTACTCACAACGCAGACCCATCGCTGGGCAGCTTCACAAATTTCATCGACCTGGGTGATTTCTCTGATGGGACATGGCAGCCCCCACAGAAACACCACAGCAAAGAGCAGATCTTGTATCTCCAGGGCTGGGAATGTGTTCCCCCACCTCATTCAAAAATAACAGCCATCTCCCTGTTTTCTCCTAATCTTTTTCAGATTTCATCCCTGCACTAGACTATTGAAATGCTGTTATCCAGTTATGCAGGTATTGCTGGTGTCTCTGGTTTTTAATGACCTAATCGAGGTAGGAGGCAGGAAACTCGGACAGGAATGGCTTTTACAAAATGTTCTTTGTTAGAAAATATCAATTGGTTAAAATTGGAAAATTTCCATGAAAATGCATCGGTTTTCATTAAACTTTCATCACAAAATATTCTGAAGCCAACCAGGGAATTTCAACAGTCACAGGCTGGTGCCTGAAGCTGTCCCATGGAAAAAGGGAAAACTAAGGACATCTTCCTAATTATGGTGGATGCAGGATGCTTCCCTGTGGGAAAAGAAGTAAAGCCATGGGATTACACTTAGCCACGGTTGTTAATTACATTGAGTAAGAAAGGGAACAGCCTAAGAAGTCAAGAAATCCACAGAGCTGACACCAGGTATCCACTGGATTTCTAGTTTTCTTTAGAAAAGCTCTTGTTTTAATAAAATGGTTTAAAAATAAAATCATAGTCATTATGAAAATATTTCTTTACTGGAAAAATTCAGAGAAATATTTTTTTTAAGATTCAAATGGTCTATTTCCATATGTCCACTGAGAAGTTTGGTTTCTTCCTGCAAAATTACTTTCTTTAAAATAGACTCTACTTTCTATTACATTATAAGGGGTTGAAATCTGAATGAAGTGCTTTGAATATATTGAAAATGTTTCAAATGACCCAAAAACAATTTTCCTCTTTTTTTTGTTCCAACACAGAACAAAATTTCTTTTGCTTGCTTCCCAAAACCTCATCAAATTGGAAAATCCATTTGCCAGGTAACTCAGAGCAAGAATGTCAAGAGGTCCAATTTTTAATGCCTTGATGGTGTCTGAATTGAAGAAGTGCCGTCAAAATGTAAAGCATTATGAACCTTTTCAAATTTCCAGCTGGTTTTGCAGAAGGAGGGAGCTTGATTTGGGTTGTGGCCAAGATCTCAGTGCTGCCATCATCAGGGAGTGTGCCTGTTAATAAACCCTTGGATCACCACCCAAGCCTCTCTGTGCCTACCAACACTAACCCTGATTTTGTAGATACTGAATTCACCGACTCTCAGGTTACAACACCCCTGCCCGTGGGGGGTTGGGGTTTTTTTCCCTGAGGCATGCTGACAGACTGGAGGGGTTTACATCTTGCTGTGTGTATCTTCTTTCACATCTTTCAGCATCATTTTAAATGAAATCAGGGACAGAGTGAGAGGGAGGAGGGGAGGCAGCACAGGGCAGCTGAGGAAAGCCTGCCAGGCTCAGGCAACGCTTGGGGTGTGCAATGGGCCTGCCTGTGAGATGGTTTTTTCACTGAGGTCCCATAGCCAAGGGCTGACAAAACCATTACTGACAGCCTTCAAATTGGTGTGGAAAGTCTTTAAGACCCACAGGCTCACATGGGCTAACGGGTCTCCATGTCAGATTAAAATTAAAAAGGCCACTGGAGATGGGTGGGATGAGAGTTTGGGGGCTTTTGCTCACTTGAGGCCCCACTGCCTCTTCAAGAAGCCCAGATGCCTGACTACTGCAGAGGTAAAAATAAAGCATCCTGAGTTGCTAACCCAGCACCAGGGACTGCCTGGAGGAAAGGTGCTTCCCACCACCTCTGCTCGTCCACTTAGGGCCGAGGCAACTCATCAGCTGGGAGTGAGTAGTGCCTGCCTTCCATGTGGGATGGAGAGCTGGTGGTTGGTGTTCACAGAAGAAAACCTGCCAGGCACAACAGCTCCCTTGCCATTCTGAGTTAGTGCTCAGCACAGTCCCTCTGGTAACCACTCCTCTCCCAAACTCATCCTGGTACCCATCTGCTGCTGCCAGGAATGCTGGAGGTGTTTCTCACAGGGCACATTTCACCAAATGGGTAATTCTCTGGGGAGAGGTGAACAATTCCCTGCAATTCAGGTAATGGTGAAGGCCTTGCAAGAGATGCAAAATGACAACTCTGGAGCTGTTCAAGTCCAGCTATTCTTGCCCTGAGCACATACCCTGAATTCATGCAATTCCCCCTTATTTTTACCTTAGACAGATTTTTCAGCACCATTTAAATTAGTTTGGTTTTTTTTTTTAATAAGGAAATTGCATATTTGATGAAAATTAATCTCCCAGTCCCCCTCAATAAACCTTTTGAAGGTCTGTATCACTATGACAGGGGTAGGTATTTTCAGACAGACTGTGCAGCAATTTTCTCTGCAGCATTCAGTAATTTACAATATCATAGCTGAAGGTAAAGATTTCCCCTAGGTATGATTTGGCATTAACTGGGCCTTCACTGCAGACAGAGCACCAGCCTAGAAGATGACTTTACCCCTGGGGAGCTGCCAAGCTGAATAACACAGCCTAAAGCAAATTCACAGTCAGGTGAAGGCTGGACAAAGCCCCCCATCTCACAGTGAGCACTCACCACTGGCCAGCAGCTCTCTCCAGGTGTGCCCAGGCAGCACAGGGAGATGTGTGCAAGCAAGGCAGAGCCACACCCTCACCCAGGCTGGCATCATCACCAAGAGCATCCTTCCTGGGAGAGGAAGGCACAGGGAGGAGCTGGCTCTCAGCACAGCAAACACAGCTGGTGGATGGTGAGCCCAAATGATCCACCATGCACAGATTTATGAGGTTCTTCATGACAGCTCCAGGTCCCTTCCCTTCTTTTCCCATATTATTACCATGGATGATGTTTTGCAGCAAGACTGGGAGGGCTTAAACATAAGCACTGCAAGGCTGAGTACTGGGTTGTGGCAAGAACAAAGTGCTGTATAGGGTATGAAAGAAATGCAAGGCAGAAGATGTCTGATTTACAGACTGCTCCTAAAATGTGTGTGCTGTGCATGATGGAATACACTTCTTCACCAGAATGGCTCTCTCTCAAGCTCCTCAGTGCTTCAAGGAAAAGCCATTTGACAGCACTACACCCACAAGGGAATAACTATTTTATTATCTGGGCACTGGGTCATGGCAGCTTTTTTAAAAACAAAGTTCAATTCAATATGGATGTAGACAAGCAATGTATAAAATATGGTATTTTATTCCTTATGTCTTCCCCTGGCTACAGTATCTGAAGTTTCTTATTTAAATTTTAAAGAAGTAAATTTTTTTACAAGTTAAAGAATAACTTGCTAAAGAATAGCACCAAAAAGTCTGACTAAGGGACAAAAATCCAAGAAACTTCCTTATTTAATGAAGCAGTGAACATCACTGTGAAGAGAGGAGGTTGAAGCTGGCTCTTCCCACCTTATCACCTATTCCCAAGTACCCCATTAGCAGATCTGCACACAGTGGTGGCTATCACTAGAATTGCCAGAACAGCAAATTGTGTGGGAAATGTCAACATCTCGGGGCCTGCATTCCCAGCAACCAAAATTTCTCAAGAACAGCAGTTCTGGAAGGGTTTTTTTGCTACAAATGTGTATAGAATTACAGGTTGTTAAAACACACAATAAAATATTACTAGTAGAGATGTATAGAAAAAAATCTAGACAAAAAAAATAATTTAAAAGGAATGATTTGTTAAACCTGATATTATTCAATGAACTTTTCTTCTTCAGAACCAACTGTAACAATTGCTCTGCAATGAAAATTTCCCAACTGGCTTATTTCCTTCTGACAAATCTTGTCAAAACGAGCGTGGTGTGGAGGAAAAAAAGCCTGGGTTTTTAAAAAGAAAAAAAAAAGCAGATAAACATTAAATAATACTTAGTGTTTGGCTCCATTTGAGCTGCTGGCCAACACACTGCTGTTTATTATGGACACACACGGATCTGCAGAGCTGGGATCCCACGTTCCCCCCGTGCACTCAACTCTTTTCCAACCACAGAGAGCATCTTAAACCAGCCAATATCCTCCTGCTTTCATTTTACATATGTATAACTTAATACCTGATTACATCAGGGTTTAAACTAACGACTTGTGGACCCACAAGACCTTGGATGGTGGCTGGCAAGCGTCCAGGCAGAAAACATGGAAACAGAGGGCTCCTAAACCTGTGAGGGCGGGTGCCTGTGTGGTGAAAGAGTCCCAGCTCTCCTGCCCCCATCTGCTCAGGATCTCATCACAAAGACTGTCGTTATAATAACTTTATTATGGACCTTCTGGGGAAAGCGAGCTCCCAGCAAGGGGTTTGCTGCAGCAGACAGGAAACTCGTTTGCTCCCCGCTAGAGTAAAGCCCTTTATAATTAATGCTGGGTAAATAAAGCGCTCATCTGTAAACACTTTTAATTAGAAATTGGTTAAAGCTAAACCCCCGTGACCACACTGGCCAGGGGGATTAGACACACGTCAAGCTTTGCCTGATCAGCAAATAAGAGGCCCTTTAGTATCCTCAGTTTCTGTGCTGTGGGACCTCTTTCAGCTCCGATCACACATCACTGAGCTGCTCCAGCCTGCTCTCCAGGCTCAATAGAGGATCAATATTTGTCTGTACTTTCTGAGAAAAAGCCTCCTTGACACAGGCAGCATCTGTGTTTGAACAGTCACTTGCTAACACACAGCAGACTTTAACCACAGACATCTCGAGCCACCAGGTCAAGCACAGCCAGGGTCACCCAGCAGTGCTGGTGGTTTCTGGGTTTGCTCAGGGCACTGCTCGCAGCACAGCCATCACAAAGGGCTGCTGTGAACACTGCTCAGTGCTCCCAGGGCAGAACAGGCATTGCAGAAAAACAGTACATGGATAGAGAAAAATAAATAAAACCTCCAAACCACCTGTGTTTCCATTTTTTAATCCCTGTAGGTGACCTGTGCCTGATATCTCTAGTCTCATGTTAATATTGAAGGTTTTCTGTCAGTGGAGCTGGTAATATGTTACCAGATTCCAGGCAGAAGGGACTTTCTCTTCTGATTGCTGCCACCTCTCCTAATCCCAGATGTCACCTGTGCATAAGGACAACACTAAAAGCATGAAGGGATGAGGGAAGTGCTTCCAGCAGAGATGGTTCTTGCTTTGGTCAGAGGGTGCCAACCTGGCAAAATGTGTGCATTGCAATGGTTTGTCTCCACTATGGAAAAGCAACAAGCTGGCTCTGCTGGAAATGGCACTGGAGGCACCAACTTGCCCCACCCAAGACAGAACTGACCAGCACAGAACTGACCAGCAGAAATGTGTCCTTTCCTTTCCATCTGCAGGAATGCTGATCACTTCTGGAGCATCCTCTCCTCTCCATGCTCTGTCTCCTAGCCCAAAGTCATTCCTCATGGAGGAAAATTCCCAAAAAAACTCATCTTCATTCATCTGTGTTGTTGCCAATCTCTATCTGACAGCTGAACCAATGAGTGTAAGTCAACACCAGCATCAAGACATATGAGATCCTCCCCTGCCTCTGCTGCCCAGGGCCAACAGGAGACTGCAGGGGAGCTGAGGGGTCCTGAATGCCACAAAATGTGAGGCCCTGGCACAGCATGAGCGAACATGAGCACACCTGGGTGGTACTTTCGGAGATGGGGAAACTGAGGCACAGGAGGTCAAGGCAATGTGCCCATGCCTGGCCAGAGTCAGAACCATTTCTGCTGAGCCCCAGATAATGTTCTCCCACACTTCCCATCTTCTTTGTTCAATCTTGTCAGTCTCTTCCTAAAGAAAAGGAAGAATCTTCTGGAGCACAAGCTGGGATTTCTCCAGCAGAAGCACCTCCCTTTTCCCTGGAGGCCCACTGACTGAAGCCATCAAGCTGTGTATTGAAACAGAGCTGGACCTGGGGAGGCTGATCATCAGGGCAGGGCTCATGCAGAACACCATGGCCACAACATGCCACGCTGCAGAGGCAACCTGGGTAATTCTTGGCCCATGACTCCAAAACCTTGGTATTTTTTTCTATTCCCAGCTCTCTTACGGATTTTGTGCATGTTAACTTGACTTCTCTTTTCCCCTTCCACATTTTCTGTATGTATTGGAGTCCCTGCAGGGCACTGTGCTCACTTTTTCCCTTCCAGCTGCAGCTGCTCCGGTGCAGTGACCTCCTTGCACATGCACAGCCACACTGCTGGACAGTGCAGGGCCTGGCCAGCCCTGCCATGCCTTAGAGCACTCCCAAACCACTGCTCTCCAAATACAGGGTGCCAGCACACATCCACAGCTCACTTGGCCTGTGAGGAACCCAGACACTCCTGGGAGTATGCAGAGGAGCTGTAATTTTAAAGCTTGTCCTGTTCTCACTGTCGGACTGGACTACAGACCTCTGGAAATGCCTTCCAAGCCGAACTGAGCTGGGATGCAGAGGGGATTTCCACTTCTGTCTTACAGATGGATCATCTCCAGCCAGCCTGGCTGCAGCCTGAGCAAGACTTCCAGCCCAAGCCTCCACTGTGCTGGTAGCTGACAAGCAGCTCTTCTCCCCTTACACATTTCAGGGAGGCAAGTTGCTCCAACACAAGTACTTGTCCTGAAGTAACTTCTGTCTTGCCACCATCGCCACCTGTGTTTTTCCTTTCTCCCACGTCCAGCTGGAGACAAGGTCCAGCTCTAGCACCAGGCAGACCTTTTGCTAATGATGCCTTAGAAAAGAAAGCCAAAACTACTCTATAGATCCCCAGCTGGCTCCTGATCAGAAGGCACTTGGTGGCAGCACATCAAATACACCCACGTGAAGCACAGATGTCTGGACAGACATCCCTCCCACCCAGGGACCCATCAGGAGTTGGGAAGTGGTGTTGGCTAAGGGTATCTTGTGGGATGGAAAGATTTCTGAAGACGTGGAATGTGCCAGTCTTCCATCACATACTCCATCACAGTTCCCAAGAAATTTCTGGAAGACAAGAAGCCTGGCTACCAGTGCAAAGAGCCTGAAATGTCAATCCCACCCCACTCCCCATCCTCACTGAGGTGAGGTCTCCTCCAGTGTCTAAACCTTGTCTTTGGAACAACTGAATTTCCTGATACATTAATTTCAGACATTTCCAAATTTAGCCTAACATCATCAGGCTTCCCCAGGTGGCCTGAATGTAAATGGGCACATTTGATGTGTGGCTGCTGGAGTGACCTCCGTCTGGGAGGTGAACCCATCACCACGTGTAGGAACAACAAACGATCCAAGCACAACACCCCCAGCTTCCTATGGAGCTCCTGTAATGCAGGATTTGGGTCTTCATTCAGAAATGCCCTCAAAGCAACCTCTGAAGTGGGGGTGGTAGCATGGACATGTCCTTCTCCAGGGACGGCTTCAAGTCCTCCTCCCAGCCCCAAATGAGATTTGAGGTTTGAAGATACAACCACCCATTGCTTCAGTGAAAGGAAGGATGAGTTGCTGGGATTCTTGTGGTTTCTGCACTCCTCTTTCCTAGCAGGAAGCATTTTAATTTTCATTTCAAATGCATAAACTATCCTTCAAAAAATAGAAAGGCAACAGAGAAATTTTCACATGGCCAAGAGCCCCACTCAAAAGTCATTCAGTCTCTTAAATCATGACATAGTGTCCAGATGTGTTATTAGCAGGTCTATTATTAGTTCTTTTTAAACCCTGTCCAGTAAAATAATTGAGCTTTGGCCTCCTCAGGCCTGTTGGTGAACAAAAGGGAATGGTGCCCATTTGGATTACCTACACCCAGAGAGAAAGCTTTGATTCAACACCCCGGGCCCGAAGCTCCCAGCTGCCACTCCGCTGCCCCGGGATACGGTGTCACCACTGCTCCCTGCTAGAGGGATCAGGGGCTTAATGGGATTTAGGGTGGAAAATCCAAGCTCAGCCAGAGGTGTCTGCAACACAGGATTTTGCAGAGAAAGGGGAAGAGAGCCAGGTCTGTTATTTCCCTCCTCTCTGATCCAGAACTTGCCTCATTTCTCTCAACCAGGTATGGAAGGGGAGATGGCAGTGTTATAGTGTCTGTTATTAATGTCATTACTATTCTAATTGCATAATCATATATCACATAAGCTAAAATAATAATAACAAAAACTTCAGCAGCCATTATGAAAAAAAATAATTAATCTGCTGGCTGAAGAAAGCAGGAGTCTGAATGCAGTGATGGAGCAAATCTCTGCCAGTCATGGCTGCCATGGTCCTTCCCCAGAAAGATGAATATGGAACAGGAGATAAAACTTCCT
>VZRX01020302.1:0-67502 GCA_013398075.1 Notiomystis cincta
TATATATATTTTTAAAATTTTTTGGAATGGGCTGAGCATATGAAAGACATCACATTCTCAAGCACAGGTCAGATGCTTGGAAAAATGCATTTCTGGGAATTTATGGCCAGAAGATTTAGTGACATTAGAAAGCTTAAGTATGTGGAGTGGGAATATTTACAACTCTATTATCAAAGATAAAAATGTACAAAAGCAATTAATTTTATCTTCCAGGGCTTTTCCAAATAGTCCCATCTTTGCAGTCATTCACTGGGATTTAGTGGGAGAGGACTGAGAGGGAGATACTGCTAGATAATATATGTTAGGTTCCAAAAAAGTTCATTAGTGAATTGGTGGAAGTTTTTTGGGGGATTGACCCCCCAGTCCCCAGAAGTTCTGCAGTGCCATATGTCTGGTTTGCACTCTGAGCAGTTTGCACTAGGCTTCCTCTCAGCTCTGAGGTCTGTGCCAGGCTGGTGTTAATTTATTGCTTTTTCCACATGATATATTTTATTATATGTAGCAGAAGAAGCATTGGAAGGTGGAGTTTTGGCTTCAAGGTGGTGCATTTGGTTTCCCCGTGAGAAAGCCAGTAAAACCAGCTTTGTGAGGATATGTCTGCTCAGAGGGATTTGATTTCCATGCTGAAATACTTTGATTAAACAGTGCAACAATGCACAGCCAGCTGTGGCAGGCTCCATGCTCCCTTTTGGCCTGTGTGCTCAGGCAAGGGTCACACCTGGGGTGCTTCAAGACACAAAAGAAGCGAGGCCGACATTTTCCAAGGACCAATGTGTCCTGCAGGCTTTGGTCACAGGCAATGGAGGAGCTGATGATGAAGATCTGTGAGAGCTGGAGTCCTGAATACCAGGTTGCTTACCTGGGTTGTCAACTGAGTCTTTGCCTGCTGTTATCACCTGCAAAATTGTACAGCCAGTTTGTATTGTAAACACAATGCTGAACAGGGCAGGTGCTTTGTCTCTGGGTGCTCTTCACCCTGGGCTTGTTCCTTGGGGTGCACTTGCAGGATGATGGGGTGGGAAAGGATGTTAGGGGTCTCTTGTCTGGTTATGGGGACCTGCCTGTCTTCACCTCTTCCCACTAAAGAAACAAAAGGATTTTTTTGACACTTGGTGAGTGAAGATGGACCTAAAGAAACTGTTTTGTCACTCTCAATGAACTTTTAAAACCTTCCCTGGTAAACAGCTTCACAGACTGTTTGAATGCAGGAATTTAACTCAGAATTTATTTTGAACTTTCTAGGGCATTGCTGTAAAAATAACACAGAACTTAATGACTCATTGTTTTTACAGTTGTAATTTTGGTCCTTCTAAACTACTAGTAGACTTTCAAAGCAAAAATGCCAACCCTTTGCCTTAGCATCTCGTTACTTTTCTGGTCTTGACCTAACCTTATGTTCCTTGTCCTAATCTTCGTGTCCTCTAGAGGGAGAAGTAAGTTCATGCTCAGACTGTGCTGGAAAGCACCAAGGCTCCCTTAATATGTGAAAAGTGCTAATTGTGTTTCAGTTATTTACATAGCTTTCTATAAATTTTGATGGATTTGTAAATGGCACACAGATTTTATTTGGGTTTTTTTCTCCTGAATTTGTAGTTCTTGGACAAAGTTTTATACCTTGAGGACATAAGGGCAAAGTTTGTTCTGGGCCAGGCTAAGCCTGCAACAATGATAGTAAAGCTGGGTTTAGGAACATGTTCTAGATGGCACATGGCAAACACCAAGGAGACTTCTTTCCCCCTGTACACATGATGAAGGCTCATGGTGAGGATCTAAAAAATGTTGAGGATATCATTCTTCAGCTGTCCAAATTCATGGGCATAAACACCCATCTTTTGTGTAGTGCAATAGGTAGCAACCATTTTGCCACAATCACTAGCTCTAAACACAGACTGAGTTGTTGATAGCTGCTGGTTTTTTTTTTTTCCCCTTCCCCACCACTCCTCCATGATTGTTTATTTTCAAAGGACTGACATAAGAACAAACTTGGCCTTTCTTCCTGACGTGCAACAACCTGCCTCCGACCTCTGCAGCCTGCCTGGAACTGTGAGCTCTCCGAAGCAACAGTGTGAATGCTAGACCTAGCCTGCAGCAGTAGGTTTAAGGCTATCTCTAATGTAGCCCAGAGATCCATGTCTGCAGCAAAGGCCACGAGGCTGGGACTTGAAGCTGGCAGGTATTGCTTGGGGGGTTTGTGTGTTTCCTGCCTTTTTTTTTTCTCTCTTTTTTTTTCCCTCCCAAAGACAGCAGGCTATGGCTGCAGCAGGCTGGGCAGAACAGGATGAAGGATGGACAGTGACCCTTCTCCTGGCATTAGGACTGGGTTAAGGGCTTGCATGAAGGCCAGTGATAGGACATGAGGACAGAAAGCCTCATTCATAGTTATCTTCAGAGCATTCACTTGGCATTCCTGCCCTTGAGCATTCTTTTCATCCCTTTGCCTAATCTGAGCCTCGACCCCTGAAGCTGAACATGAGCCCTGTGCTCTCTGTTGTCACTTCCCTCCCAGACTCAGCTGGGGCTGATTCTCTGCAGCTGACTGCAGCCCCCACCCATCAGTGTCTGGGGGCAGATCTGGCTTTTTAGGGCCTCCAGCACTGAGTGTTAACCCCAGTTCCCACTCTAGCCTTGCCCTGAAACAGGAAAGTCCAGTATTCCCAGACATCATTCTGGGATGTAGGATCAGCACCAGCTGGCACCTAAACAAGCAAGAAACAAAGCTGGTTCTGCAGCCCCTTCACTCCATAATCTACACCCATGATCAGATGGAGCCAGCAGCTTGCCAAGCTGGAATTGTCCAGAATCAGCCTAGTTTGGTGGTACTTCCAGGATCCAGAAATGAAATTAACTGTTCACTCCTCTCTATCTTTAGCCTTGGCTTTCTTTGCCTGAAAGATGGATGAGACTCAGGATGGGCAGCTCTGTGAGGTCTGAGTGGATGTTTGATGCTGAATTCTGAGCAGGGAGATACTGCAGGTTTGCCACCAGTGTTTTGGTTAGGGATGTGCACAGCAAGTCTGAAAAGGTGCAATATCTTTCTGGATTCTTCTCTGTGCAGACTGGTGTTTGTTATGGCATGTAAGTTAAAGGTCTTATACTGATAAGGTTGCTGTTGACCTATAAATAGTCAAAGCAGGTTGGAGTCAAGGTTTGCACAGGGAGAGCTGGGTAAGCAGGCTTCTCACTGGATCTAGTAAGGATTGAGTGCTCAGGTGAGGTTTGGTGCATAGAGTTGTTTGGGGTAAGGTTTGCTCTGAGGTGGTAAGAGGACCAGTTTTGGTCTGCATGCCAGGGGCTGCATTTGGGATGCACAGAGCCCAAAGAGCTGTGAGTTGGCAGCATGAGATGATACTGACTAGAAATGGAGAGCAGAGGGTTTGCTGGTTGTTGCTGTTTAAAAGAAAGAGTCTAATTTGTGTGCTTGACATAAGATGTTACTTCTGAATCTTTTGCTTCTCGTTAAAAGAGAAGCATAAGGAATTGTTTGTTCTCTCTCCTTGTCAGGTTTCTCATTCTGTGGTCCTCAGTCAGGCACGAGCTTGAGGAGTGTTAAGAGGGCATGTGTTGCAGAACATGATGTCTCTTTGGGCTATGAAGAGGCCTTTATGTGGACTTGAGAGCTACCACTGTGCACTGTAGACCTCAAGTGTGACAGACACCTGAGCCCTCGAGGAAATGTAAGGAGGTACCATCCTGTGTGAAACACACTCTTCATACAGCTTGCTGTGCTCGAACAGTGAATAGGGGAATATGGGAAACGCTTGTTCTTTTGGTGGTAGCTCAAGTGATGGAGCAGTGGTCTGGAGATACAAAAGTAGAGGGGAAGGAGCAATTAAAGAGGAGAAGGGGTTGTCACTTTGTGGTTCTTCAGCTGCTTTTGCACCACTGCTTGTTCTGGATGCTGAGACCAACAGGTACTTTCCAGTCCCCCCTGCCTTGATGATCCAACCTGACCTCATCTCCTTGCCCTCACTGTAGACTACACACCAGCTAGAGATGGGGAAGAACAAAGGAACAGCAGGGAGAGTTGGAGACTCTTCTCAGGGCAGTTTTGACTTGTTTGAAAAGCCACTCCCTGTGGGAGTATGTGGCTGAGGTGGCAGATTTGCAGTGACTTGCTTCCGTGACATCAGGTGCATCAGTGCAGCACTGGGTGCTAGTCATTATTGGGGATGGGTAGGGACCAGACCAAGGGCTCCATCCTGCTGAAATCCTGCTGAAATCCTGCTGAAGACTCCTCGTGCAACTGAAGGAAATGGAACTTTGAACCTGGCTTAAAATGGGGCTGAAGGGTTGCAGCTGAAGAAGGGGTTTCTTGATCATGTCACATTTTTGCTGTTCTGGCACATTAGTGTTGGTGGAGTAGAAGAAAGCAAATGGTTCCTTCAAAGTTGTTTTAAAGCATTTAAAAGAAGAGTTCAGAAGAATCCATTGTGTGCTTTTTTTCCTCTCCTTGAGCTTCTAAGGATTGCTGCTTATAGTCCTGAAAAATTAGAAAATACCCTATTTGTGAAGATTTCTTTTCAGCCATACAAAGTGATTGCATTAAGATGTCATTCAACATTATACACATGGTGGAGAGAAAAGCCAGTCCTGGTCTTTCCTCAAAGTTGAACAGGCTCCAGCCTGTAATGGAACTATTTATTTATTTGAGAGTGAAGAAAAGACAGACAAAATTTGTTATTGCGTAAAGGAGTCAAAAACCAATTTGAACTTGCCTTCAGCGTTGGCTTTCCAAGTATTTCGATATAAAACTTTCCCAAGATCCTGGCAAATCCCTGTCAAACTTATTTTATGGACTATTTCCTCTCCCACAGGTGAACCAGGAACACTGTCATAATTATTTTCATGTAGGGAAACCAGTAGCAATGCCCACAGATGCAACTGCAAAGTGATTTCAACTTCAATAAATAGAAATGAGATGTCGGCTTTCTGTGACCAGCCAGGCCTTTTATAGGAAGCCCATCAATTACATAAAGTGCCCTGTGGCTGCCTATGGGTTGTGCTTTGCAGAATTAAAGGATTACACTTTGTAAGGGATTAACAACCTGAGATTATCTCAGTTGGTCAGAGCATGGTGCTAATAACACCAAGGTTGTGGGATCAATCCCTGTATGGACCATTCACCTCAGAGCTTGACTTAATGATCCTCGTGGATCCCTTCCAACTTGGAATATTCTGTGACCTGGAAATAACTGAAATATTTCAACAATGTTGGTGCTGTTTCCATTGATCTGGGAGAGGTTTAATGAGTACAATTTTTTGACCATCAGTGAGGCTGGGTGATGCGATGTTCTCTTGCTTTGTACTGGCTGGAATGGTGAAGTGTTTGAGATGGGAGCTGCCAGAAATTAAACCAGTTTGGTAGCAAGGCTTAAATCAAAGGGAAGTGCATTTTGATCAAATCCTGAAGGTAGCTGTTATGGAGAGAACAGCCAGGAGAACCTACGGGTTTGTACTGAGAGGAAACAGCACAAGTGACAGAGGAAAACAAGATGACACGACTGAAATCCTTCAGCGAGAAGGCGCAGGTTGTGTGCTGTGCTCTCAGCCATGCTGGCCTTTAGGGTGCCAGTGCACCATCACAGCGCCTTCAGGCCTGAGCCAGCTCTTTGCTGATGCTTTTTGCTACCTCAGAGTTGTGTTAGCCAGGGCCATGAAGAGATATAAGCTCCCAGACCAACGCAGCAGCTCTTGCAAAAGCCGCCAGTGGGTGATTCCTTCTGGGAGTTTGCTTTGTAGTTGAAGGGTGGTACAAAAAGAAGGCACAGAGATTCATGTGGGAAGGCATGCATGTCAAAACTGTAGCTTAGGTTAGTTAGTTAGGAGTGGTTTTACTTCCAGGATAGCTGTATCCTCACACTGCTGAGTGGATCCCAGGCTATTGGATCTGGCAGGGTTTGTCAGGCTGCACCAGACAAGGAGATTGAGCTGCTTGTGCCTTGGGGGAGGCTGTGATGCCCACTGTCTTGTGGCTGTACATTTTGGGGCAGTTTGACTGCGATGCCTTGTCTGAGAGAAAAAGCTGCAGACCTCTTCCAGGCAAGACCCAAAAGCTGAATGAAGGAAATGGCTTGATGGGCATGGGAGCAGCTCCACAGTTCAGGGCTACGAGGGAGTTCTGGTACAGACTATTTACAGGCCAGTTTGGTAGCTGTCAGCATTTGTGGAAGAAGTGAGTGTGAAGGAGTGGTTCAAAGGAGGATGGATGTATAGAGTGACACCTGGAATTCCTCTCATTTGTAAGAGGAGAATGAGCAGCTTTTGTGGGCAGGAGATGGACAGCAGGGGATGTAGTGTTTCCATTTCAAAAGGAGGATTCCTCCCCATCCCTATTGCAAGTTACAGTGAAACCCTTCCCAATGCTACGGGCCAAATTTTATTCTCAGTTACACCCATGCAACCTTACTGAAGTCAGCAATTGTCTGTTTTGCAACCCTTGCCTGATGCAATAACTTGAGGGTTATGTATCTTAGGGGTTCAAGATGTGCCTGCATTCCCAGCACGGTGACAGTGAATAGCGCTGGATGTGAAATTGCTGCTGCCCGAGCACTTGCCAAAGAATAACTGAGGTCAGTAGCATTGCATGGATGTAGCTGGCTGCATGGGGCTGGGAAATACTCATGTGGCATCTGGGAGTTCATTGGGACCCAGGAGAGACCGACCCATCTCTCCTTCCAGCTGGAATGCCATTTTCCCACATCAGACACTCCCTTCAGTAATTACACCCTTTTTAGACTCACCCTTTAGCAATTACTTGTCTAAGCCCTGCCTTGAACTGACATCATTGGAAAGTCCAATAAAAATATGGCAAGCTTTTAAACCATCCCAGGAAAGCAGAATGCTGTATTATTAGCAGCATTTCAATGCAGCTGTTTGATGATGATTTTCTTAACCTTATCTCTTAACAGGAAGAGTTTGAGTTCCCTCCCAGCAAACAGCCTGAAGGATCAGCAAAGGTCCTGCATCATCTTCAGTGATGTACTGGCCTGAAAGGACTTCGTGTCAGTTCCTTTCTTTTTCTTCTTTTTAACTTGTCTTTGCAGTACTGAACACGTTTTTCTTGAGGACCTTGTCTTAAGCCTCTCAGACATCAAAATATTGTCCACCACTAAGTCAGTAGCTGTCTTGATTCCTGTTTTTCAAAGCACTTCTATGTTCCTCTTTCTTTCAATTTTTTAAAGTTTTATTTTCAAATTGACCGCTTCTTTGAAAACATAAAAGTGGATTCAGAACTTGCACTTGCTCTGGGAGAGAGGAAACAACAGCAGCTTGTTTTACGTTTTAAATTACTTTTCTTTGGAGGGAGGGGGTGATAAAAATTCAAATTATTCCATGAATTGGACCCTCTCTAAGGAAACAGGAAATTTTCGCTCTTTTTGTTAGAGGTGAAGCTGAAGAGTTGAGCCTCAATCGGAGGAAAGAGTTGAGAGTTTTGGATTTTTTTCCACTATGATCCTGTCTGAACTGGCATACGGCTCATCCTAATGACATCAGAGTTTTTTGGGGTTTGTTTTTCAAATTCTTGGTTTGCATGGGAACAGTACTCTAGAAAAGAATTTTCCAAACAAATAATGAGAAAGGAAACTAGGTGCTTAAAAAAGTCAAGGAAGCTAATTGGAAAATTTAGCAGGGAACGATTCCTGCTCTGTAACACCTGATGATGGAAGCATGAGGCTTTGCAATTGTAAACAGATTTTCTTTCCACCCTGCTTGGCAATCATCTTCATTTTTTGGGTGTAACCCTTTCATGTACGCAGCTGCACTCCCCATTCCCACAGCGAGGCATGCCGGGTAAACCCTTTGATCTCTCCTTCCAGCCTTCGCTTGCTGGCATTGTGTTTATTACAACTTTTTCAACTCCTCCGGAGCAGGGCGTGATGGATGATCCTGGAGGATCTGCCCTCTAGATCTCTGTGATTGTACTGAGTTGATGGTTTCTCCCTGACAGGTGCAGGCATGTTGATTTAAAACCAAAACAAAACAAAAATCTTTTTAGTAAAGCGAAACCTACGTGGTGTTAACCCTTCCTCTGCTTCGTGCTCAGGGCGGGAGAGCAGAGGCTTTGCTTGGCTTCCATTTCTGCCTCTGGCACCATCGCCCCTTTGAATCGCAAATGCCTCACCCAGTCCTGGCTCTGGTCACCTGGTACCAGCTGTGGCTGTTCCTCCAGAGTGGGATGCACCAACCCCTGCTCCAGCTCTCCTTCTCTTTGCAATGGGCTTTTACTTTTCCTTTGCTGCCTGCAAGTTTTTTTGACTTGTGTTTTCCGTGGTACCAACCCACTGGCCATGGGAGCCAAGGGGCTTCTCCTGCAGCTTGCAGCAGGCTCCAGGGAGGGGTTAGACCAGGCCCTGTGCTCATGGCACAGCAAAGCCCCTGCTAACATAAATCTCCATACTGCACCCTGGTAGATGCCTCAGACTGTTCAAAAAGGTACTGCTTGTCTTTCCAGCAGCTCCCCTGCCCCTGAACTACAGTGGTGTTTCAATTGTTCATCATGTTTGCAAAACACCAGAAGTAAAAACAATTGTGCGATTCTTTTTCTTCCCCCCCTCTGGTTTACATACTTTAAAAACTAGTTGCAGACCTCAGGCTCTTTGCAAATCATTAGTGTTTCCTCTTGATGGTTTGGAGGTTGTAGCATGACTGTGATCAGCCAGAGCAGGAGCTTCTGAAAGACGTGAAATACCTCCATCCCCTGCTTTTGGTCTTAAAGAAACCCTTTAATTTCTGAGGTGCTACAAAGGTACTCTTATCTTGTCCAGGGAAATGCACACAGGATATCTTGATACCAGGGAGGCCCAAACACCTTTCCCATTATCTCTGTGCAGGTGTAATGGCAAAACTGTAGTTGTCTGTTGTAAGAGAACATGGAGCCAGTGTCTGCATAAGCAATTTGTGAAGCAATATCAAAAAGCTCATTTTAAAAAATATATGTTATCTTGAATGTTTATGCAATTTGGAGTGAGGTGCTTTCTGTGGTTTTGGGTGGGCATGCATCACTTCCAGCTGATCCTTTCAGAAACCACATCGTGGATTTTTCTTTAATAATGGGGGAAGAAATAAGTCACATCCCCAGTCCACCATTTGATGCCTGAGGAGTTTGGATTGAATTGTACACTGAAAGAAGGTGATATACAAAGAACATGCGTCAGCTCAGCTACTTTTTAATCTATTCCTTGATTTGTCCACACTCAGCAGGTTTTTTTTTTGGCTGCAACAGAAAGCCAAGGCTGTGCTTCAGGCAAAGGCGTCACCCAAGCTACCTTAGTTGATGAAACTAAAGTTGCTTCCTGAGCATTACTGTCCTGTACGTTGCTGGATGAGTTGGCTCTGCATCTGTGGCCAATTTGGATATCTGCAAGTGATTTACTGTGCTCTGAAACGCAGCTGCTTCATGTACGGCATCTGATCTGGGACCACCACTGGGAGTCGTCCTTGCTGAAAGTGAGGGAGAGATTAAAGCCAGCTGAAGAAAAAAGGGATTATTTTTATGGTCGTTCTGGATAGTGTTTCTCCATTAATTCTTTTCGTAAAAGATGGAAAACTCTAATTCTCTGAAACATCTGAGCTCCAGTTTTTTTCTGGTGGTTTCTTTTTGGTAGTGAATTATTGGGAGATGGCAGGAAGAAATGCAGAGGGCTGCTTCTTCTGAAGCCTGTGAAAGAGATTTCAAAATAGGAATTAAAAAAAAAACTACAAGAGCCCAACAAACCAACATTTTTGTGAATACTCAGGCATGAATTAGCAGGGGGAATTCATTTGGATGCATTTGGTCATGATGATTTGAAGGCAGCAATTCTTCAAGGCCTTGCAAATGGGGAAACCCCACAGGGACAAACTGAGAAACAGCAGGATTCCCATTGCCCTTTCCTCTTATTTTGTCATAATTATCTGAGATATACTGACTACCCCTCAGAAAGGTTTAATGTGTTACCATGTTTGTTGGCAGCAGAGCATGTGTCATGTAGGTACACGTGAAAGCATTTGGTGTGAATATTACCAATGTTCCCTGAAGTGTTACTTAACTCAGAGAGCAATACTAGACACAGCCTCACAAAAAAAGCATGGCCTGTCAAGTATGAGTGTGGGTATTAATGCAGGGATTAATACAAATTTTCATTATGCAGAGAGGTACTGACCTTGTCTGTGCTGATTCGAAATTAAGTATAAAATGACCATGATCAAAGGGGTTCATCAGAAAAAAGTCAATAGAGAACAAGGTCTGAAAATATAATGTTTCTTAATTTTAATGAAAACAGATGGTATTTTTCCAACTTTGGAGTCTCTGTAAGAAAAAACTATTTTTCATCTCTTTCAGTGAAAATTGTTCTGTGTAAAAATGTGCCATAAATGTCCTTCTTCCAACCACAATTTATTAATGTAAACCTCATGAGTCTACTACGTAGGACATATCCAGCTTTGACTATTTAGGCCATTAAGAAAAAATCTCTTTTGATATTTCTTCTGGCTGCGAAGTGAAGATAATACAAATAATGTTAACATATTTACAAAATCCAGCAGTGCTGGCACAAACATGGAAGTATCCTAAAAGAGAAAAACACACGCAAATGTGTAGCACTTAGCATGAGAGCGCTAACATGCTGGAAAGAAAGTAACAGACTTATTTCTTAGTCATTTCCATTCCAAGTTAGTACATGGGGAGCTATCTGACAATGGTATTTCTGCCCTGATATTGACTCTTTGTGGGCATCCACTTAGCACTGAGATGTGTGTTTGCAAACTCTAAGTAGTGGAGAAGGGGATACATGAAATAGGATCATGTCTCCTGCATGTTTTTCGGGGTATGAATGCGTATCTGGCCTTTGCTAAATCCAGTGATGTCAGAAGAGCCTGTGTTCCACACACGGACACACATTTGCAGCAGCTGAGAAGACCAGCATTCCTCAAGGAAGCGTGGAAGCCAATGTCATCTGCAGTTCTGAGTCTGGTACCCCTCTGCAGCTGCTGCCAGGGGTTGAACAACAGGTTGGCACGAAGGCTGAATGTCTTCAGGACCAAGAAAGGTCAGGTCTCTCCTGGAAGAGGCTGTGCTGCGGGATGCTTGGCTGGTTGGTTTTTCATTCTCTGGGGAAGGGATGGGACAGGGAAGTCAGTTAATAATGATGATGATGATGATGATTGATTGATTGGACTGGACTTCAGTCACAGGGAAGCAATGCTCACCAGTGTCACATGCAGCACCAGTAAATGTGTCAGGCATTCAAACCACTGGTGTGCTGGGAAAATGAAGCCTCCAGGAGCAACGTGAGGATGTCTGTGGAAAGCCTCACTGAAGCAGATGATGTACATATGTGCTTACTGAAATCAGCATTTGGGTGGAGTATAAATCCTAATTTTTATAGGTACTCTGGTGGATCTGTTGTCCTCTGTGTCCACTACACCCATAAATACCCATACAGTATAATTACTGGAACAGCAAAGTCAGTTACTGGAATATTATTGCCATGGTAATTAAAGAGTTATAGGAAAACAAGGAGCTTTCACCAATTACTAGGAGACATGTCATCCCTGCGGGAAGGCAAAGTGAATGCAGAAGCATGGCCATGGAGGAGTGTCATCAGTGGGGTGAGAAAATCTGCAGGAAATTTGGATGGATGGATGGATGGATGGATGGATGGATGGATGGATGGATGGATGGATGGATGGATGGATGGATGGATGCTAGAGGCTTCCACCAACACCTGTGACAGTAAGGATAGAGGGGGCACTGTAGCTCACTCCTGCCTCACTCTTTCACAAGGCCCTGTGCAGCCACAGCAGCCTGTTTTGCTCTGTATCAGTGGCAAGAGCTCCTCCATTCCCAAATTTTATAGCATTATTTCCTGCATTGTAGAAAGGTTTAAGCAAGTATGGGGGGCCCTTTGTGCTATAGGAGCCTCTTTCCAGATGAGTACAGAAGCTTAAAGGGTGTGTGATAAAGTATTATCACCAACCTATGTTGTTATGTGAGATCTTACTATGGTTCATCTGGCTCTGGGTGGGAGCTGGGCACATGGAGAGGAATTCCTCAGCATCTTCCCCAGCCAGATAAGAAGGTTTTCAGGTAAGGAAATGGATGAAATAAATCATCAGACCCAGCAGGTGCAAGCATATGCTGGAAACTGTCCCTTGCCTTTTTGTCCATTTGGGAAAAGGGAGGTAGGAGGTGAGAGTAGGACCCGGCTCACAGAAGCAACATCCCGAAGGATTGGTTTCACACACAGCCATGGGGGTGTGTCACAGTCTGGGGCCTTGTAGCAAAAAGGACTCTCCTGACAATGCCTGGAGACACCATTCTTCCCCATCCATTCCTGAAATGGAAGATACTGCTGCTTTTATTTGGGCCAGCCAAGAGTGTAGCAGGTCAGGACTGGTTGTAAAAGAATGTGTTCATCCATGGAAAAATGTAACATACTAGTGAAAATAGTCCTGTAGCAGAAACTTATCTGGGCAGCTTAACAAGGAAAATCTTACTGGGCATTGCAGTGACAGTGTGGATTTTCCCTCCTTCCCTCTTTTATTTGTTGTGTCACTTGTAATCTTTGCAGGCAAGGGACAATGTCTAGCTCAGTTGAGATCCTTCTGTGATATAAAGGATATTATTCAGTGCTTATTATCAGTATTGTTTGCTTGGATTATACTGTCTTTTAAGGTTGAATACACAGTACATTAAAAAGCACACAGTCATAAAAAGTAACAAATAGTGGAACTATAAATGTATTTTGGCCCATACTTCAGCTGCTGTAAATTATTCTGTATGCACTGAAACCTCCTGAAAAAGGGCTGCCTTTTTACATGGCATAGTAAAATATATGTTTAAGCAGGTTTGGGAAGAGACATTAATAAAGCTAAGACCATGTGACAGGCAGTTCGATAAAGTGGCTTAAAATAAAAAGCTTTTGACAGAGTATTCAGCAGGATGGGTTTTAAAGGATGACATTTGGCACTGGCAGGAGGCAGCAACATTTAATGTCATTAAACACTACACACCAACTCTGTTGCTTCACACAGAACTCCTTGGCACTGGCTATGAGGCACAAATTGGGCACTGAGTCCTTCCCTGAGCTTCTTACCTTTTTTTCCTTGGCCTGGTATGCTAATGAAAGCCCTGGCCCAGTTCTTTCATCTTGTCCCACATTTTCCTTTGTTGATGTGGAAAAGGAGCGAGGGAGGGGGCCTGGACTGGAGGAGAGATAAAGCAAGTTTGGTTTTGGCTGAGTCAGAGGACAGTCAGATGAAGAGTTTTCTTTGTAACTTAATAGCTGCATTAATCACTGGGACTGCAGCTACTCCCACTGATGGCCAGAAAAGGGCCTCAATTTCTCACAACTTTGCTGATACCAAAGGAGTTCACTGCAAAAGTGCTCTCCTAGCAGGTACAATTAGAGTGCTTTAATAGGCATGCAGGACATGTGGAAAGATTTTTAATTATATTGCATTAAACACAGCATAACTTTACAGCAGGAACGATCTCTTTATATCATTGCAGGTTAAGTGAAATTATTTTGTATAGCACTGATGTAATAAGAGCATCCCATGGCAACTGGCTAAGAGTGGCTGTTTCTTTAAAGGAAATAAGGTCTGGATTTGGCAGTGCTAGGTTCATGGTTGGACTTCATGACCTAAGAGGTTTTTATCAACCTAAATGAGTCTGTCATTCTATGCTAATACTTTATCACATCTCTTGTACTGACAAGACAAGGGGCTTACTGAGAAACAATCAGTTTGGTTTGGACTGGGTGAAGCCATGGGTTGAATTTGCAGACGTTTTTGACTGTGTTTAAACACAGTTGTGTCCAGATAATGTAAATTTCTCCCCCTGTTTTCCTTTATGAAGGAAAGAAGGAAGAGGTAAGATTTCCTTGGCGAGCAGTTTATCCCAGTGGAAGGAAGTTCAGCACTTTACCCCACTAGGCTTTGGCAAATGCCTGTCTGAAGATTTCTGGGCTCCTAACATTTGTCTGGATTCATAGCCCTGGTTTCCAAGCAAAGCTTTTCTAAAATAGCTGCCTGAGTAACTATAAAACCTAGTGAAAACAAATGGGATTCACTAAGGCATCTCTGAAAAGTTTCCTCTTAAATAGAGGAACAGTTTCCTGGAGGATTATTCATTTTTCTGAATAAATATAGTACAAGAATGAGGGAAAGTGGAGTAAAAGATCACAACCTCCTGAATTATCCTGAAGCCCTAATCTTCTTGTCAATGGTGCCAGCATTAGGTCCCCAAGTGCTGAATTGTCCCAATTTCTTTTAGTTTGGATGTGCTCAGCCTCTGCTGTGGGCAGGGATAAGTTCAGAGCCTCTAGAATCAGTTCCTTTACTTTCCCCCTTTTATACGGGTCTCCAGCCAATGCTTGTACAGGGGGCAGGTTGCAGTAGCAGAGTCTTCCCAGGCTGCTCCTCCCTCACCTCTGTCTGGAGCTTACCCTCCTCTCCCTGGCACTGCTGACAGTTCCCACCTAAAAAAGCCTGAAGTCTTTCCTTTCTGCCTGCCCTGTGTTTGCTGGAGCCAATGGAATGTCTGAATACACACAGCACACTCCAGTTTCTATTTGCCTGATTGCCCAGAGCACGTGGGGTGTTATATCCCCTGTATAAGTCGTATCTTCTCAATCTCCCTAAGTCGCACAGATGAAGGCATGCAATCCCACCCGCTCCCAGCACCACACTGTCTGCCAGTGCAGGCATTGCTCCTGTCCAGCCCCCGTTGTTGCAGGGTTTGTTTTATACCACCACAGGCTCTTTTGTTTTTCCACCTCTCTCTCTCTCTCTCTCTCTCTCTCTCTCTCTCTCTCTCTCTCTCTCTCCTCTTTTTGCCAGTGTGATTGCCAACCTGGGCGGTCATTTTCAGTCTGGATGGCAAGCGAATGTCAGGGAGGAGCTGGAGGGTGTGCAAATAATCAGTGACATGTGTTCCTGGCTCGCTGGTGCAACCCTGCGGCAGACCGGACCTGCAGCAGCCAAGGGAAGTGGGCATTTCCTCGGGTTTGGAAAGTGGAAAGCTGACTGAATCCACGCTGCAAAGCCCTCCCTCTCCACCGGTGGTTGGCCATGTGGGTTTATTTTCAGCCTTTATTGTGGTCCCTCCTATAATCGCAGCTTGCTAGACCTGTAAAAACAGCACCTCGCGCTCTCTGCAGGGCTGACCCATAATTACTCACGGCCACCGCTGGCACAACCAAGGCAGGCAGGCAGCCAGGGGGCATGTCCCTACCTGCAGCTCATCCAGGGGACATGTCCCCATGGCAGCTCAGCGTGAAGGATGGTTTATTGACAGTGAGGGGATGGGAGGTGGAAGCAGCCTCCCTCCCACACCCATTGCTCCGTGCTAGGGCAGCTTCAAGGGAGCACATGAGAGGCAGATTCTCCCCTCCTGGCCCAGGACAAGGGCCTGGCCTTTGAACAGCTCAGATACAATGTGACTTTGGAAAGAGTCCGTGGGAAATAGCTTATCCTCGGGGAGTCTGGCTGGTGTGTTGATGTGGTTTCTTGTAAAGGTGGCTATACTCTGAGACAAAAACCTCTTGGCTAGTCAGTGTGAAAGTGCTTCACAATTAAATGTGTGATGGAAATACCCTGTGGACAGCCTGTGCTTTAAGGTAAAGGCCTGGAATACACAAAGCCTTGTATGTGCAACCAGCTTTTCTCTTCTTTGCAAGCTTACTCTGTAGGTTCTCAAATATCACCTACTAGAGGATCTGTGAGATTCCTTTCAAAAGATGGATTTCTAGATCATTGACTGTTTCAAATCACTTCTCACTAATACAGAGGAGAAAAGGAAAACGATTCCTTTTTTTCTCTTGAAAAACAGATGATCCTTAGCACTGTTAGAATCATATTCTTCAGGTCATTATGTGAACTTGTTTTTCATGAGCAATGTTTCTTTTTGAAGACCACTGCTGCAGGGAGAGTGCTGGAGCTGGATGAATAGCAAGTCTGGGCAAAATCTGAAGCCTCTGTTCTCCCTTCCCCATTGAATGTGCTCACCTAAGCTTTCTACCTTCCACACAGATGTACCTTCCTAGCCTTGCTATTCCACAAGGGGATGATGCTCAGTAGTGTTGCTCCAGCAATCACATGGAGAAGGGAAGTGGGCCCAGGCCAGCAGAGCCAGGAAAATATAGACATAGAGGAGATAAACCCACGCAATATTTGAAAACAGCAATTTCTGCTATCGAGTGGATAGTGCAGCAAATCCATCCCTTGTGCACAGCCACAGATATCATCAGATTTAAATGCAAGATCTGTTTGGCTCAGGGGGTGGAATCGAACATTTCTCTAATCTGGTGATTTTCAGATTAGCATCAAGGATCACAGGTTGCAGAGAGAGACCACTGTCCTCCTTGGACCTCCCAAGCGAGTTGCACGAGCCTGGGGGGCAGGGCACAGGCCTCAGCTCTCCCAGGTGATGCAAGAGGGGGCAGAGGGCCAGATCCTTACCCTCTTCTCATAAATAAACTTGGAACTCAAGTTTATTGAGGACTGTGGTAATTTCATTTCATTTCATATGTTAGGAGTGGAGGCCTGCCCATATTTTCCAGTTCTTTAGGACATGTGTGAAGACAACAGATACAACAGAAGGGACCATGAATGGAATATGCTGTAAAAAGCAGGCAATTGTCTTGATGAGACTGAAGTTTGGAAATATAGCAACTCTATAATCAAAATAGGAGCTTCTGTGCCAAATTCTTCTATGTTAGAAATAAACCTATTTCATCATAAATAAAATATTTCTCCAGGCTGCATGTTTGTACAAACTGAGCTTATTTGCCAGCCACTAAAATATTAGTCTGCTGTTCTTTTGCACCTCAGGAGTTCTTGGTTTTCATTCTTGGAAGAATGAAAAATTCTGCCTGTAATGTGGATGGACACTTACATTTGTTAGTCTAAATTCAGAGATTTAGCTATAAGAATACCTAGCTGGTGCCAGACAACACCTAATCTTCTGCTAAGTCCTCCAAGGTACCATAAGCAGGGAGTGCTATTTCACAGGATGAAATTAATTTCCTTTTCTTGTACCAATCAGAGGAGACTGGGTCAAACACTTAATACTTCACATCACCCTTGGCCCACAAGAGGCTGACTGTGCATCCACAACGAGCTATTTCTAGCTCATTTTGGAGCTCAGGAAAGACAGGAGTTTGTTTCCCAGTGACCGGATGATGAATGCAATGGAAAATCCTGCTTGTTTCAGTCAGAGCTCCTGGAGGCAAAGGGATCATGCTGCAAGAGGACCACCGTGAGGATTTCTTGGTTTTGGCCATGCCCCATGGCCAAACCTACCTTTTCAGGAGGAAAGTTTGGCAAGAGCCAGTTTCCCAGTGTGCCAGGGCTCCCTCAGGATATGCAGCCTGGCAGGGTTGTGAGGGGAGGGGAAAGGCACAGCAGCTCCCTGTTGAGGCAGCACCACTTGAATGAAGCATGCCTGAAAAATTCCAACCCACAGATCTGCTATTAACTGCAGCAAGATAAAAGGCATGTTTTATGAAAGTAACACATTCCACTGTTGCAGGTGTGAGTCAGGAGATGGACGAGTGCTCGCTCTGTTTGAGTCCATCATTTTGCATCTACAGGATAAAATGTTTATTATTTCTGCCTAATAACAGATCTTGAGACCATCCTATCTGGCTGTGAGGCACATAATGGGGGTGTAAAATGCTTTGTTATTTTACTGTGGTTTTCTTTTTTGTTGAAAGACATTTTTTTGAGTACACTATTTTCCGAGGTGAAAAGCAAGATGCAGGAGGAGAACTGTGGTAGCTGAGATGATTTAATGGCAAAAGAGAAAAAAAGTGTGTTTTTCTGACTAAAAATCTTTTGTCAGATGAAGGAATGTGGCTGGAAGGACAGACAAGCTTTCCACCCCAGTATTCTTTTGTCATGTCTCTTTTTTCCCACCTAAGCTGTCCCGGCTGGTCCCATACAAGGTGCCAGTTCTCCCACAGCAGGGCAGGACTCAAGTGCTCTCACACTATTTGCTAATCCAGGGATAAGGGGAAGTCAAACTATCAGCTTCATAGACCTGTGATCCAAAATGATCCTTTGAAGATGATCTTTCCCTCTTGAAGCCCTTAACCATCCACCATACAGTCATCTGAAGTAAAAGTGGAATTGCCTATCTTTCCAAAAACTTATGCTTTAACTCAGCCACAAAATGTAGGTTTGATAAAAGATTAGATTTACAAGGTGAGATTGCACAGTTTGCCCTGTGCCAGGGACCAATTATATTATCAAGCCAGTTCCTTCTGGCTTTAAAATTTCGTCTCTGTGAAAAGTAGCTCACTGTTTTAAGCTATGGCAGTATTCAGGATAGAGCAAACTTAGGAAATGGTCTCTGTTACACCTCTTTCAGCAATCTTGTGCTGGCATATCCATCTGTTTATGGTGTTTACTGTTTTCCTGCAGATAGCTGTTTGCTGACCTTCTAACAGTGAGGACTTTCACAGATGAGAGAAAGGTATGGGAAAGACACCCTTTACCTGAAGCAAACTGAGATTCCTGCAGTTGCAGGGCTGGCAGTCCACAGCTGGATGAATTTCCCTGCTCTCTTGTGCTGGGGGCACAAGCTGCATGTTTGCAGGCTGTGGGAGCCACGGGATCCTGGGTCTCTGTAAACCTGGGTTTCAAGCAGGAATAAAGTCCCCTTTGAGCCCTGTACCTACCCATGCCTGCATTGCTCCTGCATCTCCATGTTGCCTTACAAGATTTTGCTGCCAAGGCTGACCCTGTACCACAGTTTTACTGAAGTAAATCCTTAGTATAAGGCCAAGCTGCCCTCTTGCTAAAAAAATTATAACATTCATAGAAAACATGTACATTGCATGCAGGAATTTGTTGTGTTGCTCCTTTCTGCAAGAAGTGACCAGCCCTCTTCTGGCAGGTATTAAAGATAACCTCAATAGGTCTGGAGAGGTAAGATCTGTAACTCATACACAGACATTTTTTCTTGAATCCCTTAAAAAAGTGACAGAATATATTCTTTCAACAGAAATCATCTGTATTTAAAACTTGCATGAAAAAAGCAAAATGATATTGTTGTAAATCCTTGCTTCACATCATGGATTATCCTAAATGCTTCTATTACTGAAGTCAACCTTTTTCCTGCCACGCTGCCTCCTCACACTCCCTCTCTCCAGGTTTTCCTCTCTCTTTGCACTGAGCTTGGAGCCTCTTGCTCTCACAGGCTATGTATGCCCTTCCTGACCCCTGTCTCTGTATCTGCTCACACATTCCTCCCTTATCTGGCTCTCAGGCTGCTCCAGATTCCCTCCTGACCGTAGACCATACTAGACCACACGTGTTTACAGACCCCAACTTGGTGCCTTCTAACAAAACTGGCTTTCATCCTGACACTGAGTCATATGACCTTCTTCTCTTTTTTTCCAAAACCTTCTGTATATGCATGAACCCTTTACACGGCGGCATCTGAAATGTTTCTCCATCCATCTCCATATTTGTAAGTCTGCATATATGATCAATGTTTATATTAGGTGGCTGTTATGCTATTCTGAATCTGTTCTAGCTGTATTTTACCTAGACTGTGGTGACCTCCGGGCAAAGGCTCTGATGTGCGTGTTTATAAATCATTAAATACGCCGTGGATGCTCAAAAAATAAGGGCATTATTCATCTTTGAAAGGACTTTGAAATTAATTTTATGTATGGAAGAAGCTTAAGAAAAATCTGTGGGGTGAGAATTCAGTCAATAAAGTCAATGGGAATTCTGCCACAGGGTGTTTTTGAGTACAGTCTTACAATTATTGTTGTCCTGTTGCAGGTTTAGGTTATTAATTTGCTTTGACTTTATTTTTATATAGATAAAATATTGTCTATATAAAGCTCCCTTTCTCTCTTAAATGTTGCAGATTCAAATGTCTTCTGGCTTTTTAAATTTGTAAATATGACTATTTTTTTTGCTTGTGAGACTAATGTGACCCCAGTGAAGCATGTCTTTTTCCCAAATCGTTCACATGGGGCAGCACCTCCTCTTTTAGGGCGATACCCCGCTCTGGGGAGAGAAAACTCAAAAATACACTGAATGCATGTTGCTATCATGCCTGTGCCTAAATATGTGGTGCTGTTACAAACTTCAGCCCTGTAGAAAATCCTATTGTTTATCATTGTGAGAGGCTCCACCCCAAACAGTAATTAGAGCAAAGCTCCTGTCATAAATCCGCTGGCATCCCAAGTGAAGCCGATGTTCTCTGGAAACAGAGGTTATCTCCTCCTTTTGCTGCTGGTCCTTTGAACTTCTTGTGGTCAGGGAATCCTCCTGGTTTCAGCTAGAATAACAATTATGAAACTATCCCTGCTCTTCTGGCTGGGGTTCGTGTCTAATTGACTTTAACAGGAGTCATAATTTTAAGAGTGATTTCTCAAAAGCGTTATAACTCAAGACAATTAAGGCTTGAGAGAGAGCGCGCGAGACAGGGAAGGGGAGGAAAACAGAGGCACTCCTTGGGGCAGGGCACTTCATGCGTGTTCAAGAGACGTGACTCAGTCCTGCCTCTAGTCCCAGCAGAAGTAATGCCTTCTGAATAAGTTCTGCGTGCTAGATAACAACTTGTTTGCTGGTGCAAAAATGTGTGTCGCGCGTGTTAGAACAAGCACCCCGACGGGCTATTCCCATCACAAACAAGGGCACACGGCACTGGACTGTTCGGTACGTCGGTGTAAATTTTGCACAGGGTTTTCAGCTGTGGAAACTCGTCAAAGTCTGCAGAAAAAAAGGGATTAAGGGGAAGGAAATGCAGACTAATGAATGAATGAATGAATGAGTGAATGAGTGTGGTTGCTCTTCTGGAGCAGGATGTTTTTATTCTTATTATGCATGAAATACGTGGTAGTGTGTATAGAATACACCCATCAGTCAATTTGATAGGCAAAGCCTGATCTTCTTGAGGACATGTGAAACAAGAAGGGAGGTAGTAGCAATGTAGAACATGAAAATCCTAGGGACCTCTAGGTCTGACTTTTTGTGTGTTTATTTAAAAGTAGCTCTGTGTGCAGTACTGTATATATGATAGGTATTATCTTAAGCCAGGGCATCCCACAGACCTCTCATAGACATGATGCCAAGGGGGACAACCTCTCCATGCATGAAGGATCCAGCTTTCTGCAAACATACAGGAAATCAGGTTTTGTCACAGAAATCTGAAATGTTTGTATGAAATCTGACACGGTTTTAAGGAAAACTCCTGCTGCTACCACAGGGGTGATCTCTCTTTACTAGCAGCATGAGGATTCTAGAGGAAACAGGGTGTTTTTTTAACAACAAAATTGGCTCAGAGCAGGTTTAGTTGAACAGAGCCAGCCAGCATACACAAAATCCTAACTGGTTTTCCTGGGGGTGGACATTTGCTAAACCCACAGTGGACCATTTCACTGAAGGACTGTATCCACAGTTTCCCCTGGAGCAGCCTTCCAGTAGCCCTGCAGAAAGCTGCTCATCTGCTCCAGATGAAGCAACAGAGCAGAATGAACATCTCAGTGTGACAAGAGACTCCAAGTGAGCCTACAGGACCCGTGGTCTGCTCGGGAGGCAAACCCTGACTGCCTCGGGAAAAGAAGTCTGACCTAAGCAGTGGAGCGTCATGTGTCCTTGGAGCTGGGACCTGGGAATTCTGTGCCCTCTGGGAGGGAGAGAGTTGATTTTCTCAACGTAGAAGCCCTGGGGGCAAACCATTGTGTAAGTGGTATGGACAATCAGGGGCCCAGGAGTGAGAGAGGGAGCAAACCACAATGATAGCGTAGATGTGTCCTAAGGATGATGTCTAATGGTTTTACAACATATTGTTGTAAGCAATGAACATTAATCTTCAACTGTAAATCAGCTTGTTTGCTGCTTTCTCCTACGGATTTTGCTTTGTTTTCTGCTTGTTACATTTCCAATGTTTAGCATAGCTGTTATGTTGTCTCATCTCATTAGTTTTTGGCTCATTTGGAACCTCTCAGAGATGCCAAAATACAGGGGAGATTTTTGGAAAATACTTCACCACTGTTGTTACTGGCAAAATTATGACCAGCTTTAGTGTTTTAGCATGCTCTAATGTGAATATCTCTAACAATTGGACACATCTACATCCCTTATTCTTCCATCATAAAAACAATGTTGACAGCTCCACCTTCTCCTAATTGCTATCATCCAGCAACAAGAAATAAATTTTAAAAAACAAGCCCTAGGAAGTGCCTTGTCTTCATCCACCCAAAAGGCAGAAGTATCAGAGTCTCCACTGAGTCTGTCAGAATTTGTGTGTTTGCTGCTGGATAACAAAGAAGGTGATTTATGTCCTTTGGAATGAGGACATTCCAGGGCAGATACGGTGTGATCACGCTGCTATCAACCCTTTCTGAGGGACAGTGGTGAATGGAAAAGCTTTGTTACATGAATGAGAAGGTGTTGATTTGGAATAGTCAACATGGATTTACCAAAGCTAGCTCATCAGATCACACAGGCTTTGCAGGACCTCTAGAGGTCTCTCATCCCACCCCTGCACAAAGTAGGTCCAGGTAGAGCAGGTTACTCAGGGTCTTGCCCAGCTGGATTTTGAGTATCTCCAGGGTGGAGACTCCACAGCCTCCCTGGGCACCTGTTCCAGTGTTTACCCTCATGGTAAACTTATTTTCCCTAATATTGACTGGGAATTTCCCCTGCTTGACAAAACTGATTGCTCTGTGCGATAAGGGAAGAAGAGCAGTTGTTATCTGCTTTGAGTTTAACTCAATGTTAGGCATGATTTCCTACAGCACCTTTGGATCTAGGCTGGAACATTCTGGTCTGGACAGGTGGATTAGTAGATGGGTGAAAAACTGCCTTGTTTTTTGAGCTTAAAGGGTTCATATCCTAACTGGAGGCTTTTTAAAGCAGAATTCCTCAGGGATCTATTTGGGCAATTTAATATCTTTGTCAGTGATTTGAAAGAGGAGACAGTGTGCACCCTCATCAAGCTTGCAGCTGACACCAAACTCACCAAAGGAGAGTGACTGACACGTGCCAGGGCAGAACTGCCACTCAGAGACCTGAGCGGCTGGAGGAAGGGACCAACAGGAACCTCGTGAAATTTGACAAGGACAAGTGTCAGGTCCTGCAACTGGGGTGAAGTAGCTCCTTGCAGCAGTACAGGCTGCTACTGAGCTCTGCAGGCTGAACTCCACAGCCAAATACGTCCAATACACAGGAGAGTCCCTTCCTCTCCCTGCCCAGCACCGCTGCATAGGAGCTCTTCTCGGGCACGGTGTCTCCCTCATGCCACTTCCCCTGTGCCCTTTGCCCAGCTCACAGACAGGTGGATCAACCCCTGAGTGCTCCAGCCTCTCCCAGAAGAGCCAGGTTGTGCTTCCTCTTGTTCTTGTCTGCATCAACAAGGTGCATTTGCTACAAAAGCACAAGAAAGCGCAGTGCTCTATTCAACAGTCTGGTTCATAATTATTATTTTATTGCTTTCTTGCAGACAAAACCTTTTTCAAGGATATGGCTAGAGTTTGTCCTGGAGGTGAGGCCATATCAGTCACACAACTGGCAGGACTGGACTTGTTCTTAATTTAAATTCATACTACGTTTAACAGAGTGGCATGGGCAAGTGAAATTTCTGCTTATATTGAAGGAAATAATGTATACAGTGCATTACATAGTCTTCAATATTGAGTGGTTTTATAGTATCTGTTCACAGGTGTTTTAAGCCCTACTTGAGCACATTTAGGTCACTGAGACTTATGCACAAGGAGGCATTTGAACAGTGAGTTGATCTGGATTCTTACAATGCCATTTGGAGGTAATTTTCTAGGAATCCAGGCAGAAAAAAAATAAAACTGTTGATCCCTCAGTGCCAGCATAGGAGCTCAGAGCTATGCCAAGAAAGTTAACACAAAGTAATAATTTTTCTTCCTTGTTTCCCACCAAAGTCACTTTGTACGTACAGGGTTGACTCTGGCTGGATGCCAGGCACCAACCAAAGCCATTCTATCACTCCCCTTCACAAGTGGACAGGGGAGAGAAAACAGAACGAAGAGTTCAGGGGTTGAGATAAGGACTGGGAGAGAGATGACTCACTGAATACTGTCATGGGCAAAACAGACTCAGCTTGGGGATATTAATTGAATTTATTACTAACAAAATCAGAGTAGGATAATGAGAAGTGAAATAAACCTTAAAAACACCTTTTCCCCATCCCTTCCTCCTTCCCAGTTCTACCTCCTTTGCCATGATGGCACAGGGAGATGGGGAATGGGGGTTACGGTTGGTCCATCACAGGACGTTCCTGCTGCTGCTCCGAGGGAAGCTTCCCCTGCTCCAGCTTGGGGCCTTTCCTGCAGGAAACAGTTCTCCATCAACTTCTCCAGTGTGAGTCCATCCCATGGCAACAGTTCTCCACAAAGTGTTCCAGCATGGGTCACCTTTCCATAGGCACAGGCTGCTCCAGCATGGGTCTCCTACGGAGTCACAAGTCCTACCAGGAAACCTGCTCTAGTGTGGCCTTCTCTTTCCACAGGTCCACAGGTGGAAAGAGGAGTCTGCTCCAGCAGCTTTCCCACAGGTTCACAGGCATCCACCTGCTCTGGTGTGGGCTCCTCCATGGGCTGCAGGTGGATCTCTGCATCCCCATGGTCCTCCATGGGCTGCAGGGGCACAGCTGCCTCACTGTGATCTTCACCACACGCTGCAGGGGAAATTCAGCTCCTGGAACACTTCTTCCTGCTCCTTCTCCACTGACCTTGGTGTCTGCAGAGCTGTTCCTCTCACATATTCTCACTCTGCTCTTCTCTGGCTGCAAATTACTTCTGCAATAACTTTTTTCCCTTCTTAAATATGTTATCACAGAAGTGTTACTATCACTCCTGATTGACTCAGCCTTGGCCAGTGATGAGTCTGTCCTGGAGCTGTCTGGCACTGGTTCTGGGGAAACTTCTGGCAGTTTCTCATAAAAGCCACCCCTGCACCCCTCTGCTACCAAAACCAGGCCATGCAAACCCAACACAGATATCAACCTTGCTGCTTCTTATGCTGCTAATCATGCAAAAGATGAGCATTTTTATGGAAACAGCTGGTATTTCCTAAAAGGAGCTAAATCACCCAAGCAGAAAAGTGGATCAAAACAGAAAGAGGACATAAAACAATAACTTTATTTGCTACATGTCTTCTCAGACCTACTTACATAGAGAAGATATCGTAGATACCCACACATCCAAATCAGATGGGGAGCTGGGAAGAAAACACTGATGCAAAGTAGCTCCTTTAGCATCTCATCATATTAGGACTCTAATTCTCTGGTCTCTTTATCAGACTTTCATAATTACATAGAGCAGGGAATGAGAAAGCAGAAAACTAAATGCAATTGATTCTACTGTTTGAACTACAAGGTTCGTGTAGGTGTTTGGGGGCAGGAAGCAAAGCACACCAGCTCCTGAATGCTGAGCAGCAGCACTATAGCAATAAGTTGGGACTGAGAAGGAGGAGAATATTGCAAGTCTGAGAGAAACTTAGGCAGCACTGGAATTTGGTCTAGACTGGAGAACACTTCCACATTTACATCGCCACATCTTGAAAGCTGCGGAAATCACAGATGTTTCATGATCCCCAGTGGCTGCCTTGTAGTACTCTGATCCCTCTGATGACAACTCCTTGAGGTTTAAATGAGTTCTAGCAATGGTTCTGCTTTTATAATGGAGGAAAATACAGCTGGAATAAAAGAGCTCCCATTTCTGATCAACATGATTCAGCTGGAGGAAGGAGAGAGGCTGACTTCAACTTCTCACTTCTGAATTTGTCTTTAGACAGTTAAGAGATGTGTGTGTGAAAGAGAAGGCTGCCTCTTTTTCCTTTCTTTTCTTACTTTTACTGCAGACTTGATGGTAACAAGATCCCCTGTTAAATGATGAGAATAAAAGGACTCTCAGGAAACTATCTGAAGTCAAGTCTTATTTATTTGAAAAGGCCTTTCCTGCACCCATCAATTCTTAGAGCTGCCTTTGCCAAGTAGCGCAAGGTCCCTTTGGTGTGGTGAGCTCTTGCTGACTGGCTGTACAAGCATGCACAGCTGGAGCACACAACACCGTGATAACATCTGGAATTCGTACAGAGGGTATCTTGGTAAGGAGGTTTCCAACTCTACCAGAACATAAATTGCCTTCTGTAGCCTCAGGGTTTTGGAGAACAAAATATTCCTGTGAGGATGACACCTCCGCTCCTCAGCTGTGAGAAGCAGAGCTTCTGGCACAGTAGAGAACTGAATCTTTACTTTCCCTGGTTGTTATCAAAGTAGTTGTGGTATGACCCACAAATTGAACATGAAATGACAGGTCTGCTTGCAAAAACTAGTGCAAAGTGACTTAATTGGCATTCTTTTATACATATGTTAGATCCAATTCTCCATTATCCTCCACAGTCTTACCATAAAAGTTCACCATAGGGGAGGTGTGCATGAAAACCTTTTTATAAAGTTCTACCCTTCCCTCCTCCATTAAATTGCTAAAGATTCTTGGAACTTTTGTAGCTGCTCTGATCTGGTATTCCCTCTTACAAGGTATTTTAAATTAAGGTGGTAACATTTTAATAAGGCTATCAGTGCCTCAGGCCAGACCCATAACCCAGTTGTTTGAGATGCTGGGATGACAAACACGATCTGTTACGATGTGCAACCTTGCTAATGGAACATTCACTCTAATGAGGGGGAACCCTGGGTGTCTACAGAGTAACTGTAGAGGCTCACATTTTACCCTTCACTTTCATTTCCAAGAATGAGGGCACAAGCAAGAAGAAAGGGATGGATGTAAATAAAATCATGGTGCTCCTTATTCCCTTGGGCTTGAAGACACCTGGGTGCAAATTAGAGCAGCCCCAGTGTGAAGAAGGTGTAAAGATCCCTTGAGAGCTTCTACTGTCCCACTTCTCATCTTGTGCTGCATGTGGTTGAATGGCTCTGTGGTATCTAAAACCAATTATCAAACTGCCTGAATAATGAGGGGCAGATGCACCTTGCCAAAAGTTCGTATTTTATTAAAATAATTTATCCTCACAAATGAGTGCATTTTGCATGCATGGCATGTGGCTGAAAAGATTTTTGTCCAATTACAAAAGAATAATTAGTCAGAAATATTGTATTGCTCTCAGCACTATTAAGTATCTGGAGATATGTTAGCTTCTCAAGCTCCAGCAAACATCACCAGGTGTTGATGATAGAAACAGAATGGTGAAGTGACATTTTAAAGGAACCATAGTAATGTAACATTAAATATCTGACCTTGTACAGTCACCATTCGAGTGCTCTACTTGCAGGAACATGAAATCAAGAGCCGTGTAGGAATACTGTGTGCATTCTCTGTGGGTCACGGTAGGACCATGCTGGGAAAACAATGTCCCATGCTGGTCTCCTCCACCTGAAGCTGAAGAGTGAGGCATCCTGAAACTTTTTGTCTGAGTAGTCAGTCAGGTTTGACAAGGCTGACACATCCCTTACCACACCCTCTACTTTTGCATGGTATAGAAGGAATTGTGCAGTCCTAAGCTTCATTCCTCCTGATGAATTCAGAGGCTTTTCTTTAACCCTGCCAGAGACTGAGATGGTAATATTCCAGGGACTGTCTGAAAGGAGCAGCAGCCCTTCAGGGACCTGGAAATGACAGCTCTTGGCAGGCAGTCCTGGACTTGACCCAGGCTCACAGTGAGCACCTTGTATCAATCATTCCCTGCCCTCCCCAAACTCTCCAAACACTGGGGCATATCTACATTTCAAAGTGCATTTTGTTGCAGGGCAAATCTGTAAATCTGCCCATAACTAGGCACCATTTGAGTGTATTTAAGATACATCTTCCCTATGACAGGGATATAGCTGAATAAGTTGTCTGAGCCCTCTCAGTTTGTTATTAATGACATTTCAGACCATGTCTGCTGTTGACACAGAGGTGTTCCTACTGGCACCAGCCTCTCTTCACATGCATGGAGCAGCTCAGACTGTGCAGTGTTAACTGTCAATTTTCTGGGGAAAAATCTGTCAATTTTTCAGAATTTCTGTCAATTCTGCCTGAGCAAAGGACTGACTTTCACGTCATCACAAACATGGACTTTATGAATGCTGCCACTCAGCCTAAGCTGCCTCTTCCCAGGCAGCCCTGCACAGGAGGGGTGGTGCATATCAGGCACCTTCCAAAGACACATAGCCAGATTAGTGGCTTGCACGTGCAAACTTGTCCTTACTGCCCAAAACTGTAGGAGTTAAAAACACAGGAGTCACATACTGGTTTACCTGGATGATTTGATCTCTTTGGAAGGCCAGAGCTGGTGGGGTTTTTTTGCGAGCTACAATAATGGAAATCAGTTACCAAGTCATATTCAGATTTGTACTTTGAATGTCAGATGTCACTGGTTATCAATGTGTTTCAGATATTTTAAATTTATTTGGTTCCTATCCAGGCAAGGAGGGCATTAAAGAGAGGATGCCATTAAATAAGCTCCGAAGAGGCCATGTGAAATAGGAGGGGCTGGTAACTACTGCCAAAGCAATGAATTAACAAGCCATTGAGGGGAATTCCAGTGTGCCTCTGGGAATTCAGTTTTTAAGACAAAAATAGATGTTTCCCTGGTATAGACAGGGACCAACACAGTGTGTTCAGTTCAGGTAGTGTCCTGAGTAAAGACCCACTGTACAGCAGCCTAAGCCTAATATAGGGCTTTTGGGTCCTCTGTTTAGGGTTGGGAAGGAACCTTTTATTAAAACTAAAGAGATATGCCTGGCACTAATATTATGTATGAAGGAGATTCCGTCTGTTTACTAAAGGAGTCATCAGCTGCTGACACTTTGCTTCTTTGGAACTGCTGTCTCCTCATATCCTCATTGTGTCTGCAATTCTAAGGGAGGCGTGTTAGGGAACAGGGCTGCAGCGTGGACCCTAGCTCCAGCTTGGGTTCAGGAGCCTGTAGGGAATATTATATCTCCTTTAGAGTAACTTGATAAGATCCACACAATTTTAATAGATCCTTACCTTAGGAAACAGAACTCTGCTAAAGGAGATGAACTATAAACTCCAAATTACAGCATTTTATTCTCTCCTGCATGTAGTTGTCCTTGGGAAGAAGATCATATGATCATGGTCTGGTTTGGGTTGGAAGGGACCTTAAAGACCAGCTACTTCCAACCCCACTGCCATGGGGAGGGACACCATGGGGAGGGACTCTATGAGACTACAGTCTGCAGTTTGCTGGACATTTGCACTCAAAAACTTTTTGGTACCAAAGAAAGGAATGGAGGATGTGGCCTTAACTATGTCAGGACCAGGCCTCTCCAGGAATAGTGGAACAAGGTTTAAGTGAGATCATCCAGCTATGACACTGATATTTTCATGCATTTAGATGAATTTCAAGCAATATATATGTGACTTCATCCTGCTTTGAGACAACTGAGTCCAGCCAGGGTGAGCACCTGAGAAACACTGACTATTTCAGCAAATGTAATTATTTGTGTTTATTTCTCTCATTTCTCTGCCTATTAAAGCATTTAAGATAGGAGAACTGTGCTGTTCACAGTATCATCACAGTCTTGTCCTCTCATCTTCATTTCAGCAGGGCTAACTGTGCAAGCAGGACCACCAGAACCCAGTCATTATTTAAGTATTTAGGTATTTTTCTACGTGTCCAGGTAGCAGTGACTCATCCAGGCCTCTGGGTGTATCTCACACACGCTGTCTCCATCACAGATAATGGTGTGTCTCACTGAGCTGGCACACCAGCCCAAGCTGAAAGGTAGGGCTGATTGGAGGTGGTGCTAAAACTCAGCAAGGACCTCAAATCAGCGTAATACTTCCAGATCTCTAAATATGCATAAATATAAATGGGCAGCCTTCAAAGGGACTTGCTGAAAAAAAAAAAAAAGCTTCATGTTTGTGTGTCTAAATACAAATGCCTGGCTTGAGACACCACCACACAAAACTCTGACTTTTATGTATGGTGGTGGTACTAATACAGAGATTTGTATGTTTCAAAAAGTTTGGACTGGAGTATCAAAGCACAAAGTTCAAGTTTCCCTCATTCTGCATTTCCTGCATATTTCTACTTTTTTCCTTCCTTCTTTACAGCATTAAGCCTCTATATTTGTTTTTCTTACTCATCCTTGTTTTGTATTCTGCTCCCTAATGGCTTTGAAATGTAATGTCAAACCATCCAATCGTGCAGAAGTAATCTGTATTCAAAACAGCATCCCAAATCCACATATATACACAAATATATATGTATGTCTGTATACATATATATATATATGCACTCATATATAATGATTCACGTTATATATCATACAGCATATATATTACAATATAAAAGTTGCTGTATGACTTCACATATAATAAGCCACCTTGCATTCTGCCTCTTCATAGCACTCTTTACAGCTCTGGGCGGTGCCACCAGGGTGCCCTTCAGGACCAAGCAACCCCACGTTTGCTTGGAGGAGCTCTTATGCCTCCTCTACGCCACACTTTGCCCATCACCTCCAACAGCAGAGCAGCTTCCTGCACCTAACCTGTACTGTGGTGCTCCCACAGAGTCCCAGCAGTTTCAGTGGCACTGGGGAGAACTGCACTGGTTCGGTTTCCTCTTGAATAGTTTAGGAAGTCTTGTCCTTTGATATGTTTATCTAGTTGTTCCTTACTGTCCCATGACCTATCACAGGAAAATGATGAGTGCAGAAAAGACAGAAACAGGCCCAGGAATTTATGCATGGTGTGGGCTGCTGGTGATCTCACACAAGTTTAAAAACCTTGCAGCAGGTGTGTTGTTGCAGAGCATCAGGTGACTGATATGGCTCACGTACTGCGCATCAGGATGAAAGCCTCAGGATTATTTCAGAACAGCCTGGCAGGGTTATTATGAGTGACTGCTGCTTCTTAAAATCTGGCCATCTTTGTTTTCCAACACCATGGACAAGTGGCCAGACCAGCTGAGGCAGTGCCACTGAGAGTAGCTAAGAAATTGTGCTCAGTCAACACTTGAGACTAATCCAATGGTCACTGGCTGGCAACAAAGGCCCCTCTGGGCATCCTACAGCAAACTGCTTTTGCCAACATCCTGTACACACCTGAATGTGTTAAAATTACTTTGTCTCCTAAGATATGGCCTGTTTTTTAATTTTTAGAAGTTAAACACAACTTTCAGAGCACCAGAAGGCAGGAATCAAGAAAATCTGAGAAGAANGGAAAGGTGTGGCCTCGCCTTTCCTCTGCCGGCGGGGAGGGGACGGGACGGGACCTCCGCTCTTGCCGCCGCCGCCGCCGCCAGCAGCCCTCGCCGCCCTCCCGGCTCCGCACAGCGCTCCTGCTCTGCCCTCACCTGCGCGCCGCCCCCATCCCCGGATCCCGGCCCTTCCCCGGCCCTCGGCGGACTGCGAGGGAGCGGCGGCACCGCGGCGGGCGCTGCCGGCCGTGANTCATCCTTGTTTTGTATTCTGCTCCCTAATGGCTTTGAAATGTAATGTCAAACCATCCAATCGTGCAGAAGTAATCTGTATTCAAAACAGCATCCCAAATCCACATATATACACAAATATATATGTATGTCTGTATACATATATATATATATGCACTCATATATAATGATTCACGTTATATATCATACAGCATATATATTACAATATAAAAGTTGCTGTATGACTTCACATATAATAAGCCACCTTGCATTCTGCCTCTTCATAGCACTCTTTACAGCTCTGGGCGGTGCCACCAGGGTGCCCTTCAGGACCAAGCAACCCCACGTTTGCTTGGAGGAGCTCTTATGCCTCCTCTACGCCACACTTTGCCCATCACCTCCAACAGCAGAGCAGCTTCCTGCACCTAACCTGTACTGTGGTGCTCCCACAGAGTCCCAGCAGTTTCAGTGGCACTGGGGAGAACTGCACTGGTTCGGTTTCCTCTTGAATAGTTTAGGAAGTCTTGTCCTTTGATATGTTTATCTAGTTGTTCCTTACTGTCCCATGACCTATCACAGGAAAATGATGAGTGCAGAAAAGACAGAAACAGGCCCAGGAATTTATGCATGGTGTGGGCTGCTGGTGATCTCACACAAGTTTAAAAACCTTGCAGCAGGTGTGTTGTTGCAGAGCATCAGGTGACTGATATGGCTCACGTACTGCGCATCAGGATGAAAGCCTCAGGATTATTTCAGAACAGCCTGGCAGGGTTATTATGAGTGACTGCTGCTTCTTAAAATCTGGCCATCTTTGTTTTCCAACACCATGGACAAGTGGCCAGACCAGCTGAGGCAGTGCCACTGAGAGTAGCTAAGAAATTGTGCTCAGTCAACACTTGAGACTAATCCAATGGTCACTGGCTGGCAACAAAGGCCCCTCTGGGCATCCTACAGCAAACTGCTTTTGCCAACATCCTGTACACACCTGAATGTGTTAAAATTACTTTGTCTCCTAAGATATGGCCTGTTTTTTAATTTTTAGAAGTTAAACACAACTTTCAGAGCACCAGAAGGCAGGAATCAAGAAAATCTGAGAAGAAAACACAAGTAGAAATTATTGTTTCCGAATATCTTTTCTCAGGTACAAATGCAGTCAGCACATGGCATTAGTCCAACATTACATTCACTGAGGCACAAGTTTCAGCCCTATTTCAGAAATGCATCGGGCTTGGAGTACCCAAAGCCCTCCTAAATGTGTGACCCTGTGTATTTTGGAATTGATGAAACACACGCATCGTTTTCCCGACGTGTATCAACACTCTGTGATGCGCAGGGCAGAAGGCAACTGCCAGCGGACCAGACCCATCCTCGACGGAATGGTGCCGATTTACCCAGCCCTGCCTTGTTCAGGTGCCGGGTTCTTTCCGGAGAGGCACGAAGGTGTTTGGCCGCAGCTCCAGGGCAAGCGCCAGCCCGCAAACACGGTACAGGTCGGGAGGAAGTTTCCAGGGGACTCCAACCTCCGCTGGCGACTCCTGAGGGCAGCGCACGCACCGAGGAAGGTGGTGGTAACACCGCTGCGACGGTGACAGAGGCCTGCGCTGCCCGGGCGGCCACCGGGGAGCGACACCGCGACAGCCGCCGGGCNCTTTCCTGCCGTCGGGTCCGGCTCAGTGTCCCCGTCGCTTTGCCCCTCGCCCCGCGTCGCCCCGGGCGGCTCCCCCGCTGCCATGAGCATCAACGGCGGGTCCCACCCGCGCATCAACACCCTGGGCCGGATGGCGAGGGCAGAGTCGGGCACCGACCTGCGCTACGAGATGAGCTCCCATGTCATGGGGGGTGGCGGCGGCGGCGGCGGCGGCGGCACCACCACCCACACCCACAAGACCTACTACTACCAGAAGACCTACGGCGGGGACTACGCCTCTGATGGATACGGGTAGGTGCGGGTCCAGCCGGCCCCCGGCCCTGCTCCCTCGGGGCCGCCCTCGGACAGCTGCCGTGAGCCCGCTCGCGGTGGGATTCTCTAGGTGTGCAAGCTTGCAAGTTTCTTTTTCCTGTTCCTCCCTGAGGCGTCTTAACTTCTAAAAGGCTTTTCAATGCAAGCGAAGAACTTACTTTTAAAAAACCTCTTTTGGTGGTGACTCTCCTTGAAGAGAGTAACAGGACTAAGAACAATGTCTCCCATTTGCACTGAGGGCTGTAAATGGGTCTGCGCTGGCGGTATTGACCCAGAAGTTCTCTGCTGATAAACCCCTGCTTTGCTCAGTGACGCAGAGCCAGCTGAACTGAAGTGAATTGCTTTATACCCCATACACCCAGGCTCTGCCTTCTCCAACTAGTTGCATAACTAGATTTATAAAACTCCTTTAACTAGTGGGAAATGTTCTCTTGTTAATTTTTGAGTTTGTTTCTAGCTTGTGCGAGGCCTGGGAGTTTAAGTCATGATCTTTTCTAGAGCGATCCTGACATTTGGTGGCAGGGGGCAGAGTTAACGTGACAAGCAACATCGGTCTGCTCTCCTCCCCTCTTACCTTTTTAACTTTCTGCTTGCCCTGGTGCTGTGAGCACAGTCAAGATCCTGTGGGCAGGGTGCCAGCTGTGAATCCTGGCTTGGGGAATGCCCGTTCTCATGGATGCAGCTGAACCAGTCGTCTGTGCACATCAAGTCTGGCAGGGACTTTCTGCAGAGTGCAGTAATCATGGAGACTTCTCCACTTATCTCCTTGTCTGGGAATTCACAGGGCTGAAAAGCAGGCAGCAGTTACAGTCGGTGAAGGAAGCAGTGCTGGTGTGTGGTACAGCACCTATACAAAGCACAGCTGGCAATGACTGGTTTGTGTGTATGGAATGGCTGTATTAAGTCTATTGGTCTAATTATGGATGCCACAGACTCAGGAACTGGTGCAGAAGCCCTATCATGTATTTTGCGTTAGACTTTAAGCCCTAATTTTATGGATAGTACATAATTAGATGCAGAAGGATGAGAATTAAACATACATATACATAAACATATACATAAACAGCATATGAGAAAAGGCAGGCTTTTTATATCAAGGAAATCTATAAGTGGCAGTAGAGAATTAGGGTTATCCTAGAGAGCACAGTGTGCTCTGCTTAGGTATGTCAGACCAGTTGCTGGAGGACCACCGAAAGAATGACTAAACTTTCATTCTACAGATTTGTTGTTTATTACTTTGCCCAATTCTTAGTTTTTGTTCTTTGTTTGACTTTCTGTTTGTTGTGTGCTTAGGTAAGTTAGTTACCACGAATTGCAGCTAGAAGACATCCAGTTACCAATACAGTAGTGTGAAAATATTTATTTACTGCTATATAATAAGAACAATTCAGTACTGTAGCACTGTGGAGTGCACACACTAGGACTCCAAACTGCCATTGCTGCGCTGCATGTGTGAGGATTTGTTTTGTTAGTGGTGCTTCATTGCAAACATCTTTACTGTTTGCAAGAGAAAGCCATGAAAAATGAATGGCAGTACGTGTTACTTCCTGGCCGTTCTTTTTCCTCACTTTACACTGGTGCAACTCTGTTTGGATTCACTAGGGTGATTTCCATATCACTCCCAACTTTCACTAGAGGAGAAATGCTTTCCTTTAATTTAGCATTCTTTGGCTATAGTTAGGTATTTTAAGCAGTCTGTAGTTTGCTAGGCTCTTCTTTTGGTAGCATTCAGTGGTGGTATAGCAAGAGTGGAAAGGACAGACCTGATCAAGAGGTTAACAACCTTATATCAACATTCTTTCATTTGCTTTTTATGCCATAATAGTCATATCTCCTTTCTGGGAAGGTATGTCTGGCAAGGAGGTTGCAATGAAAGTTTATTGAGAGACTTCTGAGTGGAACTAAAGACAATTATTATTGAGATTTTTGTATATGTATATACACACACACACACACACACACATATACATATATATATATATGTATATGTATGTATATATATGCATTTACATATTGGTTTATGTGAAAAAATCTGACCATACCAAATACTTGAATTATTTTTTTGCAGCAGAGTATGTGTGTTTGCCACCTTACTGAGTTGCATAGGTTTTATCTTTAAGCAGTGCTGATGTGAGTTAAAATGTGTCTCAAAAAAAGGGGGTTGTTGACAGCTAATGAAAAAAGCAGTTTTGCCTGATTTTGCACATGTGTTGTGTGCAGAAAACCCACTAAATTCTCTGCATGTTGTGCTATCAGGATCAGGGCCATCACCTATGGAATTGATTTAATTAATTGCATTTAGCCTGACATATTCAGTGCCAAAGTTTAGTAGCATCTACTGAGCTCAGAAAACTGAGGCTTCTTTTTTCCATGGGGAAGATCACTCTACCTTAATTTTTAAATGCAGCAGGATTCAAGTTAGGGTCTAGTCTTGTAAGTTTTGGGGCGTATTCTGCCAAACAAGTCTGTGCTGAGTATTACATTACTCACAGAGCAATATGAGACGCTCCCTACCCTTAGGGCTCAGCAAGGTGCTTTTACAACATTCCCGGTTTCTTCTGGCTTGGGAACTCAGGATGAGCTTGGCCCGGAGTACAGATACTCAGCTTGACAGTGAGTCACACGCTGCTAAACTGCCAATTCATCAGTCAAATATTTATCGATGTCTTTGCTATGGAGATAGAAAATCTGATAAACCATGAGAGAAAAGAAAAAAAATGCCAAGTTGTGCAGTTTTATTTGTCATTGCTGAGATTAGGGAAAAAAAAAGCTTAGGATTCACGGTCACTGAGCGACACGAACATAAATTAATTGCACAGTTCTACTTAAGGATTAATGTAACTTCTCTGATTCAAGTTAGGAAAGGAGTTAGAAAATTACATCACCTGCCCTGACACTACTTTGAGGAACCAAGAAACAAAGTAAACGTGGAGAAACCCGCCTCAAAGCCACACTTTTGCCTTTCCCATCAGTCTTGCAAGGATCCGTAGAGCCCTGGCTAAGCTCTAGGTGGTGGGGCTGGCGCGGTAACTTGCCCTTTGAGCCGCTCAGACGGCGAGGGAGGGATGTGCCGGGAGTGCTGCGGAACACCTGCCCTGCCGGCAGAGCCTGCGCCCTGCCCGGGCTGCCGGGGAAATGGTGACGCCGCCACGCCGCGAGGAGAGGGGAGAGGCTCGGGCTGTGCCTTTCCCAGGTAGGTCCCTGTTCCGGAGGTCGGTGCCTCTGCAGGTGTGAAAGCCTCTGTCAGGAGAAGCGGGCTCGCTGCCTTTGGAGCGGCCGCTCTCCGGCAGAGGTGTACTTCCATGGTCCAGGTGGACACAGTGTGGCACCTCCCTCTCCCAGAGGAGGTGGCAGAGGCAGCGTGTGAGCAGCCTGCTGCATCGGGCACGTACGGCCCTTGGGAACGGTTCTGTTGCTCCTGGTGATTCATGCCAGTGGGAAGAAGCAGGAGGACTTTTGTGAACAGGTGTGGCACGATCCCTTGTGAAAGCCTGCGTGCCGCAGAGGCGCTAAGCCTCGGGGGTCCTAATAATTCAATAATTCACTAATGACGCCTAAATTTTTGCGCATTTTTAATGGTATTTAGAGCCTGACTGTGCCAGAGGCAGAGGTCTTTTGAGGTTTTCAGCCATCATGCCCTAGTCTATGTGCATACTTGGCAGATGGGACTAGTTTGGTGGGGCTGTGGTGTGCCAAAACTGGTCCTAGTTAGAGCAGAGTCCTATGGGGAGAGCCCAGTTATGAAACTCCTGATGATTTGACAGTTTGTATTCACCTTCTTTGAGGCAGCAGGGGCAAAGCTGGACCGTAGCATTCTAATTCCTGTTTCTATTCTTATGGATGTTGTGATTCACCACCTTTATGCCGTTGCGTTTTCCAGCACACACACACGCCCAGCTGGCAGGTGGTGGCGGATGGGTGGGGGTTTAGTGCCGTGCTATGTGCAGGCTCTGTGCTGGGAATGCAGATTCCAGGTCAGGTTTTTCTTCTGACTTGCCTACCCTGGGCATACCAGGTAATCCCTTTATGAATCTTTTGCTTGTTCAAACAAGTTTGTGCGGAGGGGGGTGGGAAGTGTGAAGAAAAAGAAGCGCTATTTTTTTGCTCTCGTTGAATTATGGGAATCATTCAATATTCTGGATGTGCCAAAAGAATTTCTTTTAAAGCTTCCTCCATTCTTTTGAATGAATAAAAAAAGTTAAAAAGCTTTGAATTTTTAAAAGGCTAAAAGTTTTGTGAAGGACTTGGAAAATTTAACGAGGATTATGCTAATTTTTTTTTAAATAGTATCCTTGAGACAAGAGCAACCTCTCCAGAGCTTTAGGGACCTGTGAAGCTGCGGGAAGGCCCCTCAGAATTGCTGGATGTGCTTCTGTGCCTCCTTTTCCCTGCTTCTCTGGGCACTGGTCACACCCTGGATAACCCAGCAGCCTCTGGATGTGCAGTAGCAAAGGCAGACACCAGAGCAGCCCCACGGCCCAGGCATTTGTGCTGAGGGCGTGCAGGTCTTGCAGCAGCAGGAGGCAAATGAGAAAGCAGAAGGTAGCTGGCTTTCTTCCTTGCCCCTCGGGTTCTGCAGTGGAGACATCAAGTCCTACACTGGGCCTCTGAGGGTGCAGGCTGAGTGTTTAGAGGAGATACTTGATTTATTCAAAATGCATCACTTGGGATAATCTTTTGACTGCTTGAATAAGTCAGTGGCAGCAGTACTCAGCCCTGCTGTGTTCTGGGAACGTGGGTTGGGCTGTCCTCTCATTTCTCTGGGAGAGCAGGAGTGTAGTGTAGCAAGGGACCAATGTGTTCTGCCTTGACATGCACGGAACAGGGTGGCTCCTGTCCAGAATGATGACAGGGAGGTGCTATGCCTTTCCTAGGGCTCTTCTGACAGTAGGGAGCAACAGGCCTACATTTTAACATCCCAGGTAAAAGCAATTAATCTGTGTTTTGAAGTGTTTTCGTAATTCTAAAACAAAGACACTACCCCCTTTTGTTTTCCTTTGTTCCTTTAATAGTTAATGACTATTAAGTTATTTTAATAAAGAACTCTGCTTAGTAGGGTCTTTTTGAAATTCATGAGTTGCCTTTCAAATAAGTGCCATGGTCTAAAATGAGTTGTAGGGACAAATGCATAGTTAAGGTCCGAAGCAGTCCAGGCTGTTTCACTCAGCACTGTTCTGTGGGGTTTACCAAACCAAAGCAGCACAGTCAGGTTATTGCAAATGTATATATTTATTAGTAGTAGACCCTGCACTCTTTTGTTATGAGTCCTGCTAATAGCCCAGCCTCCAGTTCTTCCAATTTCTGCTGGAATGGTTGATAACATACACTACATTTGCTGGGGTGCAGTAAAACAAGTGAAAAATCTGCCAATATTTTCACTGCATTGTGTGCCCACAGTGTTTCATACAGCAGGACCCTATTCATAGGTTCGAGGTTTAGATGCTGCCAGAGTGAAATCAAATTGTCATAGCAGCAGTAGGTGTTAAAATGACCAAATATTACCCTAAACTCATTCAGTTTCATGTAAACAAAATCAGACAAAACAAGAGAGACTGACAAAATACTGTGTTAAGTAATCCACTTAATCTGTGGTCTCTGAGGATTTTTGGGACCCTAGATTTTTCTGAAGGACAGAAATGTATTTTTATGCAACATGTGGGTTACATAGTTTTACTTTAAAAATCCTGCTTTGTTCTCGCCTCCATGCTATGATGCTGTCCAGCATGTTCAGGGTTTGCCTCAGTTTCTCAGGTATTTTCTGTGTTGGATATGGTTTTACTTTGGCTGTCTGTTTCCTACTGCCTCAAGGTTGGTTGTCTTATTCCTGTGAAAGGGAGTTTCTGCTTTGATCTGCTCATGCCCATTAAAGGCCTGCTGGCTTCATTAAGTGGTATATTATACTGAGGTACTTTGAAACTGCTAATGAAGTACCTTCCTGTCACATGGCTGAAAAATATTGAAGATGTGTCCATGTGAGAGACTGTGCTCGTGTCATCTCATGTTATCAACATCAGTATATGTATGTTTGAGGTGTTCTCTTTTATTTTTCAAGTTTCAAGATTGATTTGTGCCCTTGGGCATACTTGTACAGCTAAACCCCCTTCAGATTTGAAGTTCTTGACTCCCATTGGCTTGGTGGAGCTTTGCCATCAAACATCAGCTCCTATGCTGGCATTTGCTGTCTCTGGCTGTGCCCCAATAACCCCATGTAGCTGTCTTTGGACTTCTGACAGATTTGAAAGCCAATGCTTCTAACAGGCCATGACCTTTTTATAGCTATCATAGGATTGATCTCTGTATTTTCACTAGGAAAACTGGTTAGTTTTTCAACAACAAAGCTAACATCCAAGATATTAAAAGCAGCATTAATAAAATAGTGTGCTCTTTTCTGTTTTCAATTTGTATAGCTCCAGCTTCTGCCATTATTTTGGTTATATCTTTATCTACTGTATTGGAGAGCCTTAAATATGTGCTGCTTTCTTCTTGTGAAGGTCCCTGTGAACTGTAAACAAGTAACTTGTAGATCTCTATTTGAGGACCTTGATAGGGTATGCTTAAGCCTCTCATTTCAAGGCCTCTGCTCCTGCTTTTGAAAGAGTTTTGTGCATCTATATTTAACCATCTTCAATGTTTCAGTTTTTTAAATTATTTGTGCAATAGTTATGGATGTGGCATTCAAACATAATTAGAATGAACACAAAATGCTCGTATTTCTACTTCTTTATATTTTTATTTGTTTTAATAGTTTGATTTATTTGAAAATAGCTTTTCTTCACAATTTCTATTGTTTAGACCTCTTGTCATGGTGAAGTGATATCTTTGAGTTCAGTAAAGTTACACTGAAGCCACTGGAGATAAGCTGACTGGTTGCAGTATAAATCTGGTCACCATCTCTACTTCAATTGGCTTTAATGGGTATCCAACATTTGTAGCTGCCAGAATATGATGGAAAAAGTGATTCAAGAAAAAATACTCTTCCAATGTTCTAAAAAGAGAAAATTGCTCGGAAGGTTCCTTTCTTGTCTTTATTATGTTTCATTCATGAGAATAATTGTGGGTGTAATTAAATGTAAATTTCAGATGCAGTCAGATATTTCTGTATCTAAACACAGCAGTGATGCCTAAGGAGAAAGAATGATTTAGAAAAGGAAGCTGACACAAAACCTGGCACAAAATCAGACCCATATGTTATTTTTAATAATTGTTTTCTCTCAGCCATTTCCAAGATGCGCAGGGTGCGCAGCACAGTGGGGCACAGCGTTTGTGCAGCCAAAGGGTCACAGTGCAAGCCAGGGGCTGTGTGTGTACAGCTTGGTTTATGTCACCCAGCGACTCTCCAGTCTTGTCTCTACAGCTTTGAGGGGCTGTTCACTGGTATTGGGGGGGAAGCTGCTGAAAAGCTGCTCCAACCTTTTCCATTTGCTCCAGATGAGCTGATAGGAGAACAGCAGGCTGCTGGTGCATCGGCTGCACATGCTGCAGAAGAGCTCCTAAAAATACTGAATGTTTCTCACCACTCCAGTGATTTTGCCAAGGACAATTCTGCTTTTCCACTGTCACAATTCCTTTTGTGAAGGATGGTCAGAGTCTGTTTAAGTCAGTGGAAAGATTTCCATTGAATCCAGATTGCTTGCTGGCTCTGAGTTGGACAGGTTCACACTGGTACTCTTGTTGGCATTAGTGTTGTAAGGAATGTTTGCCACTTCAGTGATTTGTAATGGAAAAGGTTACCTACTTGAGCACAGGAGTTAGAAAACTAGGCAAGGCTTGGAAACACCTTAGCTCTTACTGTCTGTTAGTGGTTTGTTTTAGTTTCACTGACAAATGTTTGGGTTTAGGAGCCGCCTGGGCTTGCTTGGGAGGTCTGATCCCATCACCAAGGAATGGTTGCTCACTTGAAGCACCTCACCCCCATGCAACTAGCAGTGGCTCACTTCGGTAGCTGAATCCTAAATGCTGGAAGAGCAACTTTCTGGCAGTATGGATGCAGTAGATTATATGAAAGACAACAATAACAACCCTGTTACCTGCCTTGGTTTTTTCCCCCACTAGTGTTTTTGATTCTGGAGTTCTACTTGGCGCCTCCAAACTCACACTTTGTGTACTTGTAAGAAACCATGTTCTCTGACTCCAGGCCCTACATCTACTTTTGTAGTAGCTTGTATATCTTGCAATTCATTCCTAAGGCACTGCTCTAGCTTTGTGCATTTCTGCTGATAAAAGGGCCCTTCTTACACTTGTGTGGACTTGTGTGCTCAAGTGCTTGCAAGGATCCTGCTTTCCTTGTATGCCCTGACATTTGATGGCTGGTGTGATAACAAGGACAATTACATCACACAAAGGCTATGCTCTAATGTATTGACTTTAACAAAGATTGTGAATAATTCATTCTTGCTGTAATGCTGCCAAAGTTTTGTCAATCAGAGCTACAAATACCTGTGCTGGAAGAAAAACTTTCTCCTTTATGGCATGCCAGTTTTCATGTTCTACTCTATCCTGTGGCAAAGTCAGTCCATGCCTGCTGTTGCAGAACTGTGAAGTGGTGTGCCAGTTTGGACACAAATTTAGGAGGCTCTGCCATCATGGAATTGTCATTAAAATTTCACAGTGCAATTAATGTGTGTCAGCCTAAATGAGGTGGATTATCCCGTGCAATTTCTCTTAGCTGTTCTGAGTTTGTGTTTCTTGTATTTCTTCAAAATGCACAACTGCTCTGTGTTTACTTCTTCTCCTCCTCCCCCACAACAGCCAGAATGGGACCTGTACAATGTCCAGACGCCAGAACACCATCCAGGAGCTCTTGCAGAACTGTTCAGACTGCCTGACGCGAGCTGAGCTCATCGTACAGCCCGTGAGTGCTTCCTGTTCCTCCTGTCCAAAGTGGTTATGAATGTTCAATACATATTCTGTGTTGTTATCTGGATTCACAGGCTCTGCTGCTTCTTCTCCTTTCTCCCCTTTCAGCTGTTTGTGTGAGGCAACTGGGAGTGCAATGACATGCCTCCCTCTTAGATCTCCTTCTTCCTGCTGTACTCTGTTCAGTAAAACCGATAGAAATGCATCTGGTTAATAAAAGGGGTCGTCTTGATTTTTTTAAAAAAAACCAAACCTACTCTCAAACAGATTCTACTGCATCTTATTTTTCAGTTTTAGATCAGGACCACTGTCAGTGTAAATACCTGTTACTAGTGACCATTTACACTCTCTTAGTATGTCCTGTAGGATATTGTCATCATTTTCAGGGCTGTAATGAACCTGAGCCACCTTAGGAAATACTTTCATTACCTTTATTTTATTTTTCCAGATGATTCCTAAAGAGGTAAGTGAAACTAGACTGAAGTCTTCCTGGCTATTTGAGCTCAAATACATACAGATAATCTCTGCAATATACTACTCTGGTACAAATCCAGAGTGCCTGAGGGTGGGTTACTCACTGATGCTAAATTCATGCCTGGCAAACATGGGGTGTCCTCTGTTCTTGCTGAAGTTGGAGGAGGTGCAGGGTGGTGAGTGCATCCTGCTGCTGAGGCCACTGAGATGTGAAATGCTTTCACAGTTCTGGCAGTAGATGTGATTTAATGTGCACTTTTGGACCCTCCGTGGACAGAAAATTCTTTCAGAAATGAACTCTGTGGTTAGGAGTTCATTTCCTTTTCAGAGATACAGGACGTGTGAGCATGTTTATATAAAAATCAGTGCCAGAGTAAATACTGCCTTTTGTTCAGGATTAATATTATTCCAGTGAAGTTGAAAGGAAGAGATGTTTAGCTCCAGCTTGGTGCCACAACATGCGTTGCTTACTTTGTTTCTTTCTTTTCTTTCTAAGGGATAGAGCAATAAGGTCCATAACATTTTATTTGCAAAGTCAGGTCACAGCTGACTTTGTTTTGTTCAGCATGGCTATGTCAGTGTGGGATGGGATCAAAGAGCCATGTCTTTCTGGCTGAAACACTATGACCATGCTGGCCCAGCTGCACTGAGAGGGAGCATGGATTTGCCTAGATTTTGGGTGATAAGGTGGGATGTAAATGTGATGGGGCATGGAGCTGGACCCAGGCAGATGGTACCACTCGTGTTTTTGCAGGAGGAGAAAGTTGTAGAACCTCAGGGAACCTTGTGGAAAATCAGGAGCAATATCCACCATCTCCTACTAGGACGATGTTTCCTTCTCATTCTTCTAAAACACAAAAAGCATAAAAGTCTTAAGGAGTTAGCACACCATGTGAAGCCTTGGCTCCACTGAAATAAACATGAATATGTGCTGTTCTTTATGGAAAGTTTTGTTTGATATTACATTTTAATAATTTTCTTCCATATTTTATTTTAATAAGGACTTTCCAGTGACTGTAGATCCTTTGCTAGTGGGCCTTCTGCCAGTTAAAACTGGCACTTAGAGACTGGCACTTGAAACTTATCATGCTTCCTAAAAAAAAAAAAAAAAAAAAAAAAAAAAAAAAAAAAAAAAAAAAAAAAAAAAAAAAAAAAAAAAAAAAGTCCTCACAACATCTCTTTTAAGACAGCCAAAATGAAGCTTAAATGATGAATATTTAATTTAATCTCTCATCTTTTTTTTTTTCTCTTTAGGAATTGAAATATGGGGATGGTGTCCCACTTAGAGGGAACAGGGATCTGGAAGACTGTTTTGCACAGGCAAATGACCAAATGGACATCCTGGATGGGCTGATCAGAGAGATGAGGCAGATGGGCCAGCCCTGTGACATGTATCAGAAAAGGTATTGTCAGGGAAGGTTGGGGGTGGGAATGTGACCAGTAAAAGTTTGAGGTACATCAAGTGCTCACTTTCCCTGGTGTTGCAGGATGTAATAGAAATTAATAAGGTGGACCTAAATCTGTTTGGTCACACTAACATGGAGAAGGGCCTTGCAGTAATATATTTCTGCTAGAAATTTCTGATAGAAAACACCTTAGTTGTCTCCATGAAATCTTAGTCAGTGTATTTTTTCCACGGTCTTTGCTTTCAGAACTTTGTTCTGAATAGCTGGTGGTCCAGTAGGGGGGATAAATCACATTGCTTGTGTGTTTTCTGTGTGTTTTGCTCACAGACACTAAGTGGTTTCCTCCCTTTCAGGCTGCTTCAGCTGCAGGAGCAGATGCGTGCCCTGTACAAAGCCATCAGTGTTCCCCGCGCCAGGAGGGCCAGCTCCAAGGGGGGCGGCTGCTTCTCCTCTCAGAGCGGCTCGGGCTGGGATGAGTACACAAAACGTGTCACAAGTGAATGCTTAAGCTGGATGAGGCAGCAGAAGGTAAATAAATCTGTGCAAAACCTAGGGAAATGCTAAAACTTGGTGTCATGTATGAACGTCACCTCGTGTAATAATGGTTTGGGTGCCAGTAGAAAAGTGAAGGTACACATGAATGCTCACATGTTATTCCAGGTTCCTTTTCCCTCCCAGTATTGTACATATAGTGAATTCTCACTGAAATCCAAACATAGATTGGGGTCTTCTTTTGCAGAGGAAAACCTGTGAAAGTTAGATTTGAAAGCTAAATGAAACACAGGTGTTACCATAAAAGGCATTGACATATTTGCGTTAGAGATTATTGTGCTTGATATTTCCCTCCTTCCTTCCTTGCACAGATTTCCTTTGATCCATATTTATTTTAACCCTTTACACAGATAGGACCATCTTCACAGACTTAACCATTGTCCAGTGTTTTACAGTTGTTCTCCCCCTCTAGTCTGTCTTCATCAAGGAGAGGTGGAGCTGACTGCCACAGGACTAGGCTTTCAGAAGTCAGTGCTGAAATGCACACGGAAGTGCTGGAGTTACTGTTTGTTGATTCTGAGAACAAATTTGCCAGTTCACAGCTGTTGCTAGTATAACCTGGATTGGAAAACACACATTGACCCATACTCTATTTTTGTGCTGCTGAGGTGAAAGTTGTGTGTTGAAGTGAAAATTGTGAGCTTGTGGTTGGACAGCCCTTTCTGAGAGACAGAGAGGGCAGAACAAGGTGGTTGAAGTCACACTTTGGAGACTCCTTGTAAACTGAAATTGCATTATTTTTATCTCTATTAGGTTGTTGCTTTGCAATTTTGTCACTATTATCTATGTATGTCATTTGCCAGATGGCTCTTATGCAAACTGAAAGAGGAGGGTAGAGCTCTGCAGAGTTGCTATATTTTCAAGTGAGTGCTGGTTGTAGTCTAGTCTTTCAGTGTGGCATGTTTTAGAGGAGGTAGGGGAAGTGGAGACGCACTCCTTGAGTGGTAATGTCTATAAGCATTGTGCCTGGGCAGCAACAGCCAGCATTATTGCTCTGCCCATGCCGTGGGAGAGGAGGCTGATTGTCAGGCCTGCCGTGGCTTGAGGAGTGATGTTGGACAGACTCTGGGCACACTTCCAGCGATGAAAGACGGTGAACATGCTGCACCTCCCAAAGACACCGTGTGACAGCCTGCTCAGACACCCCTCGCTAAACACAGGGAGCATAAGCAAGTGCTTTATAGCTGTGTTCCCACACTAAACCTCCTGTGAAAGTAAAAGGCTCTCTCTTGCTCTCTCTCTCTCTCTCTCTTCCCCAACATCCCTACAGCAAAGCTGAAGTGGGACCAGTAAGCGTTTACCTCACTGGGAAAATTTATTTTGAACTTGCCACCATGCTGCTTCTTTCCATTGTGCCTTGCTGTGTCCCATTACTTGCTTACGTTGGGACTAGGGTAATGTTTCCCCTAGTAATGTGATGAGATGTGGGAAAAAGTTCTGAGCAGCTGCAGTTTTTTGCTGTTTTTCTGGTTTTTGCCTGAATGGTTTTCTGGTAGGAGAATCAGGTGGTAGGGAGGGTTGTCAAATTTCCAGTGTGGAACTAGGGAAAGTGCAGTGAAATCCAGACAGCCTTTGTTCCCATATGGCAGCCAGCCACGACTGCCACTGTTGCTACAGTCTCTTTAGACTGTTTAAATATAACGAGAAGGGTCAAAGTCCTGTAACTTTTAAATGGCTGAATGAAAAATGGTTTCGTTTCTTGGATCGTTTTCAGCACTGCCTTTGAACCCCTACGCTTGAGTTCTAGCTTTATTGTCATCTGTTGACTCATAGAGATTTGACTCCAGGCTGGTAATTACCAAATTCAGTCCCAACCCAAGATTAGGATACCTATTTATTTACTGGGCATGTGCAAAGACAAGCATTCAGGCAGAGTCGTAGTGTGTCTTTGCAGCATAAAATAAGATTTAGAGTTTGATGAGCTGAACTTAGAGTTAGGTGGCTTTTAATATTTGAAAAAAATGAAATGAGGAAGGGCAGTCAGTTTTTGGGTTAGTAATTAGCAGGTGTATTACTGTTTTTCAAGGCTGTTTCTAGAGATTTTCACTTGGCACCCTACAATAAATGTTGCCAAAATGCAAGACAAACATATTTTCTAATCATTTCAGTTTATCTTCTGCATAGGGTTTTTTTTTTTCATTTAGTGTGACTGCATTTAGTTGAGGTTGCTGAAGTTTATATGAGCAAAATTAAAATGGAAATCTGGTGTCCTGGGCTATAGAACTTAACTGTGCATTTTCACCTGAATTGCACAAATAACATTGTTTGATAAAGTCACGGTTTGTTTTCAGAGTGATAGGAATGTAATTTTACTTTAGAACATAAAATAACAGTTTGGTCCAAAGAAAACCAGATGAAAATACACTACTGAGTGTGATTCATCTAGTTTAACTATAAACAACTGAAGTATTTTTCCTATTTAGTTTGTTCTGCCTTGGGAGCCTGTCACAGTTTAATTGATGGCAGTTTAGAGAAATTGTAACCCCCTACTCTGGACTTCTGTTTATTTCAGTTTTACTCTTTACCACGTAGTCTGTTTCCTTCAATTGAATTCCTTTATGCTCTAGTTTAGGCAGTAATGTTGGAAATGAAAGTACCAATCCTGTTTCTTGTTCCTAGGTTGAAATGGAGCAGGTGAAGTGGGGGTTTGATGCAGCATCCATTGAGCAACAAATTGGCGAGCACAGGAGAACTCACAATGCCATCGGAGACTATCGTTGGCATCTGGACAAAGTCAAAACAGATCTGGTAATTAACTGTCCTCTCTTACACATGGCTTGGTCTAGGTTTATAGCATTGATTGGCTTACTGTTGTTCCACTACAAAAAAAGGAATGTTGAAAAGTTCATCCTCTTTTCAGAAAGCACTGATGTCTCACGATAGCAACCACTTTCAACCCTAATTCTATGATAATTTTATGTTTCACTTCTTTCCTCAGAATTTTTGTTGTTGTGCACCCTGCTGGCAAATAAATATTGCCATATTTTTTGTGAGATGAATGATCAGGAATGATTATTCTCACTTTCTGTCGCATTATACTAAACAAGAAAATGAAAGAATAAAGTGGGTACTCAGATGCAGCCTTGAGTCATCAGGTTTTTTCTGTGAAAAATGCCCAAATTCTGGGCTAAGCTTAAAGCCTTTCTTAGGTGTGGATATATTTTTTTGTTCCCTCTGGAATTTCTGTTGCCCTCTGAATTTTGTGATTGGAATAAAGAAGTGACAAAAAATGCAGTTGATAACTTCCTTTCCTATTGGCCCAGCAGTTAAGTATAGGAGAGAGGAGGCTTATTTTATTTCCATTCATCTTTTCTCTTATTTGGGAGGAGAGAGTTCAATCTAAAGAAAAGTAATCTATCCTGGAGCCCTGATCTCTCAAACAAGCTGAAGAGTGAAAAGGATTTTAATCCTTTTTCCCTTCACTTTCAAATAGGAAAGGTGATAGTCTGCCCCGTGGGCAGGTTCCCAGCCATAGAAATGGGGATAAAGACTGGAGCTTGTCTGCTCACATCATAATTTATACTAGTTCATAGTCTCCAAAGCTAGCCCTAGGACTAGCTGGGCTAGGAGTTTGGTGCAGGAAGAGATCCAGTTTTGGGTGTTGTTTTGGTATTACAGGATTATGTGCAGACTTGGTTATATACCAAGCACCCCTGAGAGTAATAAATGTGTCCAAGCCTTGGTTTTATACTTCCTGAGTCATCCAGTGAAGCAAGTCTGCTACTGCCAGATGTCTCTTGCAGGCATTTGCAGGTTACCACCTGCAGTTATGATATTGACACTGTAAAGGAAATACCAGCAAACAGACAACTTGTAAAAGGCTCACTAAGTATTTGCTGTCTCTGTTCCAGAGGGAGAAGGCTGCGGTTCATCAGCTGGAGGAAGAATATGAAGGCCTGCTGGTAAGCATGGGATGTGGCCATTTCTGAGACCCTGTTTGCTTTATTAACACCTACTTGATGATTGTCAGAGGACACTTCAGCTTTTGACAGAGTGACAGATACACATTTAAATAATTCTATTCAGCAGTAAACTGAAAGTGCTTTGTAGTTTCTGAAAGATTCATTTTGAGTCATGGACTTGAGATTAATTAATTGCCTGCTGTATAATTGACTTACTCTCACAAGGAAGTTTTCTGGTTTCTTCCCTGGTGAAGGGAGTTGGTCACTAAGCAGGTGAAGAGTTGAACTCTACCTCCTTAATGGGAGTAAATGTAATGATGAAATTGGGCTGTGTATGAAGCATAGAAAGTTATTCAAAGGTGGGATAGAACCAAATTCTCTGTAGTGCCATGCGTCTTTCCTGCTGTGGATCTTCGTGTAGAACACAGTGAGAATCTTATGCAAATGGTTTATTTAACCCTTGGGATCAGAATCTGATTCCTGGCAACCTGATTTTAAGGAACAGGATGTATTATGATGTGAAGAGAAAGAATTTTTTCATGAAGTGTCAACTGTGCAAAAGATGCTGCTATAACATCACGGATGTACTACGAGCAGCAAATGCAAGTAAAAGGATGTTCAATGTTCAGACATTTCTTGTACTTCCCTCTCTGCCTTTTTGCATGTCTGCTACACGTGTGTTTGAAATAACTTTGAGAAGCTGCTGACATCAGGTTCCCATTGTTCCATAAATCCTGATATGCTGTCCACTGTCCACTGCCAACAGGTTTCATGGTTCAATAACCCAGGAACATCTGCTGTCCATTGTCAACAGGTTTTACAGATGTCTGGGTTTTACTGTTATTTTATTAAAAAAAAAAAAAAAAAGAAAAAGAAAAAGGCCATGCTGTGCTGCGCTTTTGGCTTCCCTTTCTTCACCCAGCTCAGGCATTTATGTGTTTATGGCTTCTCATTTCTGTACTTCCTTGCAGAAATATTCCTTTGAGAGAATGGATCAGCTTCGCCAATTCCAGAACCTCATCCAGGCCACCAGCAGAGAGATCATGTGGATCAATGACTGTGAGGAAGAGGAGCTCCTCTACGACTGGAGTGACAGGAACACTGATATTGCCAGAAAGCAGGAGTCCTTCTCTGTAAGATAGCTCAACCTCTCCATGCTTTCCATCTCTTGGGATAGTCAGGGAGGAGCAGCCTTTCTTGGGAGACACTCATCACAGGGTGTTTCTTTTATCAACAATTTTCAATTAATATGATAACCTTTTGAGTCAAGATGGGACTTATCTTTTGAAGATTTTGCTCCCATTCAATGAGTTGTCATGATTTATTTTGAGCTTGGAATGTGGCCTTCTCAGTACAGTCCACTCTGGACCAGTGATCACCTACAGCTTGTGCACACAGTCATTTTGCTGGCATGCTAAACTCAGTAGTTTTAATTCTCCCTCTTAGGGCTGTGCGGGGGTCAGAGGTCCCTGCATTTGGCCCTGATTATCTGTCACCAGGAAGTAGAGCTATGGTCTCTTCCTCTGATGGCTCTGCCAGCAGCATGTTGAGTGCATGATCAGATGTAACTTGCACTGCTCCTTGTTGTCTGTGGGTGTGTAGGGAAACTGAGCATGTGTGTTTGTTTAACCACTATTGGTGCTGGTCACCAGATTGATAAAGGAATGAAAGTTCACACTATTAAGGAGGTGCTTTTTTTTAATAAATTTTTCGTTCAGTTGTTCTGGATGTTGCAAGATGCAGTCTTTTTTGCTTCCATCATTTTTAAGAAAGGCAAAACTTTTGTGTGCTTTGCCCTGTGAAACAGCAAGCCTAGAGACTAGAATTGAGATGGTTCTTCTTTGATTCTACTGTCTTCATAATTAACTTCAGTACACCTAGTGGGAACACTTTATAGTGTTAGAGGGGATAATTTTTCATTATCACAACTATCTGGGAAATTTTAAGCAAATCATCCTGTGCAGTGTACCTTTGGCGTTTGTTTAATGCTGCGTTTTGGTTATTTAGAAACGTATGAGTGAACTGGAGGTTAAAGAAAAAGAACTCAACAAGCTAAAGCAAGAAAGTGACCAGCTAGTGCTCAATCAGCATCCTGCTTCAGACAAAATCGAGGTGAGTTAGACTTTGTGTGGTTGCACTTGCTCCTTTTGTTGCTACATGGGAAAAGTTGTCAGTGAAAGTTCATGTACAGTGCCGCATTTGGGCCCAAGAAGGGTTTGCCTGCCCAAAATCATGTCCATTTTACCCAGCTATGTGAGCTGCTCTAATAAATGTTACTACCTTCCTCTACAAACCTGGCCATTAATAACTGCATGGTGATAGATGCATGTGAAAATTATTTCTAAGCTTAGGGAGTTATCTGAGTACATTGAAATTGCTGCATCTTGTTGGAGCTGATTACAGTGCAGCAGAATTTATGGTGGGAAGGAATGTCATTGCTGTTCTGCTCTCTTAGTCGGCGTGTTTTGAAAAAAGCCACACCCTTTGTTGAGGGTTTATGTTTAATCCAGGTGCAAATACTTTCTGCAGCTGAATTCATAGTGCCTTTCTGCAGCTTAGCCAAAACAGTTTTGCTTTCACAGCTTGGTGTACACATACTTTTTAATTAAAAAGGCTGCAACAATTTGGAAGACTTCGTTTTATTAGGAAATTCTGTAATTGCAGTTTCAAGAGTGCATAAGAACCCTGCAACTGAAGAAGCTAAAAAAAAAAAAAAAAGAAAAAGAATCCTTTCTGCTTTTCAGTATGCTCACTTTGTTAACTTTGTTAACTGTTATTGTATTATGTAAAATCCTATTTCTCCTGCAGTCAGTTTCTCTCTTAAAGGAAAAATCCTTGTAAGCTTCAGTAGTGAAGTGAAAGTTGTGTGTAGTTTTTTTAAAGAATATACATTATGACTGCTTGAGTATTTTGAATCTAAAAAGAACCAGCATGAAATACCATGTTTGGAGGTGTTCCTTGGAAGAAGGAGAACATGGCAATTTGCAGCTGAAATACTTGATTTGCGCTACTGTTTGTGCATTTCACCCCTTATTGTTAATGCACCTGGGGCTTTATGTTGATCAAACAAATTCAGGTCATGAACAGATTTCTCTTTGTGTCTCACAAAGCAGGTATTTAACTCATTTCAGTTAGGTGGATGCTTAGAAGTTGCGAAACCATTTGCATGAATCACATTGTTCTGGTGCGCGTGAATTTGTTTTAGCAGATTTTTCATTTGCATTTTTGTGAAGCATAGATAATTTTTCTTGAGTCTAGGTGTGAGAGAGAGATCACTGTGGTGGCCTGAGTTGTGTATATTACTGTTTTTCTTAGGCCTACATGGATACATTGCAAACTCAGTGGAGCTGGATTCTTCAGATCACCAAATGTATCGATGTTCATCTAAAGGAGAACGCGGCTTACTTTCAGGTGAGTAGTGAGTGGAGAATTCACACTACTTTTTAAAAAAGTGTGAATTCCATCACAGATGTATTTATTGTGCATGGCACACTGTTACCATGTTATACCACTGAGCCAGACATGAACTGGGATTTCTCGTTAAAGGAGTCCATCAATTTTTAGCAGACGTTTTTAAGAGCTACAACACAGCCAAATTCACAAGTTTTCTCCCGTAGTTCTTTGAAGAGGCCCAAGCCACAGAGTGCTACCTGAAAAACTTACAAGACTCTATCAGAAAGAAGTTCATCTGTGATAAGAGCATGTCACTGCAGACTTTGCTGGAGCAGATCAAAGAGCTTGAGGTACTGTCACACTCACCTGACAGGTTATGTTCTGCTTTTCTGGGAAATCAGCTGCCCTCTTTAGATACCAAATGTAAACCCAAGTGAACTGCAATGTTTAAATACAGTACTGTAGGAACTTGAGACCATTATATTTTTAAGTCTGGAATGAGTCCAACAAATTCCCAAGTTTCTGACATGCTAACAAATGAAAAAAAAGGGAATGCTTTTATTCTTAGGAGGTAGAATAGATTTTGCCTCAAAGGATTAAATGCATTTGATAAATGATTCATCATGTCACTCTAGTCTCTTTGAAAGGATGTAAATCAGCTTTTTTAGCTGTTTGCTTATCATGAATTAAGTACTACAGTCCCAAATTGGACAAAAAATGGTCAGTGGTGTAAAAGGCCAATTGATGAAGTCAGGTTTGAAAGTGTAATTGTTCCCTTTTTTGGTTAGCATTCATTTTGTTAGATTCTTTCAATTTGTGCCTGTGTTTCTTAAACACCATTTTAACCACATTGAAGATCTGTATGAAAAACCTGCTATGTAAATTTTGCAAACTTTGCATCTTGCCAGAGATGCAAAGGTGCTTAGCTGGATGTTCCTCTGCTCTTTTTAATGCTGCAGCTTTACATTGTAGGCCAAAGACCCATCCCACTGGAGCTAAAATAAGTTTTGCCTACTATAAGCTCCAGATGTATCCCTGTCTTAATAAAACAGCAGGAACTAGATGCCTTTTCTTTTTAGAATAAATTTGTAACATACAATTAATCTCTGCAGAATGAACGAGAGAGAATTCTTGAATACAAGAGGCAAGTGCAGAGTTTGGTGAATAAATCCAAGAAGATTGTGCAGCTGAAGCCACGTAACCCTGACTATCGAAGTAACAAGCCCATTATCCTCAAGGCTCTGTGTGACTACAAACAGGATCTGGTATTGTATCTCTTTTTGGCTGAGAATGAACATCGTGTAAACTAGAACATTGCAAATGACTTAGTAAGCAAACCATTGAGCTGATAGGCATAACCCCTTTGCCTGCTTTTGGTCAGCTTGAATTTCTTTGACAAAAGAAGCTCTTCTTTTCTTGCCATTATGAATAATCAAGCTACGTTCTGATTGGTTAATAAATCTAATCAAAATTATTATTATTAATCTATTAAATAGCATTAATACTCATATTTCAAATTAGCGTGTAAGTTTTGTTGATAATAGGATTAAATTTTTTATACAGATGCTTCCCAACATCCACACCTTTTTTTTTGTAATTGCTTACCTTTCCAGTGTCTCTCTGGATCCATAGGTGAAAAATTAATCTAACAAAAAGTGAGGAATATGCAGTTAGTCATTGCTATTCCCATTTTTTTTTCTGGATGGAATATGAAATGAATGGTGATGTTTTTCTTGCTCCTCAGTACTGAGGCTGCTTGAGTGTATTTCTTAATTTTTTTTCCTTAACAGTAAACTTAGATATGCTTTCTGCTTGTGTGCTTTTTCCTGCACCATGGCCACACCCGTGGCTGCCTGGTGTCAGGATTTCTGGCAGTTGGAGCTGGTGAATCTGGCTCTGCCACACTCACTCCCAATCCCTTTGTAAATATGGATGCAGCACTGAACAACCTTATGCCTACAGCTCACTGGCTTAAAGCCATGCATGGTTGCATAGTTTACCAGGCCATGTGTCCACATTCGGTCTTTGGTGTTTGTCAGGGCAAGCCCCAGGTCTGATCCACAAGATCAGCCAGACTGGCAACTGCTCAGAGTGTTCCATGGCTCACTCTTGGGCTTTTTTGGGTTTTCTTCGCGTGGAAACCAGATTCAGGGAGAAGGGTTGATCTGTACTGATCTATTGCCCCAGCATGAAGCTGAGATGCACACCCAGAGCTGGCAGCTGGGAAGCACTCCTGCTTGTGTCATTTAGAGGCATCTTCCTTGTCTGTCTCTCCTGAAAGCCCCCCCTTAGCTAACTAAAGAAAAACATTGTTCTGCATGCCTACAGAAAACGGTGCGCAAAGGAGATGAATGTATCCTGAAGGACAACAATGAGCGCAGCAAGTGGCTGGTGACCGGCCCTGGAGGAGTGGATATGCTGGTGCCATCTGTCAGTCTTATCATCCCACCCCCCAATCCATTAGCAGTGGATCTTGCTACCAAGTGAGTTGCTGCCTGGGTTTGAACACTTGCCACCGGGATTAGAGTCTGCTCAAAATAGCAAGCAGTCACAAAATATGTTCTGTGCCTTGGTCAGAGTGCACTCCTCCTGTCCCTAGGGGTGAGGGATTACGGACTAGGCCCTTGACTTGAGGAAACTCACTTCAGTGAGGCTTGCTGGGATCTAAGCTGGGGTCTAAAAAGATTTAAACATTAATCTCTACGAGGTTTTTCTCATCTGTAATAATGCAAGTCATGTATAAATTAATTTCCAAGATTTTTTCAAGCAGAGAATACACTCCATATCTGGTGGATGTTTCTTGGGATGTCTCGTATCTGTGCTACAAGGACAGATGCATTTTGATCATGTTTTTTTTTTTTTTTTTTCTCATGCCAGAATTGAGCAATACTATGAAGCTATTTTAGCTTTGTGGAACCAGCTGTATATCAACATGAAGAGCCTGGTGTCCTGGCATTATTGCATGATTGACATTGAGAAAATCAGAGCCATGACTATTGCCAAGGTAAGACACCAGGTGGCCTTGCCTGCAGACAGAGACATCCATGACCTGATGTCTGCTGTCCCAGCAGACCCTGCAGTATCCTGTGCAGATATATGTTCTAAAAAACCATGGGCCTTCCTTTTGCTGGGTTGTACAGACACTCGCACACATGGAAGTTGTAACTTTATTAAAGGAGAAGCAAAATACTTACCTACTTAAACACAATAGATATAAGCAGGAAGATTAGCTAAGGGAATTTATTACATGCTTGCTGTATTAGCTTCCACTGTACAAGGGCATGGATAAACAGAGTAAGAGGTAGAATTTCAAACTGCTCTTAAGTTATGAAATGATGATAACAAGGATAGATTAACTCAGGTGGTACTCCTAGCACCATACTTGGAGAGGCAGCCTAGTTAGGTTTTATTCTAAAGTGTGATTACTTCATGTATTTATAGGTTAATTAGTTTGTTCCTTAATGATTAACTAGTCACAAAACTTCCCCAATTGCCTTTTTTTCCTTTTATTTCAAAATTCCCTTCTTCCTTATTTCAGCTGAAAACAATGCGTAAGGAAGATTACCAAAAAATAATAACTGACCTGGAGATCCATTACCAAGAATTCCTCAGGAACAGCCAAGGCTCAGAGATGTTTGGTGATGAAGACAAACGAAAGATCCAGACTCAGTTCACTGATGCTCAGAAGCACTACCAAACCTTGATCATACAACTGCCTAATCAACCACGACAGCCACAAACAGGTTTGTTGTCATCCTGGCTTTTGTAGAGTTTGGAGAAACTGCTGGGATTTCCTTGTTCCAGAGGTGGTGGGTGGTGCATTCTTTTTATATGAAAATGTTGTCTTCAACATATGAATGGGAATATGTTCAAGAACTGTTCTGCTGTCTCCCAACATAACAAAACCAGCCATGCACAGGGGAAGATTTAATTCTTCCTTCCTTTGGTGGGAATCTGGGAATAGTGCTCCAAAATTCATGGAACTTCATGGGAGAATGAGAGGAATTTAGTCCATCCGATATGTTTTTAGTTGTTAGGAAGCAAAATCTCACTGCTGCATTTTAGGAGGCAAGTTTTTCTTTTTGTGAAGGGGAGATTTCATTCCCTGAAGCAGCTGCCTAAGGGCCCTGATCTTCTCCTTGTTCTCAGTTCTACAGATCAATTCAGTGCTTGCATCATTTGGGCACTGCCTTGGCTTCCTACATGTTCCTGCTCAGTTCTCTGGCAGTTCATGCTTACCCCATTCCTTTTACAGTGGTCCCAACTGAGAGCTGTCAGGTGGGCTCCTCAAACACCATTATCGTTAACGAGAGAAACCGAGAGCATGAGAAGCAGGAGGCCTGGCTGCTGATGGAGCTTCAGAAACTTCGGCGTCAGATTGAAGCTTCCGAGATTCAGATGGTTCAAAGAGCTCCCCTTGGGGTGGATCAAGGGGCCATGCACGACTTCTCAGTCAGAATAAAGGACTTGGAGGTAACTGTGGGTGTTTGTCTTTGAGTGTCTCAAGCTCAGTATGACTCTGTGCTGCAGTTCTCTTTGTGGTCAGCTGGGAAACACACACATCCTATGCAGGAAATTCTTGGTTGGAAGCTAACCACAATGATTTTGATTTGAATTTAGTTTCCAAGTAGAAGAAGCTGACTCTTGAATTTTAGAAATCAAATTCTGCCAGGCAAGGAGTACAGAAGGACTGACATGACTGTGAGTTCATGTTAAGCCCCATCCAGAGTAAAGCGCCATTAAAATCCTTTTCCAAGGACTTCATTTAATCTCCTACCTGTAAAGTGCTGTCTGTGGGATACAGACTGGATACATGAGGCTTACTATCCCTCTCCTAGTTCTTTGGATTTGTAGGAGACCATGGAGAGAAGATTGGCACAAAAAGATTACAGGTTCAGCATATGAGAAATTCCTGTGGGGCAGTGAGATTGCAAAGGTCTCAAGAGCAGAATGACCTTGGCATGTCAGAGCTGAGTTTTGGAGTGGAGATGCTCAAAAAGACATATTACCTATTTTGGACAAAAAAGAAACTGCTCAGTATTGAAAGCAAGCTCAGCCACTTCTTCAGTCCTCAGTCAAGCTGGTTATGTAACAGCAGACTGCTTGGATAAGGAGACCAATTCCATATGTGCTATAGAATGATCATTCAGCTAACCAAAAATGTGTAAACCAGGCATTCTCTTTTTCCTTAGGGTGTGCAGAATGACTCTCAAATAATGGCTGAAACCCTTAATAAGCATAAGGACTTGCTGCCTAACTTCAGAGGCTGTGAGAAGTATGTGTACTTGCAATCAGAGATAAATGCCCTCTTTCAAAAACTGGAAAATATTAATGGTGTTTCTGCTGGCTACTTAGACAGGTAAGTAAATTCAGGCTTTAGCAAGAAATATTCACTTTCTCCCATAACTCCTATTCCAGAAAACTGCCTTTTGTTACTGGTAGTGTAAAATTACACCTTCTCTGCAAATTGTGTACATGTTGATAGAAACAGACACTTGGGTGAATTTCTTTTCTTTTCTGGAAGACTTTAAAAAAAGAAAATGAGAAGCATGGGTATCACAGAAATTTCTTGTGTTACCTATTCTCTTTAGCCAATCATCTGCAGTTAGTTAAAAATAACACTGTTCCTTCCTTAATCCATAATGGATTTGTCTTGCATCATTTATTTTAGCTTGAATGCACTGAGGTGTCTGCTCCAGGTTATTCTGCAAACAGAAGATGTGATCAGAGTTTTTGAAGTCAGACTGTCTGAAGAGGAGACTGTTCCTTTGGATCTTGATAAAGTGGAGGCTTATCGGGCTTGCCTGAAGGTGAGGGGCCAAAACCCAAGGACACAGCAAAACAAAATTTGTAGCTGCCAGCACTATCTATTGAGCTGGGAGAAACCCTTCCAAAAGCATAGGAGATAGAAATGCTGATCCTGTTGTATTTTTTGTATAGATGTACAATGTTTTGTAAATCAGGCACAGTGTTGCTGGCTGGTCAAGGGAAGGGATTGTGCTGCTCTGCTCTGCACTGGTGCAGCCTCCCCTTGAGTCCTGTGTGCAGTTTTGGGTGCCACAAGATACAAAATATATAAAGTTATTAGAGAGTATCCAAAGAAGGGCTGTGAGAATGCTTTGAGGAAGCCCCGTGAGGAGTGGCTGTGGTCTCTTGGTCTGTTCAGCCTGGAGAAGAGAAGACTGAGGGGACACCTCATGGCAGGCTACAGCTTCTTCCCAAGGGAAAGAGGAGGGGCAGACACTGATCTCTTCCCTGTGGTGGTGAGTGACAGGACCCAAGGGAACAGGAAGGAGCTGTATCCGGGAAGTTTAGGTTGGATATCAGGAAAAAGTTCTTCATCCAGCAGTGGGCTGAGCCCTGGAACAGGCTCCCCAGGGAAGTGGTCATAACACCAAGCCTGACAGAGCTCAAGAAGCATTTAGAACACATTCTCAGGCATGTGGTGTGACTCTTGGGGTGTCCTGTGCAAGGCCAGGAGTTGGACTAATAATTCTTCTGGGTCATTTCCAACTCGGGAAACTGCGATTCTATGAAATTATTGAAAGTAATATAGAGGTTATAACTTTTTGCACTCTCTGGTTCTTGCTACCCCCACAGCAAGGGCAGCTGCATGGAAGGTTTCTGTAACCCATTTCTGTGCACTATTATCTGTGTTTGTTTGTATCACTCATGAATGTAGATTTGAGGGCAGTATCTACAGGCTACTTTGATTGTCTTTGCTGTCCTCTAGGTGTAACAAGTAAATTTGTGTGTCTTGGTTTTGCTACAGAGTCTATGTCAAATCTTAGAGTGAAAAGTGTCCAGCCTGTATGAGGGGAAATGGGAAATAACTGCTTTGCTGAGCACAAAGTTGTCTTGCAGACCCAGTCTTTTATCTGCCTTTATCTGCTGGTCCTTTTGTGCACTGAATGCATTTGGGATATCAAGAACTCTTCCATTATTTTCAGTTCTTACCTTTAGTAGGGAAAAAGTGTATAGGTGGTGCAAATGAAGCACAACCCAGTTACCTTTTTATCATGTTAAATGAGAGCTGCAGTTTGGTTCCTGGGAGTTGCTCTTAGCTGGTGTAAATTTAAGCTACACAAAAAACCCCAACCAACCAACTAAAAAAACCCCAAAACAACCCACAACCCCCCTCAAAAAAAAAAAAAAAAAAACAAACCCAAAACCAAAACAAAAAAGAAAACACAAAAAAAAAATAAAACCTTGAGCATATCACTATGGCTGTAGCCATCCCTGTGACTGAGGCATGTAAGGCAGACCACTGAGTGCACTGTATATTCCATTTGGTGATGCCCAGAGATGTGAGTCTGTGTAGCTAAAGAAGAGTTTGTGTGTGTGTGTGTGTGTGTGTGTGTGTGTGAAGAAACACTACCATGGAAGATGTCTATAAAAATGTAAATAGAGAAAAAAAACCCCAAGCTGTGCAGATTTGTAAATATTTAAAAACTGGATATGCCACTCCTGAAGCTTGATTCCACAGCTGTTGCAAGTGCAGGAATCTTTTATACATCAATGACATTTTCTAGTCAGTTGTTTCTAGGAACAAGCCAGGCTCTTGTTCTGCTCTGGTAACTGCTCTGCAGAGTTCTGAGAAACTGAAATGTTGGCTTCAGAATATGATAGCAGAGATCTTTGGTTTAGCAAATTATTTAGTCTAACTTGAAAGACATTTTTAACCCAAACTGTTTACCAGAATAGATGTTTCACTTTAAATAGGTTAAGTTCAGCTGATATCACTATAAATACCTTACTGAGTTAGAAACATCTTTAGATCCCAACATACTGTGCATGCTGTTAAATTGATTAAACATCAGTATCTTCTCAAGAATAAATTAAATGACAACATTTTGGTTTTTTCTCCAGAAAATGAAAGCAGACCTGAATATGAAGAAGTCACTACTGAATACCTTGGAAAGTGAGCTGCAGAGAACACTTCAGATTCACTCACAGTCCTGCCAGTCGTACACCTTGTACGACATGGACATTGGAAAGTACTGTGACAAAGTTACCCAGCTAATAGACCGCTGGCAGAGGGCTGATAAGCAGATAGATAACAGGTTTGTTCATGTTTTCATAGCATTTTCCTTATTGCTATTGCTACCAAGATCATCCTAGCAGTGAGTCTAAAAGAACTGATGTGCAGTAATCTTTGCTGCCAGAGGACAAATGGTGACTTCAGGGCAATAAGACTGGAGTAATTGTGGATAAGTTGAGCGTACTTCAAAAGGAATTGTGTAAGACCAAGCAGAAAAATGTAGTTAGCCATGCAAATGTCTAACCTATGTGCTAAAGAGTTGTTCTGATTTCTTTTCTTTTTTTTTTAATTTTTTGCTAATGTTTTTGGATTAAGTATTTTCAGCCAGCATTTTCTCCCTCATAAAAGGCAGCCATGCTTATTCCTGAACACCCTATACTTGAGGGTTAAAAAAGTAACATTAAGAATTAAGTAACAAAATTGAACCTTGAATCTGAGTCTTGAACTGAAGGTGTATTCTGATTGACTGGGGGGAAGGGGTAGAGGCTGAGGTATGGCTTGTTTTGGTTTGTTTTATTTTGCTTTTATCTGAGTTCAAAATGTAGTCCTAACTGGTTGTTGACTGTTCAGTGAAAACTGAGGACAAGAGTACTGAAGTCAGCCAACTTGATTTTTACCACTGCAAATTTTATTCATCCCTCACTTTGACAGGAAGGCCCAACCTCTGTATATTACAGAGTTACTCAAAAGTGAGGTATTACAACCCATATTGGGTGACTAATAATCAGTACAATTCTCATTTATTTAAAATTTTTGTTCAGAATCTCCTTTTCAGAGCTGCCCATAGTTTTTTATAAGTTTATTTCTGTATCTTACTTCTGAAAACTGTGTAAAGAGAAGAGAAAGAGAATGCACTTTCTATTTTGACAAGTTTTTCTTTTTTTTTGTTTTCCTAGATCGTGGGATTTAGAAAGGCAGATCAAACAGCTGAAAACTTACCGAGATCTCTACCAGGCTCTGTGCAAGTGGATTTGTGATGCCAAGCGCCGGCAGGATTCTATTGAGTCCATGAAGCTGTGTGATTCCAACACTATCATGAGATACCTACATGATCAGAAGGTATGCAGCACCTGAATTGTCTGCAATTACCTGAACTTTAAATTGTTTTGCTAGACAGAAATATCAGTATCGATGCAGTCTGCAATACAGTGGCCTGTTTTGAATTACAGAGTATGCAAGCTACCAAAAAACACCACATATGTAGAAGGCAGGAGGGAGGAAATATTATTGTCCTCATTACTTTCTGTCAGCACTGCAATAGATTATGAACAAGGCTGTGTTTGGCTCCTACACATTCACTGACACTTTTACACATCAGCTTTGAATTAATTCAAAAAAGGGTGTAACTTATGGGACAAATTACAACACAAAAATAAAAATCAAGTAAATACATCTAAGCTAAAGACAAGGATCTCTGCCTTCCCAGCTCTGGGGGCTTTTCAGTTGCTGGGTGTTCTCTCTGAGAACAACCTTCTCATGCCCAGAGAGCTTGCTGTTGTAAAAACTGCCCAGCTACAGGTCATTTCAGGTCTCAGCCTCAGGGGCTGCAGTTGTCTCTGCTGCAGGTGCTTTCTGGTGGAGGCAGCGTGTACAGGAGGAAATACTGGTAAATCTTGCAGGAGTGTTTCACCACTCACTTTTCTCTTGACAGAACTTGCACAGTGAAATCTGTGGGAAGCGAGACAAGGTCGAGGAGCTTCTCAAGCATGCAGATCAGTGCTCAGCTGCAATTAAGGTACTTGGATCTCAGCATTCTTGTGGGGTGGGGTTTTTCATGGTCAGGCACATCCCATTGTCTCTGCTCTGCTGATGGGTGAAAAGTCAGCTCCCTGATGTGTGTGTGTACAGAAATTGCTGGGGTGAAATACTTCTGAGTACAAAATACAATGCGAGCAATTTGTGTATCTGTCATCTGAGGACTGTGGGATTATGCAGCAGATACCAGTGAGAGCTTCTCTTCAGGTAAATCAAAGCCTCCTTCTAGCCAGACCAAATTTTCCAGTTCACATGTTCATAAGGAACATAAGGAAGTAAAGAACAGATTGGTACTTTATGAATTAGGTCTGATTAGGATCTGATCTAGGAGGCAAGACAAATGCAGATTAGCAGGAGGAATGGTGTGCAATAGCCATGAAAACCAATAATATACAGAGGGAATGGTTTTGTGGTCCTTGCATTTTTATGTCACCTTTATAGCTGTGCTTTCTCCAGCCCAGTCTTTGTAACACTCTCTGTGACAAAGATTTTGCTATATATGTGACATGGTGTAAGTGATACAAAAGAGATGCACAGACTGTTATTTCTGATGAAGTTTTGGTGGATAACAGTACTCAGACCAGTTACTCCCATGAATCTTTTTCAAGTCCATGTAACCCTCAACTTACAGAAACAGTTGTCTTCTTGTTTTTGTAAAATGTTTTTCCTCTTTTTCCCTTGTCATTCTCCTCCATGAATCTTGCAGGGGTACTTGAACTGATGAGCTTCTGTTTATGACAGGATCATCTGTACATGGACAGAAATATAAACAAGGGAAAAATATAGTTTTTCCATTAAGAAAACAAAACCAAAAAACCCCCAAAACTTTGCATTTTCCAAAATAGATTCCCAGAGAATTCTTTGGCAGTTTCTAAACGGGTCTTGCTTTTCCTCTTGTTTTTCAGGATTACGAACTACAGGTTGCTTCATACAGTTCAGGATTAGAAACATTGCTCAACATACCTATCAAGAAGAGTGTGGTTCAGTCTCCTGCAGTGCTGATTCTACAAGAGGTATCTTTCTTTCCTCCCCTTCAGTCTTTTGAATACATTTGTTTGTCCGTGTGAGCCCTTGTGAGTCATACCCAGCTGTATTCTAATACTTAGCACTGGCACTGGTGATGTGCACTAAGCACGTAAGCACAAGGAGTTGGTTCAGAACAGTCATTGTGCTGTAAAATCAGACCTGGGCTTGTTAAGACAGTAGATTAATCCTCAGGAATTTGCCTCATTGCAGTGCAGTGTCCACTGCATACATATTGTGAGAAAGGTAGGCTCGTGCCCCAAGTGGTTTAGTCACTTTCAGCCTGGGAATTAACTGCTATTACAAATCTAAGTTGGGTTACTTGTGACTGGCAGACAGGAAGAGTATGATGAACCAAGGGATGAATTTAATATCACATCAGCCATGGGAAGAAAGCAATACTGAAACCCAAAAAAAGGCGTGGATTTTTCAGAAGGAAGAAGTTACACTTTTGGGGTCCTCAGAAAGTTGTGTGAATTTTTGAGAAGGAGAATTTGCTTTTCACTTTGTCCAGTGATGTGTTTGCTCAAGTAGACTGGAATCCTTTTAATGATCTGTATACAGGTATATTCATGTCTAACTCTTGTACAAGCTGCTAACAATTCTGTTTCTTTTCAAGGCTAATGAGGCTCAGTCCCGCTATATAGAGCTTCTTACAAGATCAGGAGATTATTACAGATTCTTGAGTGAAATGTTAAAGAGCATGGAGGATTTGAAGGTATTCTAACTCTTTTATTTTCTTTAGATGCCATTTTTATCACAGATTAGAAAACTATCGCTGATCAGAGGCAGAAAGTACAGTGTGAAATAGCTCACAAAACTATATCCAGAATTCAGAGGTGTCCTACAAAGGAGGCATATTAGCAGTGTCATGCATCTTTTGTGAAAGATTTTGTACAGTAATTTACAGAGTGACCTCCAAGGTCATGTGTGAAGTGAGGTAGAGAACCAATCTCCTTGGTAAATAAGGAGGTGCTCATTGAGGCACACGAGCGATCCTTCCCTGCCCATCCCAGCCCTGACCTCAGTGACAACTTGCTCCTCATGGTTTAGGGCACCTCATCTCAGACCATATTCTAAAGTGTTTCAAAAGAAGCAATTCCTGATTTGATACAGCTCAGTGAAACAGAGGGGCTCATTTAAGAAATTGCATATATGGAATGTGATTTTCACCTGTTTGAAAATCGGGGAGGTTCTAAAGGTGACTATTTCATACTTTGCTGGTGAACTTTTGGTACACCCCATTTTACTATTAGTAATGCACCTCCCCCCCAAGTGTCTTTTCCCCTCTGAAAGTCATTGTATGCTCATTTCTGAATAAGGTTTGACTCAGAATAAATAAGGGTTCCAGAATCTATCTTGAAGACATTAAATAAAAAAGGGGTTTTAGCTCTCACTGAAGCAGCAAAAAAAAAAAAAGTTTTAAAGTTGTCAGTGTCACAAATGTATATTGTATTGCATGTGAAGATTTTGAAACAGTTGTCACAAATGTTCATGAGAGTTTTTCTGTTTGTTTGTTTTTCTGCTATCATGTTGCAGATGAAAAACACCAAAATTGAGCTCCTGGAAGAAGAACTCAGGCTTGCTAGAGATTCAAATTCAGAGACAAACAACAAACATAAATTCCTGGAGCAAAATCTGCAGAAGTACCAGATGGACATTTCTCAGCTCAAGGCAAAGCTGATGAGTTTGGAAGAAATGAAAAGACAAGCTGAAATGGATGGAAATTCTGCTAAGCAAAACCTAGACAAATGTTATGCCCAAATAAAGGATCTAAACGATAGAATAACCAGGTTGACTTACGAGACTGAAGATGAGAAAAGGAAAAGGAAGTTGCTGGAGGATAGATATGAGCAGCAGAAGAATGACTATGACCAACTGCAAAAAACAAGACAAAATGAGAAAGACAGCCTTGGCTGGCAAAAGTTAGAGTCTGAGAAGGTCATCAAGGAGAAGGAGTACGAGATAGAAAGATTAAGGGTTCTTCTTCAGGACGAAGGCACACGGAAGAGGGAGTATGAAAATGAGCTGGCTAAGGTAAGAAACCAGTTTAGCGAGGAGATGAGTAATTTAAAGAACAAGTATGAAACAGAAATTAATATTAAGAAGACAACAATCCAGCAGATAGCTGCACAAAAAGATGATGATGCAAAAGGCCTCAGAGCCCAGGTTGACAGACTGACAAGAGAGAACAGAGACCTTAAGGATGAGATTGTGAGGCTGAACGATGCCATTCTGCAAACAACAGACCAACGGCGGAGGGCAGAAGAAGATGCTCTCCAGCAGAAGGCTTGCAGTTCTGAGGTCTCACAGCAGAAGCATCAGTTAGAGCTGGAGCTGAAACAGATCATTCAGCTTCGTGGGGAAGACAACTCGAGATACAAGCAGGCTCTTGAGGAGGCTGCCTCAACTATTCAGGATAAAACTAAGGAGCTGGAAAGGCTAAAGCTTCAGCTTCAGGAAGAGGCTAAAAGCCGATGGGAACTTGAAAATGAATTGGCTAAGGTAAGAAACAGTTATGATGAGGAAATGATTAGTTTAAAGAACAAATATGAGACTGAGATTAATATCACAAAGAGCACCATTCACCAGGTCACCCTGCAAAAGGAAGAGGAGATAAATAATTATAGAACACAGCTTGATAATGCCATGAGAGAAAATAGGAGTTTGTGTGAGGAAATTAGGAGACTGAAGAACACAATAAGTCAGACAACAGATAATCTACGGAAAATAGAAGAGAATGCTCAGCAGCAGAAGGCAGCTGGCTCAGAGCTTTCTCAGAAGAAACAGCAGCTGGAGATTGAGCTGAAACAAGTTATTCAGAGGCACTCTGATGAAAGCATGCGGTACAAACAGTCGCTTGATGATGCTTCTAAGACCATTAAGGAAAGAAACAAAGAGATTGAAAGGCTGAGAAAGTTGTTGGATGTAGAAACAAGTCAGAGGAAAGAAGTGGAGGATGAGAACAGTCAGTTGAAAAGAGTCCAGTTTGACCTGCAAAAAGCAAACACGAGCGCAACTGAGACAATTAACAAGCTGAGGATCCAAGAGCAGGAACTGGCCAGACTGAAAATTGACTATGAAAGAGTTTCACAAGAGAAAAAAGGCAGGGATCAAGAAAGTGCCAAGTTCCAGAGCACTATTAAAGACTTGCAGATCCAGAAACATAAGCTGGAGGAGGAAATTTGCAGACAGAACAAAAATTTAATGGAGGAAACGTCCAGGAGGAAAAAACTGGAGGAGGAAGTAGAAGGCATGAGGCGATCTCTGAGAGACCAATCGGTTAAAATAACTAATCTCACACAGCAGATAGAGGAAGTATCTATTGTAAAGAAGAGGAATGAAGATGACCTTAGACACCAAAGAGAAGTATTAGATGGTCATGTGAGAGAGAAGCAAAGATACATGGAGGAGATAAGAAAATACACTTCAGATATTGAGACTTTACGTCGTCAGTTGGTCCAAGAACAGGAGCAATTAAAACAGGCTCACCTACGATATGAGCACTTACAGAAATCCTCTGAGGAAAAAAGCAAAGCCTTGAATGAGTGCAAAATAGAAATCGAAAGGCTTCAGTCTCTCACCGAGAACCTTACCAAGGAACACTTGTTACTGGAGGAGGAGCTGCGAAATGTTAGATTGGAGTATGATGACCTCAGAATGGTCAGAAATGAAGTTGATGAGAAAAATACCACCATTGCTGAACTAAAGAATCAGCTTCAGATGAGCAGCAAGCAAAGCCTGGAACTTCAGGGGTTGATTAATGATTTACAGAAAGAAAGGGAAAAATTGAGACAGGAAATTGAAAAATTCCAAAAGCAAGCTCTAGAGGTATTCACATATATTTTGATCCCAGCTTTACTGTCTCTCAAATATATAATTGATTGCAGTGTCGATTTGAACAAATTAATTCACCCTTTGCTGTTTGAAGTCACTGTACTTGTGACTAACATCCCCTTTATGACCCTTCCACTTGGTTAAGTTTTAAATAAAAATAGCAGGATTTGGCCACTTCCTTAGCCTCTTTAGTCCCTGGGAACTGTTCTAGGGAGCCACAAGCTCTCATCACCTAGGAGAGCCTTGTCCTCAGGCCTTGCCCCAGAAGAGATCTATGTTCTGTGCCAGTCTCCACCAAACCATCCTAGGGAGAAATGAGAGCACCTGGAGTACCACTGCGCTTTAACAGTTCCCCACTGGCTGTGTGCTTCCCAGGCTGTTTCAGCCAGGATGGTCAGTCCTTTGAGGCTGACCTGAGTGTTGTCACAAACTAAACTGGCTAAAACCCCAGAACCTAAAAGCTGTCAAGGTGCTGGTTAGCTGGGTAAGATGTTGCCTACAAGTGAGGATTAAAAGTCATGTTGTCAGCTGTACCTAAGGTACTAAAAGCTTATTTTTTGTGGACTGTTTTTGGGATTTACACTCCTGAAGTCACTAAGAGCATTTGCAAATTTTACTATTGGCCCTTAGTTCTTTAACTTGAGGCGACAACATAAACAAGTTTAAAAAAACAATTAATACTTTGTTCTTCTGCCTGGTTTCTTATACAAAGAGGTACTCTTTAAATATGTTCAAGTGAGCACTTGTGGAAATGGTTTTTTCCTAGTCTTGTCCCTTATATTTCTTTTCTCATTTTCATTCTCAGTTGTTCTTTCCTTTATTCATTTTTTCTTTCCTTTATTCTAAAAATCCTAATACCAATTCTTAAAAAATGCTAACATTTAGGATAATATAACATCTGTGCATATATATATATATAT